>WOVY01010686.1:0-429615 GCA_013436015.1 Rhipicephalus annulatus | reverse complement strand
GCTAGTATCATCAGCATAGATGATAAATTTAGCAGTGGTGTTGATATGCAAATGTCGTTAAGATAATATTAAAAAGCAAGGTCCTAATATACTGCCCTGTGAACGCCACAGGTAACAGACTTTAGTTCAGATTTATGTTGTCTATGCAAACAGCCTGTTTTCTATGCGATAGATATGATTCAGGAGCAATTGCGCCTGTCCACGAATACCATACATTTAAGTTTTGCAGGAGTATAGTGTGATTGACAAGATCAAACGCCTTCGAGAAATCTACGAGATACCAATAACGAAGGCTTTCTTTTCAAACTGTGTTAATATATATTCCTTTTGTTCGAGTAGTGCTAGTTCAGCAGATTATTTTTACAAAAACCCAAATTTGATTTGGTGATAGTAGGCTATGTTTATTAATAAAATCATACAACCTAGTATATAACACTTTCTCAAAAACTTCGAAAATATTGGAAGTATGGATACTGGTCTATAATTACCTAAATCATTGCGATCTCCTTTCTTATATAGAACCGTTACTTAGCAACTTGCATTTTTTTAGGAAATGTACCGGTATCTAAACATAGGTTAAATAGTCTGCAAGAGTAGGCGCAATGACGGCGGCAACATGTTTCACAGGTCTCACTTGAATGCCATCTATGTCACAGCTATGAGTTTTTAAGGTTTTGTAACACTGCTATAACTTCTTCTGTTGTAGCAGGGCTCAGGAATATTGTATCATTATTAAAAGAATTAATGTATCTATTAGAATCATCGGACGGACTGTTATGGGCGAGAGTTGTAAAAAAGTTGTTGAAAGCTTCCGCCAGTTCTACTCCAGATATATCTTTATCATTTAGCTTTAACATACGTGGGGAAGCCTGTGGTGTGTCCCGTCTAAGTAAGAGATTTAATCTTGACCACAGCAATCATGGCGACCGTTTTTAACTTCAAGTAAAGTAGAGTAGTATCCGCTCGTGCCTTACGCAATTTTTTGTTAGCCTATTCCTGTATTTCTTAAATACCTTGAGGTCATCAGCTGAACGCGTATTTAAGAATACTTTGAACAGCTTATCTTTCGTTTTAATTTCTTCGCGCGTATTCAATAGTTACCCAAGGTTTGCGCGTTTTGCGTTTTAATCCCGCGCACTTTTAGTGGGAAGCAGGAATGATAAAGTGCTTGAATACGTAGAGAACTTATCGTAGGCCTCATTTGCATCATGAAAAGGCCGGTACCATCCCACTGAACTTGTGTTATGAGTTGGAAAATAAACTCAGGGTTTGGTTTGTTATACGCTGATATGCAGCTTTTTCTTGCCAGTACTTTACCGCTGGAATCATTTATACTTAAGAACACCGGAAGGTGGTCACTGATTGCGCATGTTATTACACTGTTGCAGCTATTGGTTGAGATGAGTTCGTAATAAGCAGATCAAGAAGAGACGCACCTTCTGGTGTAACCCTTGTTGGCATTTTTATAAGGTTAACGAATCCGTTCGAAGCCAGAGTGTGTGTTAAAATTCATAGCAAAATAATTATCCTTCAACAAATCAATATTAAAATCCCCACCAGCTATTAATGTGTATTTACTGTCCGTTATAAATGAAAGGAAATTATCGTAAAACGGGAAAAACTTGAGCGCATTTCCCTTAGGGGGACGATAGCACACCGAAAACACGAACTGACCAGTACAGACTGATATGATTTCAAAATCATCAGTAATCAGAGAGTACGAGTCCAGCTTATCGCATTCTATATTGTTAGACACCAGCAAAGCAACTCCACCTCCTCGCAGGCTGGAGCGGTTCAGAGAATAAGTTTTATAGTGAGTCATCGTAAAGGTGTCAGAATCATTGGTGCTCCAAGTTTCAGTGAGCATGACCAAAGAAAAAGTAAATGAAAATTCACCGAAAAATTCCTCCAAACACATGGTCTTGTTTTTACAGAGCGTACATTTAAGTGAATGGCTTTAAACGATGTTGGCTTAGTACATGAAGTAATTTTATTAAGATCACTCGGAAGAAAATAACTTATGTGCTCCATCGTGATTACATTTCAAAAGAAAACAAAGCATTCAACGGGAAGCACTATAGGTGCTCTAAGTCGCTCTTCCCTTCACATGCACAGCATTCACTCCCTCGCTTTTTCGAACGAGAACTTTCCGTTGAGATACCAACAAACTTGTACCTTTATCTTTGGCGCATTCTTTCGTTGCTTGGAGCAGTTCTCTATGCGCGGCGTGTCAGATTTCTTGCACGAAAATTGGGGGTGGCTATCCTTAAGGTTCTTTTTATTCCTGATCCACTGGTCCCTTATCGCTTGCTTTGTAAAGCGGACAATGATGCTGGCACCTTGCCATGTTTTGCAGGAATTCGATGAACATTCGCAACATCCGATTCCATTAAGTGAGGCACTTGAAGTTTGTCAGCTACGTCATTTAATGTGACCATAAGATTCTCATTTGCTACTTCTCTAATGCCATGCAGCTCCAAGTTTAGCTGCCTGCTTCTAAATTCAAGTTCATGCATCTCTTTTTCTAGTTGGGCACAGGTTACTTGATTTAGGTCATCTTTTTTTTCAAGCTCAGACACCTTTTTTTTATGTCTTTTATATCGGCTTCTTGATGGCAGAACTTTTGCTCAAATTCATCGAACTTGTAGATATGAAGGTAAGAGACTCTTCAATGCTTTCAACTTTTTTTGTCAGGGGCATCAGCCGTTCTAACTTCTGGTTAATTGACATGAGGGCAAAGCTTAATTTCTGTTTCAGAATCATTACTGTCTTTACTGCACATGTTGCCACCACTAGCACTTCTACACGACGGGACACTGCCATGATTTCTTTGCGGCCTCGTTCTTTGCCTTGAACGACTTTTGCTGTTAGGCCAGCGCATTTTCAAAGTGATAACCGTTCTCGCACTTACAACATTCCACAAAGGGCTCGTCAGGAGAGATGAGCAGATTACATGTGTTACAAGAAAGAGACATTGTTTCAAGTGTAGCTATGCAACCACAATACGGTGCCCAGCGGTACACAAGCAAACCAATAGCAGCAGCAGCGACAGCAGCAGCAGTAGAAATACTATTGCACTGAATATTATTGAAACACAGTACACTAACCTGCAAAAAAGAGCAGTTTTTGAGACGATGTTCACGGCCTTGCTGCCGCTGCTGCTACGTGGTGGGCGGATCGCCGTGCTCGCTTTCTTGTGCCGAGCTGGCTAGATGCGCATGTGCAGAGAAGACTTGCGGGTGAATCCTCGTCCCAAGGGCAGATTCACGTGAAATTCGCAGTAAACGGTCCGGCGAAACACTTCGTGCACTCCGTTCACGGCGGTCCGGGACGTAGACGACACTGCAAAAAGAGCAGTTTTTGAGACGATGTTCACGGCTTGCTGCCGCTGCTGCTACGGTGGTGGGCGGATCGCCGTGCTCCGCTTTTCTTGTGCCGAGCTGGCTAGATGCGCATGTGCAGAGACGATCTTGCGGGTGAATCCTCGTCCCAAGGGCAGATCACGTGAAATTCGCAGTAAAACGGTCCGGCGAAACACTTCGTGCACTCCGTTCACGGCGGGTCCGGACGTAGACGACACTGCAAAAAGAGCAGTTTTTGAGACGATGTTCACGGCTTGCGGCCGCTGCTGCTACGTCAGCCATCCCGATCAAGCCATCCACCGATCAAGCCATCCACGGACAAGCGCCGCCTAGGTCGTGAGACGGTCCACGTCAGTCGCCTCAAGCCCTGCTACGACCCTCCTGTTTCTCTCATCACCTTGAGTCGCCAGGATGGCTCGTCTTCGTCGCCAGAATATTGTAGTGGGAAATTCGTAAGGCACTGACTAGTGTGACCATCTCTCTCGGAGTGCGAAGCGCGAGTGTGTGCACGAGCTGTAGACGCTGGACTGCTCGAGCATTTCTGTCCGTACCGGCTGCCTGCCTACTACCTGGCGTCGCTATTAAACTCCCTTGCACAGGGAACACTAGGACCAGCGAAAACGTAGAGCATCCTTAGATCAACGAATGACTCACTCAAAACAAGACGCGAAAGCCAGGCAAACATGGAAAGATTATTGCACTCGTACCTATACACTAATGACCAACTTCTCCAGGCAGTCCATACCAAATGCTTCGGTGACAAAGTTTCGATACTTCCGCACCAAGTTGACTACAATGGCCACTCACACCCTGGAATGGATGAGCTCACGGAAGCTGAAGTCAAGAAGCAATCGCCAGTACAAAGTGGAACACAGCGGCAGGGACGGATCAAATATGAAATGGCATGATCAGAAACATGAACGATGAATCTATCACAGCCCTTATGAGCTTCATAAATGACCATTGGGTTAAAGGAACGATACCACATCAATGAAAACACGCTGTTATTATCATAATCCAAAGCCAGGGAAGAAATGAACTATGGAAATCTTCATCTCATATCTCTCACATCATTTCTAAATAAGGTGTTCGAAATATTAGTAAACACTCGGCTACAACGCCATCTTGAAGAAAACACCTCATACCTGACACCATGTTTGGCTTCAGGCCACATCTTTGAACACATGATATTCTCCTGCTTTTAAAAGTGAAAATCTTGACCGACGTCCGCAAGGCAGAACTCATTGTCATGGCCATTGACGTAAAAAGGAGCCTTTGACAACGTAAGCCACAAAGAGATACTGGACGGCCTAGCCGAGACCAGCTTTGGTATTGGGACGTATCAGTACGTTCGAAGCTTCTTGAATGAAAGAGCAGCTGTAATCAAAGTAGGAGATGATGAATTCAATGTCATCCATCTTCCGAACAGAGGCACACCACTACGAGCGGATATTTCACCACTTTTCAACATAGCCTTGATTGGACTGGCTAAAAAGCTCCAAGAATTTACCGACATTCGACATTCTTATATGTGGATGATATAAAAATATTGTCACGACGCAGACATAGCAGGAGTCCGATATAGAAGAGCTCACTTTAATTAAAATGAAAGGCGCTCATAAAGAAGACCGGACAAGAGCTTCGTCTTTCTCTCTGGCTGCGCGAGCTCTCCTCTGCAGGTTGAATGTGGCATTTGCCTCCCTCAAGGAAGAGCATCGACCCGATGTTCGGCTACAGTATACGCGGTGTATGTAGTTGACGTATTACGCAACTGGCTCACTGCAATATGGCTTCATCCGCACAACGTGTACGATTTCAGATTTTTGAGCTCGTTAGGAACTGTCAGAGATGACCACATAATTCACGTCACTCAGGCGCCGTACAACATTGTAGGGACTAAAGTACGTCTTCAGTAACTTTTCAGAAAGGCCGAGTCGGCGAATAGGGCTCAGACCCACACTTTCTCGCCTGGTCGAAAAGTGACGTATCGGTGTCGGAGGTTATAACGTTCTGCGTCGTAACTCTGCTGTCGGGCGATTCGCACGCGTGCTAGCTGCCGTGCCTTTTCAGCTCGTTGGGTAAAGGCTTGAACATCCGTGTCTGTATCGTCGCAGTCGTGCAGCAGCATGGCATCAAGCATTGTCGTCACTTCACGGCCATAAAGAAGATTGAATGGCGTGCTCCGTGTAGTTTCCTGCTGCGCCGTATAATAGGCAAACGTCACGTATGGTAGAACGTCGTCCCAATTTTTATGATCCATGTCGATGTACATACTGATCATATCAGCAATTGTGTTGTTGAGGCGTTCTGTTAAGCCGTTGGTATGTGGGTGGTAGGAGGTAGTTTTTCGATGTGCTGTTCCACTCAACTCAAGCACTGACTTGAGGAGCATGGCCGTGAAAGCGGTACCTCTGTCTGTTATTTTAATTCTAGGAATACCATGCCTCAGAACGATATTTTCAATGAAAAATCGTGCCGCTTCTACTGCGGTTCCACTTGATAAAGCCTTTGTTTCTGCGTAGCGAGTAAGATAGTCCGTAGCGACAATTACCCACTTGTTTCCAGTATGCGAAGTCGGAAATGGTCCAATGAGATTCATTCCGAAAGAGAAAAAAAGACGAGACAGAAAGAGCACACAACTAAGTTTATTTTCATGAAGCATTCACAATATATAGGCACTTGGAGGACATGCGCAGACCATTTCATTCACCGCACGTGCAGGCATGAACATTTTTATGATGTAATAACCGTTAATTGCAATCATGAAATCTGGGAACCAGCAACAAACAAATATGCCTAATGTAAAGACGTCGAAAAAAACCAAACACACCCAAGCCTGCGCAAAAAAAATACAAGGAAAAACTAGCAAAAAAGGACTGACAAACACTTCGTAGCACCCAACTAAAGTACATCTAGATCCAACAGTTGGAATTCACTGTTATGGAACACAACTGAAGGCACGCTGACGCACGAGTCACCTTTCTTCATTATGTGAAAGGCTTCGAGTAACTCCCGCTCCAGCGCATCCCGGCTCCCTCCAAGTACTCGCGTGCGATCGAACTGCGGCGTGGAGCCACACGAAGCACACTGAAAAGGCAAATGAAACTCTGTTCCATTTCTAATTGATAAGGCATGCTCCCTTAGACGGTCATTCGTACAGCGCCCTGTCTGGCCTATATAGACCTTGCCACAGCTCAGGGGAATTTCATAAACAATGCCCACAGCACAACGCAGGAACACCTTTACGTGCTTTTTATCGCACACCACCTTGGCACCTCTGGAAGAAATGCGGGCACACAGCCTTGAAAGCTCATTTGGAGCAGAGAAAACCACTGGCACATGGTGCCGATTTGCAACATTTTCAGGTTGTTATCCCACACAATATTCCCATTCTCCATATCCCATTCCCCATATTGTGAATGCTTCATGAAAATAAACTTAGTTGTGAGTTGGCGCTCTTTCTGTCTCGTCTTTTTTCTCTTTGTCAACCTTGCGCCACGTATTTCAGCCTAATATGTACCAACTAGCCCAACATAACGTACTGTAAATGCAACACCGAGTTTCACATCAAACCTTTCTTCCATCACCCGCGACGACGCCCGTTTCACAAGGGTCAACGCAATGCGCACCGCTCCTGCTTCGTATTCCCCCAGGGTTCCCTTCGGGGAGATGGTTCATAGTTCTTTCTCTCTTGACCTTGACAAGATCGGTATCCTTGTTCTTTACGATGTATTTACTCTATTCTTGTGTATATGCAAGCAAGGTGTCGTCACCGCCTTCAGTTACGGTGTCTCGCGCAGCTTCCTTGCGTAACTTGGGTTCATAATGTGTTCCGATGTGTCATGGCTTCGTGATGGTCCAATCATTTAGTCATTGGATCGCACGCACGTGAATTCAATATGACCATAGAAGCGACAGTGGCCACACGTGATACAGCACAGCCTCATCATATGTGACCAGTGCTGAGACACCGGCGATAGAGTGGTGCTCTAACAGGCAAGCGGATGAGAATGAAGTTCTCAACCACTTGGTGTCGGGGCGGAAGTGTTCAACTGGAATACCTTCTATGAGCTAGAGGGTTGCCAACTGCATTGTAGAGCTCTCATTGGCAGCCTTGTACACGCCACTTATATCTGGTAAGTTCAAACACTTTCGAAAACGACACGCTGCAGTTCACACATCTTCGTTGGGGACGCCACGCAAAAGCTGGTACGACTTCGGTCCCACTGCCTGATTGCAGGGGTCCACGACAATGCACTGTCGGTCCTTCACAGTGATATTTCACGCAGCCAGCATTTGCTTCTTCGCTTCTTCTTCACGAAACGTCACCATCCGTACATCATTCATTTTATAAGGACCTAGTGTGACCATTTGCGATGGTAAAGAAATATGAGCGAAGGCATGAGTGCTCCACCCTACAAGGCCTGGCTTTAAGGTCAGCGTGTAGAAACAAAGCCTTCGTAGCGGCGGCACCTGAAGGCACGGTCGGCAAGATAATTTCGTAGTTGAAAAGAAGAGGGCTGAGTACGCTTCCTTGTGCCACTCCCTGTCTGACGTCGTGTTCTGCACTTTTTCCTTCGCTCGTCTGAATGAATATTTTACGACCTGATAAAAATTTGGATACCCACCGCAAAAACCTGCCGGACAGTCCGTGTTCAAACATGCTCAGCAGAACATGAGTGTGACTGACTGTGTCAAATGCCCTTTTGATGTCCAAGAACACTGCGAACGTCAAACTACCACAGGCGCGTTCATGCTCTACATACGTTACTAAGTCCAGTATTGCATCCATTGTGCATCTCTGTTTCCTAAAACCTGTCAAGTAGTTGGAGAATACACCAGTTCTGTTGCACCACCATTGAAGTCGCGCATCAATCATTTTTTCCATTACCTTACATAAACAGCTTGTCAGACTGATTGGACGGAAGGATTCAAGGTTCAAGGGCGTCTTAGCCGGTTTTAAGATCGGAATGATGCGAGTAGACTTCCCAGACTCGGGTACAATTTCTTGCGTCCATAGATTATTGTAAATATCTAAGAGAATAGTTGTGCCTGTGGGCCCAAGGTTCTTTAGCATATTGTATGTAATGCCGTCCGGTCCAGGGGCCGATTTTTGACGGCATGATGCTATAGCACAATGCAGCTCCCTTAACGTAAATACAGGGTCTAGTTCAGGATGCAGGGCCCAAAAGCAAGCATTATTTTCTGGCTGGCTAACGCGACAGAATCGTCAAATAAGGCACATTGTGATGCGGTGGGCCTACTGATAAGTTGACAAAATTCATCTGCTACCACAGCTTCTGGTTTGTCCAAGACTACAGCAAGAGCACGAAATGGGAAGCTCTGTGATACAGGGCCACTAAGTGCTCGAATTACAAGCCAAATTCTTGGAACAGGTGTGCGGGGAGAGAGCGTGCCACAGAAATCACGCCAGCGTCGTTTACCTAAATTTTCTAGACGTGTGCGCATTACACTGTGGATTTTCTGTGCTTTTTTGTATGCTTCTAAACTTCCGCTGCGTCGATATGCCCTTTCTGAATGTCGTCTGATGGCTCTTAGATGTTCATACTCTCCATCGACTGCAGCATAGTGTTTTGGATTCGGGACATTCTTTGTACATTTATTCGCAGTATCTTGCATAAATTCGGTAAAGCTTTCAACTGTCGTGAGTTCACTACTTTGGTTTGTTAGGTGGTGCCGAAAAGCTTTCCAGTTCGTCAGTTTGCTGTAGCGTCTGGTGTAGTCTTTTCGCAAGTAGGGGTGATTTATTAGAATGGGAAAAGGTCACTCCCACGTGTTTCTACATCCGTTGTCCATACCACACCATTCACTAGATCTTGGGTACACAAGGTTGCATCGATGCAACTAGAGTAATTATGCCCTCGGAGAAAAGTTGAGGAGCTGTCATTTGAAATTGTCAAATTGCATCTGTCTGCGGCACACTCACCAACGTTCCCACGTGTATCACATCGATCACTACACCAGATTATGTTGTGCGCATTAAGGTCTCCGCATATAAACGTATATAAATTAGAAATGTTGAAGATATTTGTTAGCTCTTCCACCGAAATGCGGCTTGAAGGTTGTAAGTAAAAATTGATCACTGTAACGCACTGCTCACCAAAGGATACTTTGCAAGCGACAAATTCCGGGAAGTCCGAATCACTAGAGTGAACTTGATGAGGTCCTTTCCGATGCACAAATGTACTCTACTAGGACCACTTCGACGAGATGACTTAAATATCACGTAGTTGGAGAGGCGGGAATCATCATTCATTCCTGCCTCTTGGATGCAAAGTATTGGAAAACTATACTGCAGAAGGAGTTTACGGAAGTCAGCACACTTCCTTCGAAGACCATTGGCATTCCACTGGTATATGGAGACATCTTTGTAGCGTTTATTCATATGTTACTAGTCGCAAGTTTGACCCGGACTGTTGACACAGTAGTGCTTCCAGAGGCAGCAGGGCTTTTACTTCTGGCAGGTTGTTTGCTTCCGGTAGAGCAGACAGGATTTCCTTAAGTGCTGTGAAAAGCATTGACAGAATCAACTGCATGACTGATGCAGAGGCACGGTCTCCATTGAATGGTTGAATTTCTGAGGACTGTTGAGAATGACGTGACGTTTCGATGTTGTAGTTAGGGTGAACACTGGCACTGTCGGTTTTGCTACTTTCCGGCCGAGGGCCCATGGGCGTTCGCAGCTTTGACACGTAGGTTCGTTTACTTGAAGGTACTTCTCGTGAGTGGTCTCTCGAGTGTGCTCTTGGCGGGTCTCTTGGCGGTTCTCTTGGCGTGCTTGTCGGCTGTTGTTGCGGTGGCCGCTGAGGTGGATCACGTACAAGATGAACAATCTCAAGGTTTGGAGATGGTTCATTGGGGCGCGGTTTTCTTCCATGGATGAGCTCATGCCGACGCATTTTTGCAGCAGCTTTACTTTGCGGGCAGCCTGAATATGAGGCAGCGTGATTATCTGAACTGTTTGCAAACTTAGGCTGAAGAACAGACTTGCACTCCTTATGATGGTGTTCTTCTGAGCAGATCTTACACCGGCGTGTGTTACGGCAACTTTTCGCCACGTGTCCGAATCGCTGGCAGTTATAGCACCGAAGTGCTGAACCAAGATATTCTTCCGCTGGGTGACTGGTGAATCCTAAGTAGATTCTTCCTGGAATCGGGCGGTCATCTAGAAAAGTCAGGATCACTGAGTGAAGTGGACGCGTCGTTACTCCTCCATCCTCCTGGCGGTAGTATTTTATTTGCCGTCGCGCCGATATAACCCCTGCATCTTTTAAGTACTCTAGGAGTTGTTCATCTGAATACTGCAGAGGAACATGTTTTACTTTCCCAACGTTCCGAGTGTATGACTCTGGGATGAAAGGCTTAACTTCCAGGCCACCTACATTTGAAAGCATCAGAAGACGCTTGGCTGAACTTAAGGAAGCAACGCTGACACTGAAGCTTCCATCTCTGGTCATTCTGAATGACTGCACTTTTTCTTTAGCAGTGGAAACTACTTCAGCATTGGGGTCCACTTTCCAGAAGCTAGCACCTTCAGCTGTTGGACGAAAGACGACTGGGATACCCTCTGCTCGTTTCTTTTTATAAGTAACGAACGTAAATGGTTCATCTTCGCCCATGTCTTCTTCATCACTTAGGTAATAAGTTGACGTTTTATCGTCAAGAGGATTCTCTTCTAAGCGAGGCTTCTTGCTCTCAGCTTCATGCTCTTCCATTGCTGCTGTGCTCGCTGGAGCCATTTCGTGGTTGTGAATTTGCAAACGTGCCGGCTTTATGATGCTTGGGCGCACCTGTAAGCCCCCAGGCTTCTCATTGTGTCCTGCAGTATCACTCATGTGGTTTAACGCACTTGGCCGAGTTCAAGGCTCGTGGCGATGGCTACCAACCACCGTAGTGGTCGCGTACTAGCCAAGTCTTTGACAACGGAACCTCGTACCTGTAGGTCACCTACCCCTCGAAGTCTTCACCCGGCGTCTTGTTGGCACACCGCGAAGAAATGGATGTCAGCGTAATAGTCCAAGAAAAGAGCAGAAATCGAACAGTGCACAGAAACAGCGACTCGAGTCACTGGCCATGTTCGCGTGGGCAAGCTTGAAGGATTTACGGGCGAGGGCTGGGCGCGAACCTAAAATCACGGCCTGTGCGGTGGTCTACTGTGCGGTGGTCTACATGAAACTCGGTCAAGGTGGCTTCACTGCAGTAAGGAAAAGCTAAGCCGTGGGCGCACCTATCCAAGGGAAATCCGCTCTGCCGCGAAGACCCAATGAACATATTACTTTCACGTCGATTCATAATTTTTCTAAAGTTTAAAAGTTTGACGCAATTACTTATATGCTCTAAACATAGGTAATTTTAAATATCTACCAAATTTTAGTGGTCATTTGTAGCATTCTACGGAAAGTAAAATGCCGGTACTGTTCAAAGTTGCTTCACCTTCCTTTGAACCAAAAAAACTGCCTTCCAGGTTGAAATACTCCTTATATGCAGATGATGTGTGCATTTGGGCATCTGGCACGGACATACGGTTAATTCAGAATGCCTTGCAAGATGGAATAAATATTATCAACAACTTTTTAAAAGAAAGAGGAATGATTCTATCGCACGCAAAGACAGCTGTATTGCCCTTCACCCGTAAGAAGTTAAAGAACTTCAATCTCCATTTAGAAGAAGAACCACTAATGATTGTGACACAGCATCGGTTTCTCGAAATAATACTTGATAGGCAGCTATCATGGGCACCTCACATAAAGAAACTCGAAAACGAGGTGAATACGCTAGTTAATATACTCCGCAGAATATCTGGGACATCATGGGGCGGATCTGTATCATCCATGCTCGCTGTTCACAATGCTTTAATACGACAAAAAGTTGCATATTCTGCAGCAGTGTTACACGGCATTTCCCGCACTTCAGAGGAGCGACTTCAAAGACTATTAGCTAGGGGACTGCGCGTCTGCATAGGTGTTCTAGGAGCGACTTCCAGCAGCCTTGTCATAGCAGAGACTCGACAACCACCCTTTCCAGTCATGAGAACAATTGAAACATGCCGCCATTTTTTCGCTTACAGGCGCAACACAGGGACCACCCATTGGCACTGGAGATTTTACAAAGAGATAAAAGCAATGCTCATAACGATGTACAGAGTAATGTGCATATATTACCCAGAAATGAATTTTGGAGCTCTGAAATGGACTATCCTCCATGGCTGCTTGTAATACCAAGCATTGAATTCTCAGTGAATGGCATTATCAGAAAGAGAGACATGTTCATCCAAGCTGCTCAATAACTAGCGCTTTATCAGATACACATGCGGTATCCAGAGTACATACATATTTACACACATGGCTCAAGTACTACAACGTCTTCAACATGGGCATTTATCATACCACAGCTCAATATTCAGGAATCGTTTAAATTATGTCGTATGACGTCATCTACTACATCTGAGCTCTTCGCTATTCTGTATGCTCTAAAGTTTATAAACTCGGTAGCAGACGCTAGAAAATGGGTACTTTTCAGTGACTCACAGGCCGCATTAAGATCACTCTCCAGTACAAACAGGACAGTAATAAGTGATAGTATGACATACGAAACGCTGAAGGAGCGCACCAAAGCAAAGAAGGCGCAACATGAGATCAAATTCCAGTGGATACCTGGCCACTGCAACATTCCTGGAAACACAGCTGCCGATGAAGCAGCACGACAAGCACATCGTAAAGACGTTACTGTTTCTTTACCAATTTCGAAGAATGAATTGCTTAGTATTATAAAGAATACAACTTTCAGAATGAGCAAAACTGCTTGGTTTGACCAAAGTACAAATAGCTGTGATTTATATCCCATCGATCCATTCATTGGATTTAAAGTTACGCTGGCATTAGATAGAAGGATAGAAACTCTAATTCACCGATTGAGGCTAGGCACCGCATACACAAAACATTTTTTGCACAGAATCGGCAGAGCTTAAACTCCCGAATGCGAATGTGGATTTATAGATGAAGACGTCTGTCACCATTTCATAGACTGTCCACATCATGACACGCCCAGACGCCGTCTTAAGTGCGAACTGTTCGCATTGGACCGCAGACCATTTAGCATGAAAAAACTTCTGGGCCCGTGCCCAACTGTAGTTTTACAGTCCCACGCTTTAAAAGCATTAACACGTTTTTTACAAGACAGTGGGATTGCTGACAAGTATTAACAAAGAACAAACTTTCATTTGTAACACATGTACTTAATATGTACAGTATCATGTGACACCCATCACGTGTGTGTTGTGAAATGAATGACGTGTCGGTTATTATGTACATACGAGTGAATGCATCTTTATAAGGACCAGACGTGTGCTTTGTTGTTTTGTGCTGGTGGACCGAATATTAACGAGGGACATTTCCAGAGACTTCTTACATTGACTTTCGAACATTTACTTAAAATTGTGATATGTGCGTATAAGTGTGTCTTTGTGTATTTGTGCCCGAGTTTTCTATTTTTCATGCACTGCTTTGTATGTTTTGTTTCAAGATACGTGTTCAAGTTTCAATCAACGGCTAAGGAGTAGCCGGCGCCATAATGGTGCGCCAACATCTCGTTATATATCATATCATTAAAAAAGAACGAAAAAATTGCCGTTTGCACAGTTTCAATTAAAAAATATTTAGTAGGCTTGTAGGCTCCTGAAAATTATGCCTATATTTCAATATATTATGTGACAACCCTTAATGGTATGTATTAAAAGTTATTTGGCCAAATCCCTTCTCGTTTCGAGTTTGTTTCGAACCTGCAATTCACTTTTAGCACACTTTTATTGATGCGTTCACTAAATTTTAAATTGAAAAAGCTAAGCTAAGAAGACTACGACATCATGCTTTACAGAAATTACGTTCCTTATAAGTGAAAACGAAACGCTAGAGACAAAATAATGGTATTACCCGCCTGCGTAATACGCTGGGATCTGGGAAGGGTCAACTCGACAAAATACCTATTGACATCAGCTTTGCGCAGAGGCAGTGTCACATCCAATGAAGTGCCAACTGAGGAGCGACTTTTGCTAGTTGAAAACTTTTCCCAATACCCCACCTGGACGACGTGAAATACCGTCGGCCATGGCAATTTTTGGAAGGCCTTCACAGGCCTCGCTCTGTAATACAAAGACAGATATGCATTCGTGAAGATTAAGCGACGTGTTCAGTAGCCCGGCGTGTTTTCACGGCACTTCAAACAATTACAACGCAACAGCGGCCCATAAATGCAGCGCCTGTACTGTCAGCACATCTCGACCCTTTAGTGCTTTACGTCAGGCAACGACCATGCAGTGACGGGCACGTAGTTAGATCTTAGCGTGAAAGGTGTACTCCAACATCGCAACACGTTTGAGATAACGGGACAACCCTTCCTTGGGTGCATTCACCTTGCGTCGAGATCGTGGTCAAGATCTGCAGGCTCTGGAAAAAGAGATAACGCGGGCTTCTGAACACGAAATTGATGCATCGGCCAGGCCGCGGTTCTGAGGCAGATATCCCAGGTGGCCATATTATTTTCACTCCCAAGTGCATCAATAATGAGCAGCTCACTGCACCTAAATATGGAAATGGCATCGCACGGTATCAAAGGTTGTGTTATCGCTGTCAGCAGCAACAATAGTTCACAAAGACTCTATTCAGGAGGAAATAAATGCAGTCTACTTAGTAATATAAATATCGTCCCATAATTAGTAATATAAGTCCCAAAACCACGATATCACCATGAGAGATGCCGTGGAAGAAGGCTCCGCAACCTTCGACTATCTGTCGTTCTTTAACGTGAACAGACATTTAACGCGCAGAGACTTTAACGTGCATCGACCATTTCGCCTTCTGCAAAATGCTACCACATAGACCGTGATAGGCATTGTTGGTAAGACAGTGGGTAATATTTAGCTCACTGACACACAAGCGCATGCGTTTTGTTCTTCTCGTCGTTGCGTTTCATAGCGCTAAATACTACCCAATGTCTAACTAGGAAGGAAGCCTTCAGCTATACGGCACGAAACTCCATCTCCTACCATACTAACTGCAGTTGCGCCCATTTTTGCTAATGTTCCGGGATTCGTTTCCAGCTCAAAAGTCGCGGGATATGGGAGTGTTCCAAGTAGAATACTGGATATTTCCGTACGAATGAAAGAAGAACAGAAAGAGAGAAGGTAGAGAGGTTAACCAGGCACTCGCCCAGTTTGCTACGCTACGCTGGGGATGCGGGAAAGGGACATATAAATAGGAGAAAAAGAGGAGAGGAGAGAGAAGACGGACGCACTACATACGCCTAACCCGATTTATGAACGTTGCCGTAAAAGGGCGCCGAGTTATTTATTTCTCTTACTCCCTGGCAGAGAGGGGTACGGACACTCTGGGACTTCCGAATGCTTTCACACAGCAGTGAGAACAGGTGCCGGCACAACTACTCGAAGTCTCCTAAATACACAGACAGTCCGTAAACTTGCTTGTGCCTTCTTGGAAATCTTTATATGTAATAAAAACTGGTATATTTGAATAGCACACAACGGGAAAGATGTCTGAAATAGCTAAAATGCCTAACAATAGATGGTATAGAGGATATGTCAGGATATTTATGCTACGTTCGTGTACTTTCATTTTTTTAGCGCGTGGGCGCTTGAGGGCGTGAATGTCTGTGTCCGTGTGCGGATGTTACGTGTGTGTGTGCGCGGATGTATGTGTGTGAGACAGGTGGTTGTACTGGGCTCTATAGAGAACAAACCCTCATGTGCCCGCTGTGTCCAGCTTTGTTTTCCTTTTAGGAAAAAAAGCGTACAACTTTAGATTGTTATGGTGGGTCGGTTTCCGTTGGTTTGGGAAACACGCGCTGCACGTGAAACTCCTCTTGTTCCGTGATGTCACCAAACAGGAAGCAATGACTGTTCCGATGTCAACTGTAGCAACTGACATACAAACACAAAAAGTTCGATTGCACCAGTAAAATATTATTGATTATCGAACAGATGGTACTGTAAAAGCATTGTACCAGCATAAGTTAAAGCAGTGCCCAGAGAAGGTAATATACGTGCTGGTAATACAAGCAAGTGCACAATTCATTCAATATGACCGGAGATAATTCCGGCGTCACTATCCCCAAAATCTGTAGAGTCACTGCGAAAGACGCGTCCGACTCTTAAAAGCTCAAATTACCATAATAATTTCAACTTTCACCTTCGGACATTCTTAGGATATATGTTTACGTTGATAATATTATTCAATATTGCTGGGGTTGCAGCTGCTGAAGCTATGTATGCACGAAGTATTTATGTGTGGCTGCTGTAAATATCTACACCGCGCCGATCAAAGTGTGTGGTTGTCGAAAGCTTGGACAATGATTTGTAGCTGACATTAGTTGGCAAACTGCGAAAATGACTTGATGCAGCCCTCTTCTTTGTGCTATCAATTTTTTCAGTGGTTAACAAGAGGCGGGTGCCTCACAAAGAAACAGCACAGATTTACAATAGGCAACAAAGGGCACAACTAACTATGCAGTAAGGCTGCCGATTCCTGAATTCACGCTCAGTGACAATTTGTTGAGCGTTCTGGCAATTCTCATGTAATGCTAGCGAATAGAAGGGTATTTATCCAACGTGACATTTTTGCACCGGCACATTGGTACGCTGTTAGTAACAAGATCGTTGCTCTCTGAATACATTTATTTAAAAATAAAAATGATTCAAACAGCCTATATAGGCAAAATGTTTGTCAACTACATTTTCATACGTGTGTATCCGTGAAGTTCTCGCATGAAATTTTTTTATCTTCATGAGATGGTCACAATGGCTAGTTTCTAATGACAAATTCTATTTCATTTCGCTGTGATGAGGTCACCGTCACCGCCTGTCGCTTGCGCCCTATTCGCTACATAGCTGAGCAGACGCTTTCCTGTTTCTGAATTGCTGCCACGAAAAAAAAAAACTGCCCGCAGCTTCCCTCGGGGGAACACTGAGGAGGATGCGGAGCATATAATTGGTTAACAGGGTGTTAAATTGCGACTTACTTGGGTCGATGGCTAAATTGGTTAACGTGGCTGTGAAATGGGGTGTTAAATTGCGACTTACTTGGGTCCATGGCTAAATTGGTTAACGTGGTTGTAGGAGGGGGTGTTAAATGAGTGAACACGTACACACGTATGCGAAAGGGCGGCGCTGGTCGAAGGGACGTCGATCATTGTATTTGTGGATTCGTTGGAATTCATTTCACCGCGACCTTGGACGTCGACGCGCCGTACAAACCAACCGACGAGCGGCAACTGAGCGAGCGAGCGCCGACCTTGAGTATATATACAGCGCGACGGCGCATGCACTGTCAGCTGTCAAATTTTCGAGAAGAGGGAGAAGCGCAACGGCGCATGCGCGCGCGTCAGCTGCCGATGTTCTCGAAGTGCGACGGCGCAAGCGCGCGCGTCAGCTGCCGAGGTTCTCGAAGCGTGACGGCGCATGCGCGCTACATTATACAGCTAGCGAATGTTCGTGAAGAGGAGAAGTTCACGCGGTGTGTAGAGGAGGAAGGGTGCACAGATGGTGGAGGAGTGAAGCGCGCGCGTTGTGTAGAGGAGGAAGGGATGCACAGATGGTGGAAGAAGGAGGAGGAAGCTTGCGGACGGCGCCGCACTACAAGCCTCGAGTATTAGATGCTCCGCATCTAAAAAAATGCCAGCATATCCACGGAGTGAATGATGGAGAGTGGGGTGAAGCATCCATCTGTCCATTCGTTCTTGCTTCCGTCCGTCCATGCGTCCGTCTGTGTGACCGTCCCTGCGTCCATTCGTCCGTCCATGCGTGTGTCTGCTCGTGCGTCCGCACGTCCATCTGTGCGTCCGTCCCTGCGTTCGTTCATGCATCCGCTCCTGCGTCCGTTCATGCGTCCATCCGTCCGTGCAGCCATCCGTGCGTCCGTCCACGCATCTGTCTGTGTGTCCATTCGACCACCTATTCAACACTTCAAGGACCACCATCTGGCATCTTTTCACGATATATCCACATATGCAGCGCCATCCAGCGGAAATTCCAAAGACTAAATGAGATGTGGTACACGCACACTTTCTTACGGCTTGCGATTCGTGTCTACTTGCCACCTTTAACCACCTCGAGTTCATGGTATATACTAGTTCACTGTATTCATGGCACTGCGGCCCAACGCTCGCTAAACCTTTCTAAAACCAAAGAGGTCACGCCCAGCGAGTATAACGTAGCAACCCTTTCTTGTCAGATAGTGCTCAATGTACATGCCGATGGCTGCTAAGGGGAATGAGAGACAGGAGAATTCGGCTTTTAGGTAATGCGCATGCTGCAAATTTTGTATTGTTCAACAACGCACAGAAGAAATCTCCCACCGGCAACACCTTGGAGGTCAAAATGTAAGACTGGTTACACACTACTTTTACGACTACACGAGACAAACGGGTGCCTCCATAAGGAGCTTCGCTCCTAAAAAGTGCCCTGTTACTGGAATGGTGTGAAGCCTTTGTGTTCTGTATATGCTGTAAATAATTTTTTTTCTAAACAAAAAGCTCAAACCGCAGCATTTTTCTTAAAAGCGCACAGAAGCGTGTACTTCTTAACCGCGCGCAACGTGCCACTATCAAAAGCACGAGTAGAACACTTGTAGCGTGTGAGCGACGCTAAAGATACTAGAGGCTGGTTGAAGGGTACAGCGGAAGGGTTAAAAGTAAAGTAACAGATTCTTTTTCCCACGTTCAATGGCAGCATAGCTCTTCGAACTCCCTCATGAGTCGACTGTCTCGGACTCACTCAGGCTCAGATGAGGCTGAGTCTGAGTGATTCCGGGTGAGTTATATTTTTGTGAGTCCGAATGACAGTGGTTCGAGAGTATTTTCGTTAGTGTCAGTCCGAGTGAGTTGGGCTCAGGATAATTTCGGTTAGGCTGAGCCTAAGTGCCACTTACTTTTGCCGACCTAAGCTCTTATCTGGTCATCTTCAGCATATTACTACTAGCATTACTTCGATTCATGTTTATACTCACGTCTACTCACAGGTATTTAAAGCAGTGCCATTGTCACACCATTTCACTATTTAGTAATTAAAGGCGTGAATTACATAGGGAATGCTTTGATCTACCCCCCCCCCCTAAACGCTACCAGAGATTTTATCGATTGTTATATATATGATGGTGTCAGTGAGTTAGATTGCAAGAAAAATGACCTTACTGAATTGGAAGCACTCAGAAATCGTTTTCGAAGGCACATGTCAAACGGCACCAAGAAGAGCACCGATTGCGTTAAATATAGGTGTTAAAAAGCATTGACACCATTTTCGAAGAAGCTAATTACAGGCTCAGATCAGGCCTGATCCGAGTCCGAAGTGATTCGGACTAGGATAGGCCGGGAGTATCAGTCTGAGGGAGTCCAGGCGAGAAATGTTTGGTGAGTATGAGTCCTAGTGAGTCCCGCTGACAAACATTTTCGTGAGTGCGAGTCCGAGTGAGTCTGGCTCAAGAAACTTATTGGGAGTCTGACCCCCGTATTCTAGAACGCTCCTTCACTCAACGCTCTACCTCCACTTGAGAAAGCCGATGGGAGCGCCATTTCTAGGCAGGGCAAGTCACTACATATCAGCGATAATCTGCTGTGACTCTTGAGTAGCGCAGCGTCATTTTCAGCCGAGAAGCAGTGCAGTGCTAAATTCTGTCAAGTGAAGGGTGAAACGCGAGTCGAGGATCGTTTGTGAATATGGGAGTGAGTCTGCGTGAGTCCAAAGCTCAAAATATATTTCATGAGTGAGTCTGAGTGAGCCACACAAGTATTTCCGATCTATGACCGGTGGCGCCCTACACCTCAGCGCCCTTCCATGGTATGGGTGTCCGCTATCTACCTTTATATAATTTCACGGCAGGGGGCCGTGCGTCATATTATTAGGTACGCCATCTAACTTGCTAGTTTGGCAAAATCGCCATCTTGGGTTGCGCGTACTCACACCAGTGTGTCTTGTGTTGGTGTGAGATTACGGATAAAGCCTATGTTCGCCAACTTTTCCTTTGCTTAGACTGTATTCTCTAACACCATCACGGTCACCGACCGATCCGTCACTCTGAACCATCCAGCGGTGTGTATTTGCACTAGCGACGCCACAATGAGCTCCGCGTCTGCGCATGGCGGTGCGTTGTCGTCAATACCTTCAGCAATTTGCGTACTGATGTAATTACATTTACCCAGAGCGAATAGTGCGTGGCTGTAAAGGTTGTTGTCCGCAGCTTTTACCTCACATGTGCTACAACCTCCCAATAATGCTTGAAACATAGCAAAAGAGAGCATGCAATACAACTATGTTAGGTATCTATACACCGTCCGTTTTTGCATATTTTAGCGGAAAACAGCAGATAAAGTGGCTGGATTGGCGTTCTAGACAAGTTTGGCTCCGTTTGTACCTTTATTCGGTATCCGAGATGCATCTCGAGAACGTTGTTCTCGTCAGTTTTTTTGCCACCAACGAAGTGCCGTTAACAGAGCTAGACGTGACGATGGCTACACGCGGAGCTTCCTTTCGTTTACGGACGACATCAACTGCTTCGAAAATTCAGAAGACAACCGAAAGCGGTGCAGCGGAAAGATATTGTACCAGCGCTTATCATTTGGCATACTGTGCTGACACATCATTTCACCCAAATTGTTCCTCTTGCGCAGATTCTTCATGTATCTGTACACCACACAATGACGGTCAGATTGTCTGTTCTTCGAATACGCGCCATATATTTCAACGACAGTTACTTTTTAGAGAGTGGTGCCAAGTATGAATACAACAACTAAGCGTACCATGTGTGCAGGTAGTGCATGAGCAGCGCAAGCCACGATAGCCACACTGAGAGTATACCCTCGACCCTTGCTGGTGACTGCTTTGAGAGCATACCCTCGAACACTGCAGCTGAATGGTTCGGGAGTGCTTCTGTGAAAACGTGTACAGTAACTGCAGAGGAACATATGAGCGATGGGTATGACCACGGTGTCCCCCAGAAGTCTTGTGCGAATTGATGGTTTCAGCGAAGGAGAAAAAAAAAGTGATGGTGGCGCTATAGCTACCGATATAAATCATGTCACCATAAAATAAAAAAAATGCAATCACCATTGAGGAAATAAACGACGGTCTCCTACGTGACAGGTGGAGATAATAGCCACTGTACTATCGAGCGGAATTTTTTTATTTAATGCTTGGCTTAGACAATGTACAGAGGAATTACGAACATAAGAAGTACAATCACAAAAACGAAAAAATGCCATCAGTCCTATTTGAATTGGTGTCGTCTACTTGAAAAATTGACGCCGTATCTCTATGTTCGGCTGCAAATGTCGTCAAAAGACGATAGTCTACCGTCTGGAAAGAGTCAATAAAGTGTTCATTCGATGTTTTGAGTGAGGGAATAGGCGAATGGGATGCTGGAGGTGCTGCATAGATGGATGGATGGATGGATGGATTGATGTATCCGGTTGTGCTCTTCATATTGGGTGGTGGCTCACGCCACCTAGCCATAAAGTTACGTAATATCACTGTGTGTTTAAGAATTGAATTTCACTCATGCCTTGATTGTAGTTACTAATCAGTTAGCCTCATACTGGTTACTTCTACCCGTTTAAAGCCTATTTTGCCTTCACTGTACCTAAACCCAAATGCTTTGAAAAATTCGGCGCTATATTCTTCGGCTATAGGGCGGAGCCTTTTACAGAACATAATCAAATGTTCAGCCATTTTGTGCTTCTCCCTACATGCACTACATACTATGTCTGTGCTTTAGTATTTTGCTCGGTACGTCTTGGTCCGCAATACTTTCATTCTAGCCTCGAAAAGCAGATAACTACGTGGAGAATTATCGTAGATCTTTTTTCTTGGGACTTTCTGCTTAAAAGATCGGTAGGTCTACAGTGATGATTTCGTAAGCATTCCCATTTTCCGCATGTCCCTCTCTGTTTCCATCAATTTCCTTTTAACTGATGTTTGCTTTTGGCTTGGTAGTCTGCTGCTGTCTAAATTCTTGGTTGACAGTTTTGGAGTTCGCCTCCTCCATTTAGTGTCAACATTCTCCATGTACATGTAGCTGAAAACTTTCCTAGCACAATGCTCCCCTCCAATTTTTCTGAATCGCTCCTCAAGTTCTCTCTTGCTGCTAGCTTCCTTGCACTCAAACGATGTCCATCCCATGTCACCCTGTACCCCCTGATTTGGGGTATTCCCGTGTGCTCCCAAAGCAAGTCCACCTAGGCCACGTTGTTTAATTGCCAATATTGCTTCATTTTCTGGTTTCATGCAAAAGACCGCTTTGCCGGAAGTCGAACCCGGGACCACGACACCTTTCCAAATCCATCTCACAACGTCATACGTAACGTAGTTCTACAGTGCCCTATCTTTCATTACAGCGGCATTCCTGGTGCATTTTGTCACTGCGTATCTTTCGTTCTCCGTTTGAAACTCAGCCCCGTTAATTACCCATACGCTCAAATATTTGTATTTATCCACTATTTCTAGTGTGACTTCCTGTATCTTATGCTCACTGCGTTTGTTATCATTAAAACCAAGATTTTCGATTTTCCCCTGCTGAACTTCAAATTTACCCTATCTCCCTCACAACCACAGATGTCTATCAATCCCTGCGGTTCTTCATTGTCGTCGCCTATTCATAATACATCATCTGCATACGTCAATGCCGATAATGACTGTTCAATGTGTTTTCCTTGCTTGGGAAAACAGAGGCTGAAACCGAGTCGACTCTCTTCTGTTTGGGCTTCTAGTCTCTCGAGATACAGCATAAATAACAAAGGTGACAAGGGACATCCCTGTCGAAGCCCACGTTGTATCTCTATAGGTTCAGATACCTGTTCTTATCATTTGATAACTACCTCATTACTTTTACAAATATGCTTTAGAAGATTCGTTATTCCAACTTCCACATATAGAGTGTCTAGTATAAACCACAAACATTCTTGAATCACACTTTCGTAAGCTCCCTTGATAACTAAAAATGCCTGGCACAGGGACCAGTGTTCTTTTTCCGCTATTTAAAGACACTGCATCAAGTAAAACAGATTGTCCTCCAACCTCTTTGTCTACGGAACTCAAAAAGGACCGACGAACATTTTTGCGTGGAAGTGTTCTAAGGAAGGCGATGGTTTTTAAACGGGCACTGAAACACTTTTTCGAATAACCATAGATGTATTCACTTGAGCTTATTCTCTCAAAAATTGAAAGTCTCTCAAAATTTTAGGAATCCGCCCAGTACGATCAGAGTTGCGAGAAAATTCGGCAGATCCCACGTACCTTGAAATTGACGTTATGCGAACCATGCGAAGGCAAGGTGACCGTGTTACAATTTTTCATTAGGCGACACGTCATGAAATGACGCTAAATGTATGTACAAATGTTGCATGCACAGACATATGTTGAAGGGTTGCAGATGTTTATATAAACACCTGTTTGCACTTGCGCAACAACACCAACTGTAACATGCGTATTAGAAACACCAGAAGCTGGACCCGCAGGGCGCGGGTTCGAATCCCGGCTGCGGCGGCTGCATTTCCGATGGAGGCGGAAATGTTGTAGGCCCGTGTGCTCAGATTTGGGTGCACGTTAAAGAACCCCAGGTGGTCTAAATTTCCGGAGCCCTCCACTACGGCGTCTCTCATAATCATATAGTGGTTTTGGGACTTTAAACCCCACATATCAATCAAACACCAGAAGCTGATATGAAGCGCAGATTCTCGCCAAGATGCTCGCCCTGGACACTATTGCATTAATAAGCGCATGGCAACAAACCACAAATAAAGTTAACCCAACGTGACGGCTGTATGAAAGGAGTACTTATGTAGTGTTACAAAACTGGGCAGGCAGCACAGCAATCACTATTGACGTTTTAGGGAGACTAGCCTCTATTTGAAAAATAGTGTCGAGACCTGGCTTAGCTCTGTGGTAAAATGCTTCATTGCCACGCACAATGCTTGGGTTTGATTACAGCTGCGACTTTGACATTGGTTACCGATATCAGGTATTTCTTAACGCCCATGCGTTGAAATTGCCCATGTGTGTTCTCGACATTCCTGGGTATAGATACTAAATGTCAATCACTTGTGTCATATACCCGCATACCAGGAGCACATACACGCCTGTGGGTATGCGCCTCTGTCAGCCGGGAAGTGTTTGACGACACACGCGACGGGATTTTGACATTATTCTTGTCTTGACCAGCGCGTCATATTCGTCGAACCATCTTGCTCTCCCACTTTAATTTTGGTTCACGCCAAGCTAAGGGGGTGACCACGAGAGCACCCTATTGTAAGTGGCTAGATAGATAGATAGATAGATAGATAGATAGATAGATAGATAGATAGATACATAGATGGATAGATAGATTTTGGAAGGTCTGAAGGTGAACTTGCGCAGGTAGAGGTACGCTACGCAGTGCATTCGCATTTGCTGACGATTTCCTTCAGGGAGCTGGGGGCATTTTTCACTCCGTCGTAATTAGACGTTTTTAGCTGAGCACTTCTGTGGTCCATTTCGCATTCCACTAAAACGCTCGACGTCAGTGGAACGCAACGAGCGTTGTCAATTTTAGCCAAGCGCCTTCAATAACAGGTAGTTGTATAAGGCGCCGCTGCAAAGAGGTCACGCTCGCGGCCTTTCTGGCTATCATATTAGATGCGAAGCATCTAATATGATAGCCAGTTTGACTAAGCTGTGCTACGGTGGTTCTCCGTCCCCACTGCTTCTCTCATCGGAGGAGTTGGAGCTGTGCGAAGTAGGTCACGCCCTCCAAGCAGAACGCGTTGTGCCTCTCCCCCTCGCCTGCCACGGACTTGCCGCGTCTCAGCTATCCCTCGCTTCACTCTCTCCCCCGTTCACAATGTTCGAGCCCACTCCTCACATGGGCATCGCCCCACCCGCGCCAACTCTCTCCGTTGGTCGGCGAAAAGAAGTCGTGAGCAGGCGGGTGCGCGCGCCTCGAGAATCTCGCGGCGCCGACAATGCGGACAGTGCGCCACTTCTCGCGCGCGATCGCTTTGACCGGCGGGACGCCGTCGCGGCATGCTTACCGCTGGTGTACGGGTATCTTTCCTGCCTGTCACTGGCGTCACGAGGGTTAGTCAAGCTGATCGCGTTCGGAAATGGCGATGAAAATGCCGACCAGACTAGAACCATAGAAGCCAAACGCAAGCGTCGGCAGTGGAAGACCAGCGACGATGATTTGGTGCGAGACAAAATTACCGATCGCGTTCAAGAATACAGACGGAACACGGGTAACACCAAGGAGCCGTGAGCAAAAGAGGCCGAGTGCAACAGTCTTCAACGTGTCCCGCCTCCCTTGTCTTTGCGTTTCAAACAGATGTTTACTTGAGTAAATGCAACACTAGGCTGAAATACGTGGCGCAAGGTTGACAAAGAAAAAAAAAGAGGAGACAGAAAGAGCACCAGCTCACAGCTAAGTTTATTTTCATGAAGCATTCACAATATATAGGCTCTTGGGGGAGATGCGCAGACCATTTTATTTACCGCACGTGCAGGCATGAACATTTTTATAATGTAATAACCGATAATCGCATAATCGCAATCATGAAATCTGGGAACCAGCAACGAAGAGATATGCCTAATATAAAGACGTCGAAAAAACCAAACACACCCAAGCCTGCGCAAAAGAAAATGCAAGGAAAAACTAGCAAACGAAGGACTGACAGACACTTCGTAGCACCCAACTAAGGTACATCTAGATCCAACAGTTGGAATTCACTGTTATGCAACACAACTGAAGGCACGCTGACGCACGAGTCACCTTTCTTCATTATGTGAAAGGCTTTGAGTAACTCCCGCGCCAGCGCATCCCGGATCCTTCCAAGTAGTCCCGTGCGATTGAACTGCGGCGTGCAGCCACACGAAGCACAGTGAAAGGGCAAATGAGACTCTGTTCCATTTCTAATTGATAAGGCATGCTCCCTTAGACGGTCATTTGTACAGCGCCCTGTCTGGCCTACATAGGCCTTGCCACAGCTCAGAGTAATTTCATAAACAGTGCCCACCGCACAACACAGGAACAGCTTTACGTGCTTTTTATCGCACACCACCTTGGCACCTCTCGAAGAAATGAGGGCACAGAACCTTGAAAGCTCATTTGGAGCAGAGAAAACCACTCGCACATGGTGCCGATTTGCAACCTGTTTCAGGTTGTAATCCCACACAATATTCCCATTCTCCATATCCCATTCCCCATATTGTGAATGCTTCATGAAAATAAACTTAGTTGTGAGTTGGCGCTCTTTCTGTCTCGTCTTTTTTTTTTCTTTGTCAACCTTGCGCCACGTATTTCAGGCTAATATGTACCAACTAGCCCAACATAACGTACTGTAAGTGCAACACCGAGTTTCACATTAAACCTTTCTTCCATCACCCACGTCGACGCCCGTTTCACAAGGGTCAACGCAATGCGCACCGCACCTGCTTCGTATTCCCCCAGGGTTCCCTTCGGGGAGATGGTTCATAGTTCTTACTCTCTTGACCTTGACAAGATCGGTATCCTTGTTCTTTACGATGTATTTACTCTATTTTTGCGTATATGCAAGCAAGGTGTCGTGACCGCCTTCAGTTACGGTGTCTCGCGCAGCTTCCTTGCGCAACTTAGGTTCATAATGTGTTCCGATATGTCATGGCTTCGTGGTGGTCCAATCATTTTAGTCATTGGATCGCATGCACGTGAATTCAATATGACCATAGTAGCGACAGTGGCCACACGTGCTACAGGACAGTCTCGTCATATGTGACCTGTGCTGAGACACCGGCGATGGAGTGGTGCTCTAACAGGCAAGCGGACGAGAATGAAGTTCTCAACCACTCGGAGTTGAGGCGGAAGTCTTCAACTGGAATACCTTCTATGAGCTAGAGGGTTACCAACTGCATTGTAGAGCTCTCATTGGCAGCCTTGTACACGCCACTTATCTCTGGTAAGTTCAAACACTTTCCAAAACGACACACTGCAGTCCACACATCGTCGTCGGGGACGCCACGCAACAGCTGGTACGACTTCGGTCACAGTGCCTGATTGCAGGGGTCAACGACAATGCACTGTCAGTCTTTCATAGCAATGTTTCACGCATCCAGCATTTGCTTCTTCGCTTCTTCTTCATAAAATGTCACCACCCATACATTATTCATTTGATACGTACCTTGTGCAACCACTTGCGATGGTAAAGAAATATGCTCGAAGGCATGAGTGCTCTACCCTACGAGGCCTGGCTTTAAGTTCAGCGTGTAGAAACAAAGCCTTCGTAGTGGCGGCACCTGAAGGGACGCTCGGCAAGATATTTTAGTAGTCTTGGCAATGCACATCTCTTGAAGTGTTTTACGCGGTTTACTCAGGCCGTTGTACCCGCTCGTTGAGAGCATATGAATCACACAAGCGTACGCTACGGTGGTCAGGTTTACAGTCATACTAACGAGATGAACATGATAGAGTGAGAGACAGAGGCGTCCATTGTTTCATAAAGGGTACACCTCGTCACTTGACGGTTTCAGCAAAAAAAACATAAATATGGCGCTATAACGGGCGCCACAATAAATCAGTGAACTCTGAAAGAAAAGAAAAGTGCACCGCTTCTCGTCGGGCAATCGAACGCTAGTCTCCCTCGTGACAGGCGCGGACGCTGGCCCCTGTACTGACAAAAATATGAATATGAGTGATAGGCATAATCATGCTGTTACCGAGATTGCACCTATGGCATGACATGATGGTTTCATGGAAAGAGTAATCATTCATATCACGCAGTATATTTCCGGTCAACGTTTAGCACATTAACTGTCTTTAGCAGGTAATTTTAATTGATTAAAGGATATTTATTAACGTAGCTGTCACGAACAAGACATATATATTTGTCACTTTAAACTCACCCATGTCGATTCCTTTAGTGAACACCCCTTAGATTATTGGCTCAGGCTCCCGGCTGCGGCGGCTGCATTTTCGATGGAGGCGGAACTTTGTAGGCCCGTGTACTCAGATTTGGGTGCATGTTAAAGGACCCCAGGTGATCAAAATTTCTTGAGCCCTCCACTACGACGTCTCTCATAATCATATGGTGGTTTTGGGACGTTAAACCCCACAAATCTAATCTATCCTATCGGGTCTAATCTACGGCCTAACTTGGCCGGTCCGGTAGGTGAAATTATCTTTCGAGTTCACGCCCTTCCCAAATTTGCTTTTGAGTCACTGGAATCATGTTCGGGTGGGCAAGCTTGAAGGATTGCCGGGCGAGGGCTGGGCGCTAACCTAAAATCGCGGCCCGTGCTGTGGTCTTCTGTGTATTTGTCTGCATGCAACTCAGTCAAGGTGTCTTCACTGCAGTAAGGAAATGCTAAGCCGTGGGCGCACCTATCCAAGGAAAATCCGCACTGCTGCGAAGCCCCAGTGAACATATTTTTTTTTTTTCACGTCGACACATAATTTTTCTAAAGTCTAAAAGCTTGACACAATGGCTTATATGCTGTAAGCATAGGTAATTTTTTTATTGATATGATATATAAGGAGATGTGGGCGCAACATTATGGTGCCGGCTACTCCTTAGCCGTTGACTGAAACTCGAACACGTATCTTGAAGCAAAACATACAAAGCAGTGCATGGAAAATAGAAAACTCGGGCACATATATGCAAAGACACACTTATACGCACATATCACAATGGTAAGTAAATGTTCGGAAGTCAATGTAAGAAGTCTCTGGAAATGTCCCTCGTTAATATTCGGTCCACCAGCACAAAACAGCAAAGCACACGTCTGGTCCTTATAAAGATGCATTCGCTCGTATGTACATAATCGTCAACACGTCATTCATTTCACAACACACACGTGATGGGTGTAACATGATACTGTATATAATAAGTACATGTGTTACAAATGAAAGTTCGTT
Organism: Rhipicephalus annulatus; assembly: GCA_013436015.1. Taxonomy (NCBI): domain Eukaryota; kingdom Metazoa; phylum Arthropoda; class Arachnida; order Ixodida; family Ixodidae; genus Rhipicephalus; species Rhipicephalus annulatus. Next base: position 400,319 of record WOVY01010686.1, on the reverse strand, counting down.
CTTTGTTAATACTTATCAGCAATCCCGCTGTATTGTAAAAAACGTGTTAATGCTTTTAAAGCGTGGGACTGTAAAACTCTAGTTGGCCACGGGCCCAGAAGTTTTTTCATGCTAAATGGTCAGCGGTCCAATGCGAACAGTTCTGACTGAAGACGGCGTCTCGGCGTGTCATGATGTGGATAGTCTATGAGAAGGTGACAGACGTCTTCTTCTATAAATCCACATTCGCATTCGGGAGTTTCAGCTCTGCCGATTCTGTGCAAAAAATGTTTTGTGTATGCGGTGCCTAGCCTCAATCGGTGAATTAGTTTTCGTCCTTCTATATAATGCCAGCGTAATTTTGAATTCAACAAATGAATCGATGTGATATAAATCGCAGCTCTTTGTACTAATTTTAATTTTAGTATCTACCAAAATTTAGTGGTCATTACTAGCATTCTACCAAAAGTAAAACGCCGGTACTGTTGAAAGTTGCTTCACCTTTCTTTACACCAAAAAATGCCGTTTGCACAGTTTCAAATAAAAAAATATTTTGTAGGCTGGTAGGGTCCTGAAACTTATGTCTTTATTTCATTATATTATGTGACATACCATAAAGGATATGTATTGAAAGTTATTTGGCCAAATCCCTACTAGTTCCGAGTTTGTTTCGAACCTGCAATTCACTGTTAGCACACTTTTATTGATGCGTTCACTAAATTTTAAAACAAAAAAGCTATGCTAAGAAGACAATGACATCATTCTTTACAGAAATTACGTTCCTCATAACTGAAAACGAAACGCTAGAGACAAAATTATGGTATTACCCACCTGCGCAATACGCTTGGTCCTGGGAAAGGTCAACTCGACAAAATACCTATTGTCATCAGCTTTGCGCAGAGGCAGTGTCGCATCCAATGAAGTGCCAACTGAGGAGCGACTATTGCTAGTTGAAAACTTTTCCCAATACCCCGCCTGGACGACGTGAAATACCGTCGGCCGTGGCAATTTTTGGAAGGCCTTCACAGGCCTCGCTCTATAATACAAAGACAGATATGCATTCGTGAAGATTAAGTGACGTGTTCAGCGACCCGGCGTGTTTTCACGGCACTTCAATCAATTACAACGCTACAGCGGCCCATAAATGCAGCGCCTACTGTCAGCACATCTCGACCCTTTTGTGCTTCACGTCAGGCAACGACCATGCAGTGACGGGCACGTAGTTAGATCTTAGCGTGAAAGGCGTGCTACAACATCGCAACACGTTTGAGATAACGAGCCAACCCTTCCTTGGCTGAATTCAACTTGCGTCGAGATCATGGTCGAGATTTGCAGGCCCCGGGAAAAGAGATAACGTGGGCCTTGAAACACGGATTTGATGGATCGGCCAGGCCGCGGCTCTGTGGCAGATATCCCAGGTGGCCATTTTATTTTCACTCCTAAGTGCATCTATAATAAGCAGCTCACTGCACCTAAATGTGGAAATGGCATCGCACGCTATGAAATGTTATGTTATCACTGTCAGCAGCAACGATAGTTCACCAAGACTCTATTCAGGAGGGACGAAATGCAGTCCGCTTAGTAATATAAATATCGTCCCAAATTAATAAATTAAGTCCCAAAACCACTATATCACTATGAGAGATGCTGTGGAAGAAGGCTCCGCAAATTTCGACTATCTGTTGTTCTTTAACGTGCACAGACATCGCACAGGGCACGGGCCTCGATGATTTCGCCTGCTGCGAAATGCTACCACACAGACCGTGATAGGCATTGTTGGTAAGACAGTGGTCAATATTTAGCGGAATCAAACACAAACGCACGCGTTTTGCTCTTTTCGTCCTTGTGTTTTATTGCGCTAAATACCGCTCAACGTCTATCCAGGAAGGAAGCCTTCAGCTATACGGCACGAAAATCCATCTCCTACCATACTAACTGCACTTGCGCCCATTCTGGTTAATTTTCCGGGATTCGTTTCCAGCTCAAAAGCCGCGGGGCATGGGAGCGTTCCAAGTGGAATACTGGATATTTCCGTACGAATGAAAGAAGAACAGAAAGAGAGAAGGTAGAGAGGTTAACCAGGCACATGCGCAGTTTTCTACGCTACACTGGGAATGTACGAAAGGGAGATATAAATAGGAGAAAAAGAGGAGAAGAGAGAAAAGACGGACGCGCTACATACGCCTAACCCGATTTATGGATGTTTCCGTAGAAGGGCGCCGAGGTATTTATTTCCCTTACACCACGGCAGGCAGTGGAACGGACACTTTGGGACTTTTGAATGCTTTCACACAACAATAAGAACAGGTGCAGGCAATTACTCGAAGTCTCCTAAATACACAGACAGTCCGCACACTTTCTTGCGCCTTCTTGGAAATTTTTATATGTAATAAAAACTGGTAAATTTGAATGGCACAGAACAGAAAAGATGTCTGAAATAGCTAAAATGCCTAACAATAGATGGTATAGAGAAAATGTCAGGATATTTATGCTACGTTCGTGTACTTTTATTTTTTAGTGCGTGGGCGCTTGTGGGCGTGAATGTCTGTGTCCGTCTGCGGATGTTGCGTGTGTGTGTGCGGATGCATGTGTGTGAGACAGGTGGTTGTACTGGGCTCTATAGGGAAGAAACCCTCATGTGCCCGCTGTGTCAAGCTTTGTTTTCCTCCTACGAAAAAAGTGTACAACTTTAGAGTGTTACGGTGGGTCCGCTTCCGTTGGTTTGGGAAACACGCGCTGCACATGAAACACCTCTTGTGTCGTGATGTCACCAAACAGGAAGCAATGACAGCTCCGATGTCAACTTTAGCAATTGACATGCAAACACAAAAAAGTTCGATTGCACCAGTAAAATTTTATTGATTCTCGAACAGATGGTACTGTAAAAGCAGTTTACCAGCATAGGTTAAAGCAGTGCCCAGAGAAGGTAATACAAGTGGCGGTAATACAAGCACGTGCACAATTCATTCAATATGACCGGAGATAATTCCGGCATCACTATCCCCAAAATCGGCATAGTGACTGCGAAAGACGCGTCCGACTCTTAAAAGCTCAAATTACCATAATAATTTCAACTTTCACCTTCGGACATTCTTAGGATATATGTTTACGTTGTAATATTATTCAATATTGCTGGGGCCGAAGCTGTTTAAGCTATGTATACATGCGGTATTTATGATGTGTGGCTGCTATAAATATCTTTACAGCGCCGATTAAAGTTTGTGGTTGTCGAAAGCTTGGACAATGCTTTGTAGCTGACATTAGTTGGCAAACTGCGAAAATGACTCGATTCAGCCCGCTTCTTTGTGCCATCAATTTTTTCAGTGGCTAACAAGAGGCGGGTACCTCACAAAGAAACAGCGCAGATTTGCAATAGGCAACTAAGTGCACAACTGATTATGCAGTAAGGCTGCCTATTCTTGTATTCACGCTCAGTGAGAATTTGCTGCGCGTTCCAGCAATTACCACGTAATGCTAGCGAATAGAAGGGTATTTATCAAACGTGACATTTTTGCCCTGGCACATTCCTATGGAGTTAGTTGCTCTCTGAATACATTTCATTCAAAATGAAAATGATTCAGACAAAATGTTTGTCAATTGCATTTTCATACGTGTGTATCTGTGAAGTTCTCGCATGAAATTTTTTACCTACATGAGATGGTCAAAATTGCTAGTTTCTAATGAAAAATTCTCTTTCACTTTGCTCTGATGAGGTCACCGTCGCCGGCTGTCGCTTGCGCCCTATTCGATACATAGCTGAGCATACGCTTTCCTGTTTCTAAATTGCTGCCACGAAAAAAAGGTGGCAGCATATCCACGGAGTGAACGATGGAGAGTAGGGCGAAGCATCCGTCCGTCCAATCGTTCTTGCTTCCGTCCGTCTATGCGTCCGTCTCTGTGACCGTCCGTGCGTCCATTCGTCCGTCCATGCGTGCGTCTGTTCGTGCATCCGCACGTCCATCTGTGCGTCCGTCCCTGCGTTCGTCCATGCATCCGCCCCTGCGTCCTTCCATGCGTCCAGTCGTCGGTGCAGCCATCCGTGAGTCCGTCCATGGGTCTGTCTGTGTGTCCGTTCGTCCATCTATTCAACACTCCAAGTACCACCGTTTCGCATGTTTTCATGATATATTCCGCATATGCAACGCCATCCAGAGGACATTCCAAAGACTAAACGAGAGGTGGTACACGCACACTTCCTTACTGCTTGCGCTTCGTGTTTACTTCCCACATTTAACCACCTCGAGTTCATGGTTTATACTAGTTCACTGTATTCATGGCACTGCGGCCCAACGCTTGCTAAACCTTTCTAAAACCAAGGAGGTTATGCCCAGCGAGTATAACGTAGCAACTTTTTTTCTTCAGATAGTGCTCGATGTACATGCCAATGGCTGCTAAGGGGGAATGAGAGACAGGAGCATTCGGCTTTTAGTTAACACGCACGTTGCGAATTTTTTTATTGTTCAACAACGCGCAGAAGAAATCTCTCACCCGCACCACCTTAGAGGTCGAAATGTAACACTGGTTACACACTACAACGACTACTACTACGATTACGAGGGACAAACATGTGCCGCTAAGATCAAAGTCCGAGCAAGCCGTTTCGCCGCGCCAGTCGCACAGCTGGACGCGAGTTGCTTCCACAGGTTGCTTCCTTTTTTCCTTTCAAAGAAAAAAGAAAGCAACCTGTGGCAGAGTCGTCGCGCCCTACCGCGAGCGGCCGCCACCCCCTGGACTCGGGCCTCCCACCCGGGGCCCCCCTCCCACCCCCATGCCAGGCATCGCAAGGTCCCCGGACGCCGTCTGCTGCCCCGGAAGCCTTCTGCCCTGGTGCCACCTGACGCTGAGCGGTCTCTGAGCCGCCCTGTGCACCAGAGTGCAGAGAAATCTGCACATTACAAGACCAACAATTCGCCAAGACCAACAAGTCCCGCCGGCTGAGCGCCCGCGAGACCAGCGGACACGCCCCCTTCAGACATGGCAACTCCAAGCAACCTCCTGGTGAGGGAGAACTGTTTTCTGTTCACCGCCCTCGATGGGGACGTGTCTATTGACGACCTTATAGATGCAGTTGAAGAGACAGCCGGACCTGATAGTGCGTTAGTCTTGCAACACATGGGGGGAGCGAAGTTCCTTGTGTGTACCCGAAACGCGAGTCAGGCCACAAAGCTTATGGTCGCAGAGGGCTTCAAGGTTAACCGGGAGCACGTTACAGTAGAAGCGGTAGGACACCCAGTTACGTTTGTTAACGTATACCGCTTTCCAGCATATATACCAGACGAGGTCTTGATTAACACTCTTTCACAGTACGGCAAGATAAGAAGTGTTTGCTTTGCATCAGTTCCTAACCAACAAAACAAGCTTAATGGGGTGAGAGTAGTGCGCATGGAAATAAGTAGGCCAGTCCCAAACTTCACAAACATTGCGGGGCACCGTGTCATGTGTGAATACCGCGGTATGCGCAGAATGAGTGCAAGGTGTAACGAACCGGGGCACATGGCCACGGCGTGCACAGCCGCTTATTGCAAGAGATGTGGTGTATTTGGGCATGACACCAAAGGGTCTGTTGAGGAGTGTAAGAGATGCGGCGGGCGGCACGGCACACGCGAGTGTTTCCACAAACGCTCATACCTTGCGGCAGCGCGCGGCCTTCCACCAGAGACGTGGCCAGTTACTGGTAACGACCACCCCAGCACCTCTCGCCCGCCTACCGGGACTGAACCGACATCAGGGCTTCAGGTCCTAAGACCCAAGACTCGGCCCCACACGACAACGAATGTCCCGAACCACTGGCAGTTCGAAGAACCCCGAGAGACGGAAGACGCCCGCACCGTATCAGCGACCCCCGCTCCCTTGAACGCAGGCTCCGAAGCGGGGGACGACACGAGCAGTACTATTTCAGATGGCGACCTGGACGAGTCGAGCGGCCATGAATCCGGCTCTCCGGAATCCACCCGCGACTCCTGGGATTTGTCGCAACCTGCAAGCGAGGAACAAGAAGTGCGAACACAGGCGCCGAGCCCCGAGAACGACGAGCCTGCATTCTCTGGTTTTGACGAGATTAGTTTCCCGCCACTTCCACCCCCGACGGCTCTCCCCCCCCCCAACCCTGAGGAGGTGCCCATCGTAAGCTCTGGCCGCTACGTTTTGCCGCATACTGGCCACTTGAGCACGGACCAGTGAACCTCCATCGAGATGCAAACTGCCGGCGCAGCCCCGACCGATAGGCGTGAGCGTTCGAGATCAAGGTCCCCTTTAATAGGCGAGGACAAGTCACCCGGCGTGCCGTCGAGCCCACCCGCGAACCTTCGCCGAAATTGGAAGTCGCCGAAAGTGGACGCACTACCCACCGGGAAAGGGCACTTGCCCTCAAGCGCAAGCGAAAAAAGATAGGCTCTTCGCCAAAGCACCCTCCCTTTCTTTTCTTCTCCGTGTTTGCTTCAAGGCGAACACAAGAGCGGGCGCCGTGACAGGGCAACACGGTCCCCCCCTCCCCCCCTCCGCCTCCTCGCGCATGCTCCACTCCTTCTAACATGACGCAACACACCCCTCCCCCACGCTTGTTTCTGCTATCAGCGGTGGCCGCGCCGCCACTTCCTTTCCCCCTCTGCTCCTTTCGCCAGCCGAAGCCACGGCAATGGTTTTTGTTTATGCTTATCTGTTGCACAGCTGTCTACTGCGCTTGAGGTTAATCGGCACCATGGCTCCTATGACGCATCACTTAAACCACGGAGGGCTTTAGCCCAACTTCCAACCGCGCCGCCCGCGCCTTTACGTAAGCTCGGCTCCTTCGAGCGTGCCGCCTGAGCCCAGACGGTCGCCTCCCACCCCTTCCTTCACCCCAAGTCTTCTCCCCACGCCCACTAGAGCAGATCATGAACAGTGAGACATTCTGACCTTCACCCAAGCACAGGGTATTGATGTGCTCTTTTTACAAGAGACTAACTTCCGGTCGCCGTTAGAGGTCTCAACTTTCAGACGCGAGTTCCAGGTGGACGCTTTCTTCTCCCTACTAAGTCGAGGGCCTGTGGAGTGGGAGTGGTCTTTACTACGCCACGCTTCCGGCAAAAGGCGTTCTGCATCTTCGGTGCTGACGGCCGGTCGCTCATGTTGGACCTCTACATCAGCGAAAGAAGGATTCGGTTCGTGAACGTGTACGCCCCGGCGACGCGGAAGAACACAAACACCTTCTTCCAACAGCTGCACGACCTTCTTTCGGAACCCGTCCCGCACGTCCTGCTGGGGGACTTCAACTGCGTTGTGGACTCGCATCGCAACGTCAGGGGACCGGGCCGAGGGGGGTCCACGTACTATGCTAGGGAACTCGTGAAGACTCTTCGACACCTTCGGTTATCCGACGCGTGGGTCATCGCCCACGGTGACCTTTTTGTCGCAACTCGAGCCTCTCACCTCACAGCCAGTCGATTAGATCGGACGTATCTCCCCGACTTTCTCCTTTCCTCGCTCATGGTGTGCGAAGTTCTTTCCCCTCCGGCAGACCTAGCGAGTCGGTCAGATCACGTCCCCCTTGTCACTACGCTTAGCGGCTCTCCTGGACTCCGTACTGATGACCATGGGTGGCGAGTGAACCCAGCGCTCCTGAAAGACGATGATAGCATCGAACGTATTAGGGCGCGGCTGCGGGCCTCCGTGGCGAACGCCCCGGACCTAACCCCACGCTCGTGGGACACCTTGAAAGTGAAGTGGAAGGGAATCCTTCAAGACGAAGGCAAGGCCAGAAAGCGCCGCATAACCGCTAAACTCAATGAGATCCTGTGCAGAATACGCATCGCCAGAAGGCGGAGACGATGACGACTAGCATGCGCGACTACCTGAACACCCTGGAGGTCGAGTATGCCCGGCTGCTCCAACTGCGCACACGCAGACCGCCTGGGGAGCGGGGCGCACCCATTAACCACCTTGAAGCGCACTCCAGTGAAACAACTGGGAATGGAAGCATACGAATTACCCGAGTGAAACGCCCGGACGATTCTTTCGCAACTGAACCAGAGGGAATCCGCGATGTCTTCTTCGAGTAGTTCTCGGCCCTTTTTCGGGACGCCGACAGCGACGGAGAAACTGGCGAAGAACATGAGATTAGGGAGGTCTGCCAGAACCTCCCGCGGCTGGGAGGAGAGGAGGTTGCGTTACTGAGCTCGGAAGTGTCTTCAGAAGAGGTCAGGGGCGCGATAACAAGCATGCCCCCGAACTCGGTCTCCAGCACGGACGGTCTCACAGCCAACTTTTACGTCACTTTTTTCGACGATCTAGAGGGAGTGCTTGTCGCACTTGCGAACGTGGTGGTTACGAAGCAACTGAAACCCGCATCCTTTGGAGAGGGGAGGCTTGTCCTCCTACTGAAAGAGGGAGCCCCGCAGGAGGAGCTGTCGGCGTGGCGCCCCATAACCCTGTTGAACGTGGACTATAAAATGGTTGCTTCCATCCTTAATAGCCGCCTTAAACTCCTCTTGCCATCCATCGTCGCTCCCTGGCAGTCCAGTGTGGTTCCAGGCCGCTCGATCTTTGCCAACCTTACCGCAAGAAGGGATGCCTTCGAATACATGTCTGCCAAGTCCCTGTTCGGAGCCTTTGTCTCCTTGGACCAGGCAAACGCGTTTGACCGGGTGCGCCATGAATACATGATCAAGGTACTCCACCAGTTAGGGTTCCCGACATGCTTCGTAGACACCATCGCCATCCTGTACAGCAACCTCACATGCCACGTAGTAGTAAACGGCACCCCGACGAGTAACTTTGTATACGAGAGAGGGATCCGCCAAGGGTGTCCGCTAGGGCCCTCCCTCTTCGTACTCTCGCTTGAGCCATTGCTGGTGAACCTAGACCGGAACATGCACGTCAGAGGCTTCCCGCTAACGGGGGAGCCCAACATTAAGGTCCTCGCTTATGCTGATGATGTATCCCTGTTCGTCAGGGACCCGGCAAGCCTGCAAGCGTTTTGGCGAACATTCGTACACTATGCTGACGTCTCAGGCGCGGCCTTGAACATGAGGAAGAGCAATGCCTTACCATTTGGAACATTCCCTCACGGTGCTCTGGGAGAGTTGGAAAGGGTCGATGCCGTCAAGGTGCTCGGCATATACTTTTGCTGCGGTGGCGTAGCCGACCTAACTTGGCAACGAGCGCTCGAGCGGGCACAGGATGCAATAGCACGCCTCCAACCGAAGGATGTCACGCTTCGTGAGAGGGCCATAGCCGCAATGACAACCATCTGCACCTTTCCCTTTTACGTAAGCCGAATAGGAGTGATGCCTACCGAGAATGCGACGCAATTGACAAGTATGATCGGTGCCTACCTGTGGGACAGCAAACCCGTGCCCTTACGTCGAACCCTCCTGCAACTCCCAGCTTCCGAGGGCGGCCTCGGGCTCACGCATGTCCTGACGGCGAGCAAAGTGCTTGCCTTGAAGACCACAAGGGCCTTGTTTCGCGCACCTGATTACGTGGGGAGGCCCTTAATACGTTACTGGTGCAGTACAAACTCATCGTTCCTGAATGCCGACCGGCCGCTCGCCCCACTCGCCGAGACTCCCTCCGCGTTCTATAAGGCAGCCGCAAACACCATGCGCATGCTAGAAAAGGAAGCCCCTACGTGCGACGTAGATGAGACCCCGCCTTCTCGCATTGTGGGAAAAATCGCCAGCAACCAGATAACCCCCGAGGAGAGACGACGGTCGCGGAACTGGAAGTGGAAAAGCAAAACAGATGGGCATGCCATCCCTTCGTCCGCCCAAGACTTCGCATGGAGGAAAAACTGGAAGGTCCTTCCAACCCGCCAGCGCCTCCACAAGTTTGGCATCACGCCTACACCCCGCTGTCCCAATTGCCGCGCGGATGAGACCCTGGCGCATGCCTTATTTCAGTGCCCAGCGGTCAAACCGGTTTGCACCTGACTGCGAGGGATTTTAAAATCCGTCCTCCCCCAGCCCTGAACAGAAACAAAGGCGCCTTTGCAAAGTTAGTGGACCTCTGCACCATATTCATGGTCTGGAAGCGACGGTGCTTCGCTGAGGTTAGCCGCTCTCCGGTCAGAGCGGCCTTCCCGACCGTAGCTCGTATCCGCCACATGGTGTGGCGGCACCTCTCTGACCAACTTGAAGCCAGCGGCGAGGAAAAGTTTCTCCGCCGCTGGCATACGAGGTTTTTTCTCCTGCAAAAAGGCAAGTTACGCCTGCCGATAATCGCTTTTTAAGCGCACGCCAGCCACTGGGTCCCACTGTTTCCTGACCGGCAAACGGAAAGTGCCAATTCCCCCCCCCCCCCCTGTCAATTGTGTAATTATGTGTCTCGAATCTGTTCTCTGTACGGATTAACCCCTTAGTTCTCTGGAGCTCGAACAGCGGCGACCATTATCGCTCCCTTTTTCGCCTGTAAACGGAAACGGGCTCTCTTGCGCGCGGGCCATACAGCGCTCTTATAGCCTTTGTATAACGAGTGTTCGAATGATCCCGCTTCTGTTGTAGTGTACAGTCTAAACGTGTTTTTGCTGTTCATCAGTGTCTTTACCGCGTGTGTCCGTGATAAGTGTTGGAGAAGAATTATGTATTTGATTACTTGTCAGAAGTGCAATAAACTTCCCTTTGTTTGGCTTCTCAAAAACTCAAACCACGGCAATTTTCCTAATGTCGCACAGTAGAGTGTGCATCTTAACCGCGCGCGACGCGAAACTATCAAAAACAGCTATCTCTCGCTTCACTCTCTCCACAGTTTGCCACGTTCGAGCCCACTCCTCACGTGGGAATCATCTCACAAACGCCACCTCTCTCCATCGGTCGGCGAGAAGAAGCCGGGAGCAGGCCGCTGCGCGCGCCTTGAGAATCTCGCGGCGCCGACATTGTAGACAGCACGCCGCCAGGGCCCGGAAACTCTCAAGTTCACGCGATGGCCGTAGAGGGCGAAAAAGTCGATCTCGGCGTTTCGTCATGTGCGCGTATAGAGGAACTACTAACTTCTCTTTTAGTGGTTGGATAATTTAGTGTGCACTTTGTGTGTTAGGGGTGCTCAACGCGGATGAATGTTTTATTTCAGTATTTAGCAAAAGAACGTTAAAAGTGTAGTTAATGCGTCATTTTTCATAAAAAAATAAAGGAGGCTTGTATTACTTTTAAGATTATCACAAGAGCGGTGACTGTATGATTTCAAGATATGATTTTATCCTGAAGCTCGAAAAGCAGCAGCCCATTGGCATCGATTGCATTTATGCCGGTTAATTTGTTCAAATTTTGCCGTGGTTACGCGCAGTACTTTTTGTCGATCGGCACTGCAAACCTCCATTTAAATCAGCTTTGCTATATCAATGCGAGCTTGTGTGTCAGACTTTAGTGGCCGCTACGACGAAGCGAACGTGTCTAAAGGCTGTGAATCATGTCAGCTGCTGTGCTTCACCGACGTCCGGATGCGCAGCCTCCAGGAGAAAATGCAACGCAAGCAAACTGCTCGGAGACTGCCTACGAAGACGGAATAATCAAGCACTATGTGGGCGTGTTCGCCGGTGACTTAAATTTCTCTGCTTTGATTTCGAACTTGGCCTTTTTTGTTTGCAGGCGCTACAGTTTTTGTCAAGTAATAAGGCTTTTCGACTTGTACAGGTAATGAGATGCACACGTTGTGAATGTGTGGGATTTTTTACTTTGTAGTGACATTCGCTGAAAATATCTTCACTGCTAAAATTTGTAGCACAGATCACAGCATAAGTTCTTCCTGTTTCTGCTCAAAATCTCGATCAGCTCATGAACAAAAAACCTGGATACGCCCATACCACTCTTGAGAACGGACACTGCAAGGCGACTACAATCACTTGCTCGGCGTATAACTCTCCTACATTTGAATACACTGAGTTTCTCCAACACGCACCTGTATTCGATCGACCCAAACTTGCAACTTCGTTTGCCATACGGGCTCCCACAATGCGCTGAAAATTTACGGTGTCCCAAGAGGTTGGACGTGGCATTTACGAATGCGTACTCTCGTCTCCTTGGAATGGCGAGCACTTCGGCATGCAACATCTGCACCTGCGAGGAATCGCTTGAGCACATTTTATGTCATTGCCCAGCATACCAGTCTGAACGACGTATTAGGGAAGCCAAGCTCCCTCAGCTGGCTTCACGGCCACTTACAGAAGAGAATATCCTGGGACCTTGGCAGGCGGTCTCCTATACACGCAAAGCCGCGAAAGCCCTCTTGCACTTCTTAAGGACCACCAGACTTCACGACCGCTTGTGAAAGAGCAGTGTGACACCATACTGTGTAGTCTCGAGCTGACTATTCATCCTTTTCTTTCTTACTCCTGTTCTTTTCTATCTCTTTCCTTTCTGTTATTCGCCCTTTTCCCCACCACAATTGTAGGCTAGCCAACCAAGCCAAGCTTGGTTATTCTCCCTGCCTTTCCTCTCTATTTATATATATATCTTTCAAAATGAGTCCGGTGCAATATATGCTCATAAATTCAATGCATAGTAGAGCCAAGTCAACTATTACTACATATACCCTTTTGTACATTATTCTTAAGTTTACAATGAAGCATATCACATTTGCCTGAACCATATAGTTCATCTAGTTGGGGAATTACCTAGCGTTGCCCTCTGAAGAACGTTACTAAAACAAATTCATCATAATGCCATCCATGAGACAAATTCACAAAAACAGCAATGCTATGTCCACACTACCTTTCCTAATGCAGTGTTCCCTTATATTTCTTTTTAGTTATGCATTACAAATCCGTTGACGCTTCTGCCAGAGTAATTACGACTGTTTTTTTTTCTTACAACTCAACCGCAGCCTCCAAAAAACTGCTAATATAAGTTTACGCTTGGATGACTCAACATTTTGAACCTACCTCAAGTCCTCAGAGAATGTGTCGTCACAGAAATCAAGATCATGGGCCTAAATCCTCGCGAGGTATGGTTGAAGACACTTGACTTATTGAACACATTTTGTTCAAACACTTCTGTCTTACCCTGCTCATGACTCTGTTTTTTTTCTTCTCAGCAAACTGGACTAAAGAGAGACCATTGATTTTCAAGCTGCTCACATCCAGTCGTAAGAACCTCAACAGTTGCCATAGCGACAACCCCATGCGCCACCAATATATTAGGTGGACGAATGCAAGTATTATACTGAAAAGCAGTGATTGTGCACAGTATGTTCAAGCTGTATGAAATAGGATGCACAAATTGTTGTTCCTTCCTTTATAAAATACTGAGTTCACAGATCATCATCTGCGGCGCGTTCGCCGAGAGACGCCTCCTCTGGGTAGGGCTCGACCTGTGGTTCTGTGGGAATCACCCCTGGTCGCGGCCCGCTGGATGGATCATCGGTACCATGAGGGGCTGCCTGGTCCGGGCTGGCTGGAGACACTGCGGGCGTTTTGTGTGGCGTCTGGTGTGGCATTGCAATCCACCCTACTTCGTCCAGGCAAATATCCGGGCCCGGCGTCAATGATACGACGTCCTTGTACTTGGATTACATTCCTGGTTGAAGTAGCGGGTAATTCTAGGAGGACACCTCAGAATACCACGGCCTGATGGTGCAGGCGACGGTGGCATGCAGGTCACCACAACGGCGATACGGCTGCGAGCAGCCCTTCCCGTCGTGTCCATAAACACCGCTCCTTCCACAAAATGGAGCTGTGCAGTTCATGCGGAAGTTTCCACTGTCTCCACATCAACGGCACACTCACAGGATCCCTTTATAAAATAAGGTCACTCGGTGGCCTGCGACCTTGAGGTAGTTGGCACCGGTGACGATGTCTTCATTTCCATCCGGATGAATCGCGTCCCAGTACTCACAATTGGACGTGACCCCACGAGTCCTCTGCTGATGTGCTGCACCTGCCCGTAGGGAGGCAATGCTTGCACGAAGACCTTACTGGGAACGCGGCAAGGCAGGAACAGGACGGTGACTTGAGTGACTTGGGGTCCCAAGGGTACGACAGCAACGCGCTTTCCTCTGATGATGAGGTAGGCCGCGTTGACGATTTGAGCCAGGGTGGCTTCACTGTTAACGGTTACTTGGCAATTCCGGCCTCCAAAGTATTGTACACAATAAACCTCTTCGATTCCTACTATTGAAGACGTCGCGTCAACGACGTCTTCGGGAATAGTGCTCTCGGGGAGGACTACGCCGAAGGCTAGTGCCTTCTTCGGGGGCTTGCTTACCATTACGGGCGTCCGGCAGCCCAGGGACCCTTTAAGACGCTATCAAAGACAACGGGAGAACACGAGCACGAGAACAGTTTTCGTGCTCGAGTTTACGCCCAGCATGCTTTCTTTGTCCACTCTTGACAGAATATAGTACTCTACCGACTGAGGGGAAATATACGCATATCCGGTGTTGTCCAACGAAGTGCATTATTATCATCAGTGAGTCACAATAACAATAAAGAAAGCCTGCTGATTTTCTACAGCTTTCTTCCATTGTTTCGCAAAATATATTGAAATAAATGTCTTTTTGAGCTACATAAAGTTTATAAAATATTCCCCTGTTCTTTGCGCATGTTTCTTTTATGTTAAATACAAAAGACGGAATTTTCTTACCTTAAAAAGATCTTCAAAACGTGCTTTGAGTTTCAACGTTAGGACCTGGTGAATATTGTGATCGGAAGTTTTTTGCGGTACAAATTCGCAACCATGAAATCATCTATACTCTAAGCATAGGTAATTTTATTATCTACTAAATTTTGCTTTTTACTAGCATTCAACCCAAAGGGAAACGCCGGTACTGTTAAAAATTGCCTAATTTTTCTTTGAACCCAAAAGCATGCCATTCGCACAGATTCAATTAACAAAATATTGTAGACGCTTGTCCAGTCCCAAAAGCTATGCCAATATTTTTTATATTATGTGACATACACTATTTGAAATTTGTTAAAAATTATTCAACCAAATCACTAATTGTTTTGAACTCCCTTCGAACCGAAAATTCAAGCGTGGCACAAGTTTAAGGATGCGTTCACTAAATTTAAAAATCAAAGGGCTATGCTGGGAAGATGATCACATCTTCTGTAGAGAAATTACGTTCTTTATTAGAAAAAGCGTATTGCTAGCGACAAAATAATGATATTACCCACTTGCGTAATACGCTAGGTCCTTGGAAGGGTTAACTCGACAAAATAGTTCTTCACATCAGCTTTGTGCAGAGGCAGTGTCACATCCAATGAAGTGCCAACTGAGGAGCGACTATTGCCAGTAGAAAACTCTTTCCAATACCTTGCCTGGACGACGTGAAATAGCGTCGGCCGTGGCAACTTTTGGAAGGCATTCACGGGCCTCGTTCTGTAATACAAAGACAGTTCGGCACTCATGAAGATTGAGCGACGTGTTCAATCAATGACAATCACTTCAATCAATCACAACGCAAAAGCAGCCCACAATGCCGCACCTACACCCAGCACATCTCGACCCTTTTGTGCATTACGTCAGGCAACCACCAATGACGATCACGTAGCTAGATAACAGCGCGAAATTCGTATACCCAGACATCGCGGCACGTTTGCGATAATGGGCCAACCCTCCATTCGCTGCCTCCTGCTTGCGTCGAGGTCATGGTAAAGAAGTGCAGGCCCCGGAAAAACAGATAACGTGGGCTTCGGAACACAAAATTGATGGATCGGCCAGGCCGCGGCTCTGTGGCAGATATCCCAGGTGACCATTTTTTTTTCACTCACAAGTGCCTCCATATTAAGCAGCTCACTGCACCTATATATGAAAATGGCAACACACGGTATCAAACGTTGTGTAATCACTGTCAGCAGCGACTGTAGTTCACCACGACTCTATCCAGGTGGGAAGAAATGCAGTCTTCTTCGTAATATAAATATGCGGTGCTCTACGTACCAAAACCGAGATAGCTGTATGCGAAACGCCGTAGTAGAGAGATCCGGAAATTTCGACCATATGTTGTTCTTTAACGTGAAAGAACATGGCACAGTTCACGGAGCTCGACCATTTTGCCTTTACTAAAATGGAACCTCCCCAACCACGATAGGGATTGTTGGTAAGGCAGGGGGTAAGATTTAGCGCAATCAGACACAAGCGCACGTGTTTTGTTCTTCCTTCTCGTAGTTGTGTTTCAATGCCATAAATACTACCCAATGTCCAACCAGGAAGACACCTTCAGCTATACGGTACGAAACTTCATCTTCTACCATAGTAATTGCAATTGCATCCATTCTTGCCAATATTAGGGAATTCATTTCCGCTCCAAAAGCCGCAGTGCACGGGAGCCTTCGAAGTAGAATGCTGGACATTTCCATAGGAATGAAAGAAGAACAGGAAAAGAGAAGGTAGAGAGGTTAACCAGGCATATGTCTGGTTTGCTGCGCTATGGTGGGATTGTGGGAAAGGGAGGTATAAATATGAGAAAGAGAGGAGAGAGAAGAGAAGGCTGAAGCGCTACATTCGCGTCAGCCGATTTATGAACGTTTTCGTAAAAGGGCGCACCTTACTCCTTTGTTCACACTGAAGCATCCGCTTTATGCAGTGACCGAAACTTTTTTGCTGCCGAAACGCAGCGTCGTTCGCACTGGACGCCCCCGCGCAGCTGAATATGCCATCTACCAAAGAGCGAACGCGAAATACATGCGCTGTCACCCCTGTCGCGGCTCGCAAACGCTACTAGGCTGTCCGGTGGTGTAGTCTTCAATAATTCTCATGCGAAGGAAGCTAAAAGAAGCAGAACTGCTTACTTTATTGGCAAGTCACTGTCATCAAATGCGCGAAGAGCAGAAAATACCGCCGACTCCAGCTGCGTTGGTGGGTTCGTCTTGCTTTGCAAACCGCGACAAGCCTGGTCACGCCAACGACAAGCTTGGTCGGCATAGAGTGTAGGCACAGACAAGTAGGTATAGAGTGGTATTAAATCCCCGGTGGTTACAACATTCAGTTACGTGCACTGCGACATGACAAGCGAGTAAGGCTTGGCCACCATTTTTCTAAATTCCTTGACTAGCGCTCCTATTGGTCGGCGGCAACCCATCCAGCGGCAGACGCCACGAAGGTCGGTCTGAGAGCAATCGGCGTAGAGGGGGCCCTTTCAGCGGATCTTTTCGCCGCCGAATCGGTTTCCGCACACTTTCGGTGGCCGGAATCCTCAGTGTGAACGCGCCTTTGCTTCCTGGTAGGGAGTCGTATGAACATTCTGGGATGCTCGAATGCTTTCATACAGCAGTGAGAATAGGTGTAGTCACAACTACTCAAATTATCCTAATTACTGTGACCGTTCGCAATTTCGTGGCATCTTCTTGCAATTTCATATATCTAGTAAAACCTGGTGATTTTAAATAGCACAGAACGGGAAATATGTCCGGAATAGTTAAAATGCCTAATTTTAGATGGTGTAATGAAAACGTTAGGCAAACTATGTAACGTTCATGTACTTTGATTTTTCTGTTCGTGCCTGTGCGTGTGCGTTCGTGGGCGTGCATGTATGTGTCCATGTGCGTTATTATACATTCTAAGGCAAAAGAACGGTAAAACGGTGTGTGGTTCGTCCTCTTGGGGACTAATTGGACTCTCACAACGATTAATCTCTTTAAGGACTAACGGCACCGGGTCTAACAGTTTGTCCCCACAGACGAGCTCAAGGAACTAACATTTAGTCCTGACATTTACACCTTAGTCACAACCGTAAGTCCCACAATTCACCTCAAAGGCCTAACATTTAGTCCTCGCCTTTGCACCTTATAAGGCAACTGTTAATCCCCACATTTACACCTTACTGCCTACGGTTAGTCCTCACAGTTGCACCTTGCCAGACAAACGGTTGATCCACTCAAATACTCCGATCGGATGAACGTTTGTCCCCAGTTCAAACATAGCTTTTTGTTTATTTTCCACCTGGCCTAATACTTTTTTCGCCAGTTTTTCTGTGCAGTGAGCAACTAATTGCACAGAAAAGAACACGTGATAAAGTAGTTAGTCAAATATGTGTAGCCGCTTTCTCAGTCATGGCAACAACGAAAGAGAAAGTGAGCCATCGAAATCTTTCATTTTCCTACATATTGTTGCGAAGCGCGCCTCCGACGACGTTACGAAGGGCGCTACGAATCTCACCGCTGCAACCACTGTTTCGAAAGACGGCGACACCAACACGGTCCCGAAGGCGCCACTGCTTTGAATTCCGCCGGGAAGGTCACCAGCCGTTTGGTAGCGTAGGTTTCTCAGCTCGCGACTGCTTCTGCGCAGAGCTGATAGACGAGCGGACGAGACGACGGTGAGTTTAGCAAGGTTTATGTACAGCATATATACAGAGGCATTACAAATTCGGCACTGGGGCTGACAACTTAGAGACGCGAAGAGTCCAGCTCTCCTCCCTAACACATAGCTCTACTGCTAACACATAGCTCAACTGCTCGCGACGCGCCACAGGGCTTCTTTTATATGCACAGGGTGGATTCTTTGGGTAACCAAATGTCCAACCAGAAGCGCCGCTGGTCGTGTGGTCAGACTCCTCCAATGGGTCGCCGCTGAGCCGCGTCATTCTTTCTCATCGAATCTGGAGCCACTGCGTTGCACGTGGCTGCACCCAAGGACGAGTGATGTCGACACGCATTGCGTCAGACTCGCCAGACAGGAAGGCGCCAGCTCGCTGGCTGACGTGACTCACTGCACGTGCGCGGCAGAAAGGCGCCGTCGCGTCATGACGCCGTTGAGTTGTTCATCCCGTCAGGCGGGCTCGCGTGCTGGCCTTGACACAGATTTCCTTTCTCCGAGGCATGGACGTTCGCTGCGGACTCGCAGGCATAACAGCAACCCCGCCGCCAGACAATGCGCCCGAAAGACGAGCTGCTCCCACGTGCCTCGGGTGTCAGGCGCGCTCGTTCGTCAGGTCCCTCCAGTTTCGCCTCTAGGGCCATGGACAGAATGCAGCTCCGGACTCCGTTCCGGAAACACATCCCATTCTTGAACACGGATCCCCGCTCCACTGGCTTGTCGCCACAACTTGCCGGCCAGCTTCGCTCGTCTCTTCTGATGATCTTTGGTCTCAGCACTCATCAATGGTTCTGCAACTTGCCAAGAACGGTTCGACAACAGACAGCACACGACACAAGCAAGTGCCCTCGGTCAATCGACAGAACACCAGACAAAGTATAGTACAACACATACCTAGCTACGTGTCTATCGGAATTTCATTCCCTCTACATCAAGACGCACATGTGGGACACAAGACTCTTAAAATGAGAACTCAAATTTTTACACGTACAACAACGTAACGAATTAGAATATAACATAAAGTTGGCTCCTTGAGCTCACTCTGGACGAGAGCGCTCAGCTAACGCCGTGATAAGGACAAATTTTTGCCCCGAATCGCCAGCGAGAAACCGAAAAATGGAGAAGGTACAAACTAAACACACGGCTCAATGCGTCTGCATTAGCGTTTAGCTTTCCTTTTTTGTAGCGAACGTCAAAGTTGTGCTGTTGGAGTATCATGCTCCATCTCAGTAACCGGCCACTTTTAGGCGACATGTTATTTAACCAGGTTAGAGGACAGGGGTCCGTTTCAACCACAAACCTCTAACCGGAGACATAACAAGCTAGCTTTTGAACGGCCCACACGAGGCAAGCGCATTCCTTTTCAGAGGTACTGTACGCCTCTTCCCTGCCGCTGAGTTTTCGACTTAAATACAAAACTGGCCTTTCGTTACTAGCACTGTCTTCCTGGCACAATACAGCTCCCATGCGGCGATCGCTCGCGTCGCATTGAATCACAAATCTCTTAGAGAAATCGGGTGCCACGAGAACGGGCTTTTCGCTTAGGGCCTGTTTTAGCTGGCAAAACGCATTCTCCTTTTCTGAGTCCCATACTACTTTAACCGGCTCGGATTTTCGAAGTGCGTCAGTTAGAGGGCTGGCCATGCTAGAAGTAATTTTGCACGTAATGCTGATAGTATCCAGCCAGGCCCAGGAATGCCCTTATCTCAGTTTTTCTGGTTGGTCGTGGATAGTTCACGACGGCGGCTACCTTAATTTCTGAAGGGCTACGCCGGCCACGCCCCACAACGTGCCGCAGGTAAGACACCTCGCCCCACCCTAGGTGACATTTAGTAGGTTTTACGGTAAGGCCAGTCTCTTTCAACCTGCTCAGCACGACGCGTAAATGCTCGACATGTTCTTCCCACTTGTTGGAGAAGATGGCGACATCGTCAAGATACGGCAGAGCGAACTCAGAGAGGCCTTTAAGAACGCGGTCCATTAAGCCTGAAAAAGAAAAGGGCGCATTTTTCAATCCAAAGCTGAGCCTAAGTGGACGATACGCTCCCAGTGGAGAAACAAATGCGGCATAGCGGCTAGCACGCTTCGTAAGGGGGACTTGCCAATACCCTCGCACGAGGTCTAACGTGGAAGTATAGCTGGACTGTGACACAGTTTCCACCCTATCCCCTAGGTTTGGTATCGGTTAAGTTTGGTCACGAGTTATGGCATAAAGACGCCGATAATCGATGCTTGGCCTCGAATCTTTTTCTGGCACCTGAACCAATATTAGAGGGAATGTATAGTCACTCTCGCCCGGTACTATGACTCCCAACTCCAGCATTTTATCGATCTCCTCTTTCATAATCTGCTTTTGCACAGGGGAACAACGATACGGCTTGCTACTGATTGGCTCCTCACAAGTTAGCTCGATATTGTGTTCGATCACCGTCGTGTTTCCGGGACGGTCCGAAAACACGTCTTCAAACTCGGAAACAATCCTTCTTAAGTCCTCCTTTTGGACTTCACTTAACCTAGGCTCTAGGTTCAACTGCTCCAAGATTACCTCCGATCCCCTCTGGATTACATCATTAGAACTCAAATTTCTGCTCCCTCTTCCTCTGAAGCATTCAACAGCAGATTTACGACCGCTTTACGTTGAACAAAAGGTTTCATCAAGTTACTGTGGTAAATTTTGTTCGGCCGCCTTCCTTATTTCACTTCATAATTGGTATCAGAAAGCTTCGATATTACTTTGGCGGGCCCTTCCCAATGAACCTCAAGCTTGTTCTTTTTGGACGGCCGCAGCCACATTACCTGACTACCAACTTCAAAAGCACGCTTTTTCGCCGATTTGTAGTAGTACTCCTTCGACAACGCTTGTGCAGCCTTCAGGTGGCTTCCCACTAGATCTTTAGTTTTTCGAAGCCTCTGAAGGAGGTCTAGAACATACGCAACTACATTAGGGTCCTCATCGAAATCCCCTCAGGACTCGCGCAGCATCCGCAGAGGTGTTCTCAAACGCCTGCCATAGACAAGCTATGCAGGGCTAAAACCAGTGCTCTCATGAGGAGCTGATCTCAAAGTGAACATAGCGGGAGGAATACACGCTTCCCAGTCGCATTTGTGCTCGTAGAAAAGAGCTCTCAGTATCCGTTTCAGAACGGAATGCATACGCTCTACCGGATTAGATTGCGGGTGATGGATCGAGCTGTGCACTACTTTTATCCCGCATTTATTCATCAAGGTAGAGGTAAGGCAGCTGGTGAAGACATACCATTGTCGCATTGGACTTCAGAAGGAAATCCGACGCGGGCAAATATAGATAGCAGTGCATCCACGACATGAGGGGAATGGAGCTCCTTAGGTGGTATCGCTTCCGGAAATTTTGTGGCTACACAGAGAGCCGTCAGGATGTACCGACAACCTTGCCTTGACTATGGCAATGGCCCGACTATATCAATTACTAGGCGCCGAAAAGGTTCTGTGGTAATTGGCACAAGCTTCTTGGGTGCCTTCTACTTGTCTGTAGATTTCCCCGCTCTCAGACAAGTGTTGCATGAGCGTAAAAAGTCTTCGATATCCTTCCAGCATTTCGGCCAATAAAACTCAAGGGAAACTCTAGCCTTCGTCTTTTTTATGCCGAGATGACCATGCTTTTTCATGCGCCAGTTCCAATAGTTGGTGACGGTACTTTTCTGGCACCAAGAGCTGCTCATGCTTGCGAGCTTGCGCATTTGTGTAGCTCCGTTATAAAAGCCCTGTTTTCTCAAAAAAAGAAACATTCCTTTTCTTTTTTCCCAAGTTTACGCTTTCCATTAGCGCTTTTATCGAGAGGTCCTCACGCTGCTCTCGAATGAGCGTTTCTCGATCAACCCTCGACAGCTCACTCCAACATTCCGCTACAGGCAAGAGCGTTGCACCCCTCTCGCTCTGATTCAATGGCGCCATGTCGCCTCCCCCTGCTACGGAAACCACGCACGCCACTTCGGCGACGGGCCGCTCGAGTGACTGCTCACATGACTCACGCGGAAAATTTCCTCTCTGAGGTTCCGTCGACCCACCGACAAGGTCACTTCAGAGTTCACCGCATTGAACAAGATCAAGCTCCTGTGAAAGCTTCCGCGCTTGCGATCGCGTGAGGCCATGTACGCTAAGTTGGGGAAGAAAGATTCACCCTGCTCTTTGAGATGCTGCTCTTAGTTGTTAGAGAGAAGATAAGGAAAACTATCGGGAAGCGCGACAGACCCAGCCGCTTCGGTGCGAAGCTTACCGAACGGGCCTTTAATGACAACCGTAGCAAGCACTCTGCTCCTCGGCGTCTTGCCTGATCCACGCGCATTCTCCTGTAAAGTCATCCGGAGACATAAATGAAAGATCGACAACGTCCATGGTTGCCGCTGAGTCACGAAGTGCTCGACACGTTTTCCCATTCACACTAATTTCTTGGAGATACGGCTCTAACAACCGCATGTTCTTTTCCGATTCTCGGATTGTTGCAAAAGCAAACGTTTGCTTACTGTTTATCGCGATGTGCTCTTCTTTTTTGCAGTTGTAGCAGATTAGCGGCTTCCGTGATTCAAACTCCCGTGTGGTATCAGTGCGTTGTTTGGGAACCTCACTCGATTTCTCCGCTTCCGTTTGCCCTTCCCTTACAGTGTCCTTCATAAGAGACGGGTCCTTCTTGAAATTACGGTGCGGTGCGGGTTTCCGTTGATCAGTTTTCTTTGAAAAGCCATCTTTTCTTTCATCTTTTTCAACGCGCACTGCCATGCTATGCAACTTTAGGTGAGTATAATAGTCCTCAGCTAACTCTGCTGCCTTGTTTAGCTGTACTTCACCAAGTTTGTCCTGCAGCCAAAGTTTGGCATCCTCATCGATGCAGCGGTAGAATTGCTCCAATGCAACGCATTCCACCACAGTATCGCGGTCGTCATAAACACCTTCGCCGTTGAACCATTCAGTTAAATCGGCTTTAAGACGAAACGCGAAGTCAACGTGTGACTCGTTCCACTTTTTAGCATACAGGAATCTTTGCCTGAAAGCCTCGGCGGACAGCTTATAACGTCTCAAGAGCACTTCCTTAACCTCATCATAGCTCTCAAACACTTCCCTCGACAAGCAAGTTATCGCGTCGGACACTTCGCCGGGAAGAAGAGCTAACAGGTTTTGCGCCCAAAGAGACCGCTCCAAAGCATTTCGCTCACAGACGTGTTCAAAATTGACGAGATACTGCGCCGTGTCCTCGCCTACTACGAACGGTGGCAATTGGTCCCGAATTCTATAACCGCTGACCTGAACTGTCGCAGAACCTACGCTAGGCGCCTGTGAACACTGTAGGATTGCCAATTCTATTCGTTTCAACTCAAGGCGCTCCTGTCTCTCGGCCTCCTCACGGCGTTCTCGCCTTTCAGTTTCTTCACGTTCACGAACTTCTCGCCTTTCAGCATCTTCACGTTCGCGAGCTTCTACTCCTCGTCTTTCAGCCTCCATGCGCCGTACTTTGATATCCTCCCAGGCCTTATAGACTTCCTCATGATCTCAAGGATCGCTTGCTCTCGTTTCGCACGGCCCAAAGTAATGCCGATTTCCTCACAAATTTCGATGAGTTCCTTCACTTCAAGGTTCTCCATCGTTCACACTTGCCTCTTGCTGTTTGCCCCTGTTAAGAATTTACTTGCCGTACCCACTATAAGTCTACTAGCAAGACGCGCAAGCAATTTTTAACACTCCCATGTTTACACCATCCGCAATACCTTGGTTTCAAAGCGCTTCGACTTGTCTGAAACGATCAAAGCTCACTCTAATGCTTCACACAGCCCTTCTCTAAACTACTACAACCTGAGCTAGAGTAGTCTGGTGAACTGAGGGGAAAACACCAGGCACTCACCGCATCGATGTCGCTGACGCCGGCCGATCCCGCAGCTGCCAACCACTGTTGCGAAGTGCGCCTCCAACGACGTTACGAAGGGCGCTACGAATCTCACCGCTACAACCACTGTTTCGAAAGACGGTGACGCCAACACGGTCCCGAATGCGCCACTGCTTTGAATTCCGCCGGGAAGGTCACCAGCCGTTTGGTAGCGTAGGTTCCTCAGCTCGCGACTGCTTCTGCGCAGAGCTGATAGATGAGCGGACGAGACGACGGTGAGTTAAACAGCGTTTATGTACGGCATATATACAGAGGCATTACAAATTCGGCACTGGGGCCGGCAACTTAGAGACGCGAAGAGTCGAGTTCTCCTCCCTAACACATAGCTCTACTGCTAACACAAAGCTCAACTGCTCGCGACGCGCCACAGGGCTTCTTTTATATGCACAGGGTGGATTCTTTGGGTAACCAAATGTCCAACCAGAAGCGCCGCTGGTCGTGAGGTCAGACTCCTCCAATGGGGTCGCCGCTGGGCCGCGTCATTCTTTCTCATCGAATCTGGAGCCGCTGCATTGCACGTGGCTGCACCCAAGGACGAGTGACGTCGCCACGCGTTGCGTTAGACTCGCCAGACAGGAAGGCGCCGCCTCCATGGCTGACGTGACTCACTGCACGTGCGTGGCAGAAAGGCGCCATCGCGTGATGACGCCGTTGAGTTGTTTATCGCGTCAGGCGGGCTCGCGTGCTGGCCTTGACACAGATTTTCTTTTTCCGAGGCATGAACGTTCGCTGCGGACACGCAGGCATAACGATACACATGAAGTTTCTCAATTCTTTTAAGTGAATTCACGGTGAAGTGTACAAGTCCAGTCTCGTTGTCGAATCTTCTTCACTCTTTGTTGAGCTCCTCCGACTGAAGCGATAGATGACAGGCCTTGCAGACGCCAGCACACGCAGCCTTCGGCCTGTTGTGTTCGCACGGCTGCACGTACAAGAATATTGTAAAAATAGTTAGATACACGTGAAATAAGATGAATATGCAGGCATATGACAAGTACGTGCACGTTAACATAAAAAGATGCATGTAAAGTATGACACACAAATAAATTTACCTTCCCATATCGCACAGTCTTTCTGAAGCTGCTCTGACGAAAGAGATGGACGACAGGCATCGCAGACGTCAGCGCACACAGTCTTCAGCACGGTGTGTGCCCACGGCTGCACAATAAGTATGTAAAATAGTGAGTCACACGTGATAGAGGATGAATACAAATGCATATGAGAAATACGTGCAAGGTGCAATCAAAACATCTGCGAGATATGACATGCTACTAATTTCACCGTGATGTCACACATCGTCAAAGACTCATTTAGATCCCTGTAGCGCAACAGCTTAGGAGTGGCGGCCGCAGTCACAACACCGCGAACCACCGTGGCGCTAACAAGTCGGCGAGTCCTAAGCGAGCGACGTCGTTCAGCTCGAGCAAGCGAATGATAGATCAAACACGGCGCTGCACGCGAAGTGTCTGCCGCGAGCGAACTTCCAGCAGGAGAGCGCGGCACGCTTCCCTCTGTGGTTGCTCCTCAATGGTCTATCCGTTCGCCCCGCGATGGTGGTCTAGTGGCTAAGGTACTCGGCTGCTGACCCGCAGGTCGCGGGATCAAATCCCGGCTGTGGCGGCTGCGTTTCCGATGGAGGCGGAAATGTTGTAGGCCCGTGTACTCAGATTTGGGTGCACGTTAAAGAACCCCAGGTGGTCAAAATTTACGGAGCCCTCCACTACGGCGACTCTCATAATCAAATAATGGTTTTGGGATGTTAAACCCCACAAATCAATCAAATCATCAATGGTCTATCCGTTCATCGCGTGCGCCTATTGGGCTCCGTCACTCCTTTTCGGGTAGTTTTCCTTAGTGTTTTTGTGTGTGTGCGTGTGTGTGTGCGTGTGTGTGTGTGTGTGTGTGTGTGTGTGTGTGTGTGTGTGTGTGTGTGTGTGTGTGTGTGTGGTCGTAAGTGGGTGAGACTGATGTGCATACTAGGTACTATGGGGGAGATACTCTCGTAGCCCGCCGGCGCCAGCTTGGTTTTCACCTTACGGAATAAATTAGAGCATAACCACGGAATGAATGATGATGTGTGGGGCGAAGCGTCCGTCAATCTTTCCGAGCTTACGCCCATGTGTCCATCCATCCGTACGTGCGCCCGTTCATGCGTCCGTTCATGCGTCCATCTCTCCATCTAGTGAACATTTCAAGTACCGCCGCCTCACTTCTTTTTATCACATATTCGTTACAGGCGAGAACCGCCATCCAGCGGACAATTCATGGACTAAACGAAAGTATTTACCACATTTATGCTGTCAGCTGTTTGTTAACACTGAGAGTGTGATAACGGCACGATTGTACGTTTTTCGTAACATGTGGACATGCGGAATTGTGCCCGAGGGTGGGTATTGCCATGCGCGCATCTGCCACACGTTACGCACAACAATAACGGGAGATGCACTAGTCACGCCATAAGGAGGTTTATTGTAATGAATGAATCGTGGTTTCACCTTGAATACTTTTTTCAAGAAACGTACAAGGGCTAAATGCGAGCAACGCCTGACAGTGCCCACTGCACTAGTGAACATAATAATACACCATATTAGAATATCTAGGGGTAGTTCATTAAAGTGAACAGAAAAAACACCAAATCGTAATAATTTGCAAACCAAATATACCGTAAAAACAAAGTTACACACCTGTACATTCGCATAGTAATTGTGCTACTATTTTCATCAAAACATTGGCCATAGTATAGAAAAAAATGCTGATAAGGGGGAAAAACAGCTAATATAAAAACTTTAAGATGCAGCACTGAACATATAAATTACAGCAGTATATAAAGATGAAGATACTAATGTAAGTATATACATAATTATTATAGAAAAAAACATACATTTTTATATTAGGTACACATACACGGATCTACACACAGATATGCACAACATACACATAATGATATAACAATTACTCGCTCAAACCCTGTGTTAGTTAAATTTTATTTATATTATTTTTGAATGCATTTCTAGTCGCGTTGAAGTCAATATTACCTTCTTGATTATTTCGATATGTTACCACTTGGTAGCTTCGCCCCTAAAATCATACAACTGTAGAGTGTTACGACGCGTCCATTTCCTTTGGTTCTCACGCACTTGTGAAACACACCCTGCAGCTGAAACACCTGTCGTTCCGTGATGTCACCCGTAGAAACTGGCGAGAATGACAGCTGCGCCGTAAACTGCCGCAACTGATACCAAACAGGAAAGGCTCGATTGCACCAGTGAAATTCAACTGATTTTCGAACAGATGGTAATA
Source organism: Rhipicephalus annulatus (assembly GCA_013436015.1). NCBI lineage: Eukaryota > Metazoa > Arthropoda > Arachnida > Ixodida > Ixodidae > Rhipicephalus > Rhipicephalus annulatus. The sequence goes on along the minus strand of WOVY01010686.1, from coordinate 372,905 downwards.
TAAAAGTAGTCGACCGGCATGGGTTACAACAGTGCAGAGAAAACGTAATATATTTTTCTGAATACATGCACGTGCACAATGCATTCAACATACATACAACATACAAAACATAACGGCAAATGCTTTCGCTCAAATAACCTTTGTCTAGTTGTGCTGCCGTGCCCAGGGCTGCTCTGCTTAACATTGACTGAAATGCTGTCTCATATTAAGAAATTACTGTTACTTTGTGGAGACGTTGAAACTAACCCTGGACCTGGACCTGACCTAACCCTCCTCCTTAAACAGATTCAACAAATTGCTGATAATATTAAGGAAATTAAGAATGACCGGCTCACTGCCATAGAATCCAAACTGGAAAAAGTAGCAGCTCTTGATGAGAAGGTTTCCTCATGTGTAACCGCGGTAAACAAATTACAGCAATCACTTTCTGCTATGGAAAACAGGCTAGATGACCTTGAAAACCGTTCGCGACGGTCTAATCTAATACTGTATGGAATTCCAGAGAACGGCAAAGAAAATGACAGGGACCTTGCTGAAATGGTTAACGAAGATGTAATAAAGAAGGTACTCGAATTAGAACCCGTGGCTATCGAACGGATACATAGACTAGGAAGACCTTTTGCCAACAAAGCACGGCCGATAATACTAAAGCTTTTAGATTTCCGGGAAAAGACTACCATACTGAAGAATTGCTATAAACTAAAGGGATTAAAGATCGCGGTGGGGGAAGATTTCACTCCCCGTGTACGCGACATCAGAAAGAAACTGTGGCAAGCAGCTAAGGCAAGGAAACTAGAAGGTGGCAAGATAAATCTTGTGTTTGACAAATTAAAAATCAACAACGGTGTCTGAATGGGACGACGATGTAAACTGCATTCGGCCAGTTAAGCGCAACCCTCAGCAAAAAAAAAACGAAGAATCCCATGTGCGCGCGTTGCGACCACGCAACACTCAGTCACGCACCAAGTAAACTTCGCAAACATAAACGCTCGCAGCATTCTTCTAAAGACAACCTGCCTAGAATCATTTTTACTCGGCACAGTTCCCGACTTTGTCGCACTCACCGAAACGTGGCTTTCAAGTGACGTCAGGGACTTCGAAATAACGCCACCCAACTATGTAATCTTACGTAAAGACAGAGCTACACGGGGGGGAGGTGTGGCCATCCTAATAAGAAAAGATATCGCCTTCACGGCCCTCCCCGATGTCGATGGGGTGGAAGCAGTTTTTTGTAAAATGCACTTGACTGCCTGCCCAATGGTAATTGGTTGCGTTTATCGGAGCCCCTCGTCACACTCGGAAGCAATGCATTCCCTGTATAAATACCTGCACATTCACGCTCTTGCATCTAGGCTTATACTTGTTGGCGATTTTAACCTCCCTGATATCGACTGGCTCACCATGAACCATCAATCATCTTCGTCTGACATTATTATTGATACTATGCTGACATTCAACCTCTCCCAAATTGTTAAAGAGCCCACTCGTGTACAAGGGTGTTCCTCAAATATACTTGACCTAGTTTTTATTAGTAACCACTTTCCTGCTGATGAGGCCATCATTGAGCTAACTGATGGTATATCAGATCACAAGATAGTATTGTGTTCGATTCCCTTGCATGAACGTATCAAGAATTCAAATTCAGTTTTGTCATTTCTTGATTTCAGCAACGCTGATGACACTAGTGTACTGGACCACTTATCATACGAATTTAGCTCATTCGAGCAGCTTGCTGATAATCCGGATGTTGATATCGAAACGTTGTGGCAGAAATATAAAGAAATTGTTTCGTATTGCGTCTCTCACTATATACCTTCTAAAACAAAGAAAGAAAGACAATTCAATCCATGGATAAACCGCGACATTATTCATGCTAAACGTAAAGTAAAGCGCCTAAGAAAATCTTTCAAACAAATATCGAATCCCATAACTGGTAAAAACCTTGCGGAAGCCATCAGTTCAATGAAGTCTTAATTAAAGCAGCTAGGAATCACTACTTTTCTTATACTCTACCTAATTTTCTTAATGATGCACCTCAAAAATTCTGGAACTACCTAAATCCAAAAAATAAAAAAATATAGTACAATGTCTCCAGAAGAAAGTAGAGACCGAGCTAATCTGTTCAATAACTACTTACACTCAGTTTTCACTACAGATAACGATATCCCACCGCCTCTCGAAATTCATGGAGTAGACCCCATTGAACCTCTCCGTATAAACGAAGCAGGTATTTTTGACCTTTTGCTAAAAACGAAGATCAAGAAACAACCAGGGCCTGATAATATACCTAATGAGTTTCTCACACGTTATGCCGAATGGGTAACTAAATATCTGTATATTATATTTAACATGTCCCTAACAAAATCTTCACTGCCCAATGACTGGAAAATAGCACAGGTCATACCAATTCACAAATCGGGTAGTGAGGCTGACGTCGCTAATTATCGCCCGATATCCTTAACAAGCACAATCTGTAAAATATTTGAGCATATTATTCTTAAACATATAACTACTTACCTTGAAAACGAGAACATTTTGACACTATCTCAGCACGGGTTTCGTAAAGGTCTTTCCACCGTTACGCAGCTTACCGAATTAATACATGAATTGTCATCGGCCATTGACCATCAAAAGCAGATCGACCTCATCTCACTCGACTTTTCTAAAGCATTTGACCGGATTTCTCATCAAAAGCTCATGAAAAAATTGCAGGTGACAATAGGTAAAGGACCAATAACTAACTGGATTAGAGCATATCTAACCAAGCGGACGCAGTTTGTGAAAATAGACCAGCAAACATCGGAACTAACGGAAGTTACCTCAGGTGTACCACAGGGCGGCGTCCTAGCTCCTATTCTATTTCTGATTTTTATCAACGATTTGCCTCAATCCATCGGGACGAACATAAAGCTTTTCGCAGACGATTGTAGTATTTACAAAGAAATTAACTCACCTTTACATCATATGGTCCTCAGCAATGCTCTATTATCAGTGTCAGATTGGTGCACGAAATGGCAGATGACATTAAACGTAAAAAAATCAGCCTTGTTAAGAATAACCCGTAGACAAAACATTTCAAATTTTGCCTACACTATTGGCGGCACGCAACTAACTTCCCTGAAACAGCATAAGTATCTAGGACTAGTCATTTCTAGTGACCTTAGATGGGAGGCACATGTTAATTATGTTACATCCTCAGCCTTAAAAAGATTATTTTTTCTTAAAAGACGATTACAATCCGCACCACCTACAACAAAACTCTTAGCCTATAAAACCTTCAATCGACCTACAATAGAATACGCTAACTTAGTCTGGTTCCCGGCCACAAATAACTTAATTAAAAAGCTAGAAAGTGTACAAAGAAAGGCGGTTAGATTTATTTACAACAAATACAGTCTGCTCGATTCACCTACTGAATTAATCGCAAAAGCTGGGTTACTAACATTTCGAAATCGCGCACAACTCTCACGTTTAAAAATGCTCTTCCAACTCATTCATAAACAGCTAAACATCGACAGCTCTAGGTTCATATCAATTTTGGAAACTAGACAGTCACGCCATAAACATCCATTAACTTTACAGGAATACCGTTTCAACAGCAACTGCTTCAGGTATTCTTTCTTCCCACAGTCAATTAGAGAATAGAATTGATTACCTGGCTGTACAATTAATAGTAAAGATTTGAATACATTTTTGATGTTGCCTAATAATCATATTCGTGCCACCCATAGTTAAATTGATGTTTTTTTGATCATGATAAGTATATCAGTGTCGTACGCATGGAAAAGTCTTTCATGTTTATTATTGATATTTCTTGCATGTTATTAATAACCGTCTATTATGTACCAAATCTCTGTTCTAAATGTTTTTCACCACATTGTTTATGCTCCCATATAATCCATGTAATATCGTATAAGATCTGTTGTCATACATTTTCACTATCTCCATGTAAGTGTATCTATAGTATCTTTTGGTTGCCCTCCTGCAATAGTCCCCATTGGGACTGGCAGTATGTATAAATAAATAAATAAATAAATAAATAAATAAATAAATAAATAAATAAATAACCGGAGTTAATTACGGCGCCACCATCCGCATATTCTGTCGAGTCATTGTCAAATACACGTCCGCATCTTCAAAGCTCAAATTACTATATTAACTTCAATTTTTATCTTTTGAGGACTATTGAAACATTCTTAGGATATATGTTTACGTTTATAACAATTGTCGATATTGCTGTGGCCGTAACTGTTGAAGGTGTCTATACACCTGGTATTTATGATGTATCGCTACAATATATATCTACAGAGGGCCGAATAAAGTGTGTGGTTGTCGAAAGCTTGGACAATGATTTGTAGCTGACATTAGGTGGGAAACTGTCAAAATTACTCAGTTAAGCACCCTTCGTTTGTGCCATCAATTTTTTCAGTGGCTTAAGAGAAACGGGTGCCTCAGAAAGAAACGGGGCAGCGTTTTCGCAGGCAACGAAGTGCATAACTGATTATGCAGTAAGGCTGCCGATTTTTAATTAACGCTCAGTGACAATTTGTTGTGCGTTCTGGCAATTATCATGTAATGCTAGCGAATAGAAGGGTATTTATCCAACAGGACATTTTTACACCGGCACAATGGTACGTGGTTAGTAACATGGTACGTGGTTAGTAACAAGCTTATTACTCTTTGAATATGTTTTTTTTCAAAATAAAAATGATTCAAGCAGACTCTATACGCAGATTGTTTGCTAAATATATTTCATGCGTGTATATCTGTCACGTTCTCGCAAGAAATATTCTTACGCGCTTCAGATGGTCACACTTGCTAGTTCTTAATGAGAAATTGTATTGCACTTCGCTCTGATGAAGTCGCCGTCGCCTGTTGTCACTTGCTCCGCATTCGCTACACAGCTGAGCAGACGCTGGCCTGTTTCTAAATTACTGCAACAAAAAATAGGCAGCATATCAATGGAGTGAATGATGGAGAGTGGGGTGAAGCATCCGTCTGGCCATTCGTTCTTGCTTCCGTCCGTCCATGCGTCCGTCTGTGTGGCCGCCCGTGTCTCCATCCGCCCGTCCGTTCGTGCGTCTGTTCGTGCGTCTGCACGTCCATCTGTGCGTCCGTCCCTGCAATTGTCCATGCATCCGCTCCTGCGCCCGTTCATGTGTCCATCCATCCGCGCAGCCATCCGTGCGTCTGTCCACGCATCTGCCTGTGTGTCCGTTCGTCCACCTATTCAACACTCCAAGGACCACCATCTCGCGTCTTTTCATCATATATTGCTCATATAGAAGCACTGCCATCCAGCGGACATTCTAAGGACTGAACGAGAGGAGGCACACGCACACTTTCTTACGGCTTGCGCTTCGTGTCTACTTCCCACCTTTAACCACCTAGAATTCACTGTATATACTAGTTCACTGTATTCATGGCACTGCGGCCCAACGCTCGCTAAACCTTTCTAAAACCAAGGAAGTCGTGCCCAGAGAGTATAACGTAGCAACCCTTTCTTGTCAAATTTTGCTCAATGTACATGCCAATGGCTGCTAAGGGGGAATGAGAGACAGGAGAATTGAGCTTTTAGTTAACACGCACGCTGCCAATTTTTTATTATTCAACAACGCAAAGAAGAAATCTCCCACCAGAACCACCTTGTAGGTCAAATTGTAAGATTGGTTACACATTACTTCTACGATTACGAGGGACGAACGGGTGCGGCTATAGAAAGCTTCGCTCCTAAAAAGTGCCCTGTTACTGGAATGGTATGAAGCCTTTGTGTTCTGTACATACTGTAAATAATTTTTTTCTAAACAAAAAGCTCAAACCGGGGCATTTTTCTTAAGAGCGCACAGAAGCGTGTACATCTTTACCGCGTGCAACGCGAAACTATCAAAAGCACGCGTAGACCGCTTGTAGCGTGTGAGCGAAGCTAAAGATACTAGAGGCCGGTTGAAGGGTACAGCGGAAGGGTTAAAAGTAAAGTAACAAATTCTTTTTCCCACATTCACTGGCAGCATAGCTCTTCGAACTCCCTCATGAGTCGACTGTCTCGGACTCACTCAGGCTCAGATGAGGCTGAGTCTGAGTGATTCCGGGTGAGTTATAATTTCGTGAGTCCGAATGAGAGTGGTTCGAGAATATTTTCGTGTCAGTCCGAGTGAGTTGGGCTCAGGAAAATTTCGGTTAGGCTGAGCCTAAGTGCCACTTACTTTTGCCGACCTAAGCTCTTATCTGGTCATCTTCACCATATTACTACTAGCATTACTTCGATTCATGTTTATACTCACGTCTACTCACAGGTATTTAAAGCAGTGCCATTGTCACACCATTTCACTATTTAGTAATTAAAGGCGTGAATTACATAGGGAATGCTTCGATCTACCCCCCCCCCCCCTAAACGCTACCAGAGATTTTATCGATTATTATATATATGATGCTGTCAGTGAGTTAGATTGCAAGAAAAATGACCTTACTGAATTGGAAGCACTCAGAAATCGTTTTCGAAGGCACATGTCAAACGGCACCAAGAAGAGCACCGATTGCGTTAGATATAGGTGTTAAAAAGCATTGACACCATTTTCGAAGAAGCTAATTACAGGCTTAGATCAGGCCTGATCCGAGTCCGAAGTGATTCGGACTCGGATAGGCCGGGAGTATCAGCCTGAGAGAGTCCAGGCGAGAAATGTTTGGTGAGTATGAGTCCGAGTGAGTCCCGCTGACAAACATTTTCGTGAGTGCGAGTCCGAGTGAGTCTGGCTCAAGGAACTTATTGGGAGTCTGACCCCCGTATTCTAGAACGCTCCTTCACTCAACGCTCTACCTCCACTTGAGAAAGCCGATGGGAGCGCCATTTCTAGGCAGGGCAAGTCACTACATATCAGTGATAATCTGCTGTGACTCTTGAGTAGCGCAGCGTCATTTTCAGCCGAGAAGCAGTGCAGTGCTAAATTCTGTCAAGTGAAGGGTGAAACGCGAGTCGAGGATCGTTTGTGAATATGGGAGTGAGTCTGCGTGAGTCCAAAGCTCAAAATATATTTCATGAGTGAGTCTGAGTGAGCCACACAAGTATTTCCGATCTATGACCGGTGGCGCCCTACACCTCAGCGCCCTTCCATGGTATGGGTGTTCCCTATATACCTTTATATATTTTCATGGTAGGGGGCCGTACGTCATATTGATAGGTACGCCGTCTAACTTGTAAGTTTGGAAAAATCGCCATCTTGGGTTGCGCGTAGTCACACCAGTGTGTCTTTTGTTGGTGTGAGATCACGGCTAAAGCATATGTTCGCCAAATTTTCCTTTGCTTAGACTGTATACTCTAATACCGTCGCCGTCACCGACCGATCCGTCTCTGTGAACTATCCAGCGGTGTGTATTTGCGCTAGCGATGCCACAATGAGCTCCGCGTCTGCGCATGGCGGTGCGTTGTCGTCAATACCTTCAGCAATTTGCGTATTGATGTAATCACATTTACCCAAAGCGAAGACTGCGTGGCTGTAAACGTTGTTGTCCGCAGCTGCTACCTCACATAAGCTACAACCTCCCGATCATGCTTGAAACATAGCAAAAGGGAGCATGCAATACAACTATGCTAGGTATCTATACAGCGTAAGCTTTTGCTTATTGTTGCGGAAAACAGCACTTAAAGTGGCTGGATTGGCGTTCTAGACAAGTTTGGCTCCCACTGTACCTTTATTTGGTATCCGAGATGCATCATGAGAACGTTGTTTTCGTCAGTTTTTTGCCACCAACGAAGTGCCGTTAACAGAGCTAGACGTGACAACGGCTACACGCGGAGCTTCTTTTCGTTTACGGACGACACCAACTGCTTCGAAAATTCAAAAGACAACCGAAAGCGGTGCAGCGGCAAGATATGGTACCAACGCTTATCACGTGGCACACTGTGCTGCAACATCATTTCACCCAAACTGTTCCTCTTGCGCAGATTTTTCATGTATCTGTACACCACACAATGACGATCACATGGTCTGTTCTTCGAATACGCGCAATATATTTCAACGACAGTTACTTTTTAGAGAGTGGTGCCAACTATGAATACTACAACTAAACGTATCATGTGTGCAGGTAGTGCATGAGTAGCGCAAGGCACGATAACCACACAGAGATTATATCCTCGACTCCTGCGAGTGACTGCTCTGAGAGCATACCCTCGAACACTGCAGCTGAATGGTTCGGGGGTGCTTCTGTGAAAACGTGTACAGTAACTGCAGAGGAACATATGAGCGATAGGTACGACCATGGTGTCCCCGAGAAGTCTTGTGCAAATTGATGGTTTCAGGAGAAGGAGAAAAAATAGTGATGGTGGCGCTATAGCTACCGATATAAATTATGTCACCATAAAATAAAAAATACCAAACACTATTGAGGAAATAAACGCTGGTCTCCCTCGTGACAGGTTGGGATAATGGCCACTGTACTATCGAGCTGAATGTTTTTTTATTGAATGCTTGGCTTAGACAATGTACAGAGGAATCACGAACATAAGAACTACAATCACAAAAACGAAAAAAATGCCATCAGTCCTATTTGAAATGGTGTCGTCCACTTGAAAAATTCACCCCGTATCTCTATGTTCGGCTGCAAATGTCGTCAAAAGACAATAGTCTACAGTCTGGAAAGAGTGAATAAAACTTTATTTGCTGCTTTGCGTGAGGAAATAGGTGAATGGGATGCTGAAGGTGCTAAATAGATGGTAAATGGGTTGATGTATCCGGCTGTGCCCTTTTGATCGGGTGGTGGCTCACGCCACCTAGCCATAAAGTTACGTAATATAACTGTGTGTCTAAGAGTTGAATTTCACTCGTGCCTTGATTGTAGTTACTAATCAGTTAGCCTCCTACTGGTTATTTCTACCCGTTTAAAGCCTATTTTGCCTTCACTGTACCTAAGCCCCAATGCTTTGAAAAATCTGGTGCTCTATTCATCGTCCATAGGGCGGAGCCTTTCACAGAACATAATGAAATGTTCAGCCATCTTGTCCTTCTCCCTACATGCACTACATACCATGTCTGTGCGTTCGTATTTCGCTCGGTACGTCTTGGTCCGCAATACTTACATTCTAGATTTGAAAAGCAGATAACTACCTGGAGAATTATTGTAGATCTTTGTTCTTGCGACTTCCTGCTTAAAAGATCGGTAGGTCTACAGTGATGATTTCGTAAGCATTCTCATCTTCCGCATGTCCCTCTCTGTTTCCGTCACTTTCTTTTTAACGGATGTTTTCTTTTGGCTTGGTAGTCTGCTGCTGCCTGAATACTTGGTTGACAGTTTTGTAGTTCGCCTCCTCCATTTAGTGTCAACATTCCCCATGTACAAGTAGCTGAAAACTTTTCTAGCCCAACGTTCCTCTACCACTTTTCTGAATTGCTCCTCAAATTCTATCTTGCTGCTGCTGCACTCAAACGATGTCCATCCCATGTCACCCTGTACCCACTGATTTGGGGTATTCCCGTGTGCTCCCAGAGCAAGTCCACCTATGTCACGTTGTTTAATTGCCAATATTGCTTGATTTTCTGGTTTCATTCACAAGACCGCATTGCCGAACGCCAAACCCGGGACGACGACACCCTTCCGAATTCAATTCATCTCACAACGTCATACTTATCCTAGTTCCACAGTGCCATATTTTTCATTACAGCGGCATTCCTGGTGCATTTTGTCACTGCGTATCTTTCGTTCTCCCTTTGAAACTCAGCCCGGTTAATTACCCATACGCGCAAATATTTGTATTTATCCACTACTTCTGGCGTGACTTCCTGTATCTTATGCTCACTGCGTTTGTTAATATTAAAACCATGATTGCCGATTTTTCCCTGCTGAACTTCAAAGTTACCCTATCTCCCTCAACGCCACAGATGACTATCAATCCCTGCAGTTCTTCATTGTCGTCGCCTATTCATAATTCATCATCTGCATACGTCAATGCCGATAATTACTGTTCAATGTGTTTTCCTTGCTTGGGAAAACAGAGGCTGAAGCTGAGTCGACTCTCTTCTGTTTTGGCTTCTAGTCCCTGGAGATACAGTATAAATAACAAAGGTGACAAGGGACATCCCTGTTGAAGCCCGCGTTGTATCTTCATAGGTCAAGATACCTGTTCTTCTCATTTGATAACTACCTCGTTACTTCTATAGATATGTTTTAGAAGGTTAGTTATTAAAACTTCCACATCTAGAGTGTCCAGTATAAACCACAAGTCTTCTTGAATCACACTATCGTGAGCTCCCTTGATATCTAAAAATGCCTGCCACAGGGAGCAGTGTTTTTTTCGCTATTTAAATACACTGCATCAATGAAAACAGATTGTCTTCCAACCTTCTGTGTTTCCGAAACTCATTCTGCAGTTCCCTCAGCACCCCCTCATTCTCCACCCATGTATGTATTCTTTACTCTACTATCTGCATCACCAGCCTGTAAACTACTGTTGTCACTGTAATATGACGGTAGTTGTGTATATCGGTTTTGTCCCCCTTTCATTTATATATAATGCTCATCCTGCTTAATTTACACACATTGGGAGCTTCCCCATCCATCACTGCATGAAACATAGCTAGACGCCTTCTGGCAGTAATAATGGAAAACAAAAGAATGACCTCCGATATAGTGAGCGCACGACGTGTGTGCGCAATCTCGGGGGCCGATCGACGAGTCAATTGACCGTAAGAGGGACCCACAAAAATTATGCGTGGAAGTGTTCTAAGGAAGGCGATGGTTTTTAAACGGGCGCCGAAACACTTTTTCGAATAACCACAGAATGGATTCACTTGAGCTTATTCTCTAAAAAAATGAAAGTTGTCGAAATTTTAAGAATTCGTCCAGTACGAGCGCAGTTGCCAGAAAATTCGGCAGATCCCACGTACCTCGGTACCGACGTTATGCGAACCATGCGAAGGCAAGGTGACCGTGTTGGAATTTTTTCATTCGGTGACACGTCATGAAATGACGCTAAATGTATGTACAAATGTTGCACGCACAGTCATATGTTGAAGGGTTGCAGATGTTTATATAAACACTTGTTTGCACTTACGCAAAAATACCAACTGTAACATGCGTATTAGAAATACCAGAAGCTGATATGAAGCGCAGATTCTCGCCAAGATGCTCGCCCTGGACACTATTACATAAATCAGCGCATGCCAACTAACCACAATTAAAGTTAACCCAATGTGACGGCTGTATGAAAGGAGGACATATGTAGTGTTTACGAAATTGGGTAGGCAGCAAAGCAATCAATATTGACGTTTTAGGGAGACTAGCCTGTATTTGAAAAATAGTGGCGAGACCTGGCGTAGCTCTGTGGTAAAATGCTTCGTTGCCACGCAGAATGCTTGGGTTTGATTACAGCTGCGACCCTGCCATTGGTTACCAATGTCAGGTATTTCTTAACGCCCGCTCATTAAATTTGCCCGTGTGTGTTCTCGTCGTTCTTGGGTATAGATACTAAATGTCAATCACTTGTGCCATATACCCGCATACCAGGAGCACATACACGCCTGTGGGTATGCGCCTCTGTCAGCCGGGAAGTGTTTGACGACACACGCGACGGGATTTTGACATTATTCTTGTCTTGACCAGCGCGTCATATTCGTCGAACCATCTTGCTCTCCCACTTTAATTTTGGTTCACGCCAAGCTAAGGGGGTGACCACGAGAGCACCCTAACGTAAGCGGCTAGATAGATAGATAGATAGATAGATAGATAGATAGATAGATAGATAGATAGATAGATAGATAGATAGATAGATAGATAGATAGATTTTGGAAGGTCTGAAGGTGAACTTGCGCAGGTAGACGTACGCTATGCACTGCATTCGCATTTCCTGACGAATTTCTTCGGGGAGCTGGGGGCATTTTTCTCTCCGTCGCAATTAAGCGCTTTTAGCTAACCACTTCTGTGGTCCGTTACATGCGAATAAATAATTTCGGAGACCCAAGATTCGATCCCACAACCTTCGATCCGGGACAATAGACAGCGCGCTTATTGCACATTCCGCTAAAACGCTCAACGTTAGTGGAACGCAACGAGCGCCAATTTTAGCCAAGCGCCTTAAACAACAGGTATTTGTACAAAACGCCGCTGCAAATAGGTCACGCTCGCGGCATTTCTGGCTATCATTTTAGATGCGAAGCAGCTCTTTGACTAACCTGTGCTACGGTGTCCCCCCGTCCACACTGCTCCCCTCGTCGGAGATGTTGGATTTTCGCAAAGTAGGTCACGCCCTCCAAGCAGAACGCGGTGTACCTCTCTTCCTCGCCTTCCGCGGACTTGCTGCGTCTCAGCTATCCCTCGCTTCACTCTTTCCCTCGCTCGCAATGTTCGAGCCCACTCCTCACATGGGCATCATCCCACCTGCGCAACCTCTCTTCATCGGTCGGCGAAAAGAAGTCGTGAGCAGGCGGGTGCGCGCGCCTCGAGAATATCGCGGCACCGACAATGCGAACAGTGCGCCACTGCTCGCGCGCGATCGCTCTGACAGGCGGGACGCCGTCGCGGCATGCTTACCGCTGGTGTGCTGGTACCTTTCCTGCCTGTCAATGGCGTCACGAGGGTTAGTGAAGCTGATCGCGTTCGGAAATGGACACGAAAACGCTGACCGAGACTCGAACCAGAGAAGCCAAACGCAAGCGTCGGCAGTGGAAGACCAGCGACGACGATTTGGTGCGAGACAAAATTACCGATCGCGTTCGAGAATACAGACGGAGCACGGGTAACACCGAGGAGCCGCGAGCCAAGGAAGCCGAGTCTTCAACGCGTCCCGCCTCCCTTGTCTTTGCGTTTCAAACAGATGTTTACTTGAGTAAATGCAACAGTAGGCTGAAATACGTGGCGCAAGGTTGACAAAGAGAAAAAAGACGAGACAGAAAGAGCGCCAACTCACAACCAAGTTTATTTTCATGAAGCATTCATAGTATATAGGCTCTTGGAGGACATGCGCAGACCATTTCATTCACCGCACGTGGAGGCATGAACATTTTTATGATGTTATAGCCGATAATTGCAATCATGAAATACGGGAACCAGCAACAAACACATATGCCTAATGTAAAGACGTCGAAAAAACCAAACACACCCAAGCCTGCGCAAAAAAATGCAAGAAAAAAAATGGCAGCATATCCACGGAGCGAATGATGGAGAGTGGGGTGAAGCATTTGTCCGTCCATGCGGCCGTCTGTGTGACCGTCCATGCGTCTGTTCGTGCGTCCGTCCCTGCGTTCGTTCAAGCATCCACCCCTGCGTCCGTTCATGCGTCCATCCATGCAACTGTTTGTGTGTCCGTTCGTCCATCTATTCAACACTCCAAGTCCCACCATCTCGCATCTTTTTATCATATATTCCGCATATAGAAGCACCGCCATTCAGTGGACATTCCAAGGACTAAACGAAAGGTGGCACACGCACACTTTCTTACGGCTTGCGCTTCGAATCTACTTCCCACCTTCAACCACCTTGAGTTCATGGTATATACTAGTTCACTGTATTCATGGCACTGCGGCCCAATGCTCGCTAAACCTTTCTAAAACCAAGGAGGTTGCGCCCAGCGAGTATAACGTAGCAACCTTTTCCTGTCAGATAGTGCGCAATGTACATGCCAGTGGCTGTTAATGTGAAATGAGAAACAGGAGGACTCAGCTTTTAATTTCTTACGGCTTGCGCTTCGTATTTGCTTCCCCCCCTTTAATCACCTCGAATTCATTTATGGTATATACTAGTTCATTGTATTCATGGCCCTGCGGCTCAATGCTCGCTAAACCTTTCTAAATCTAAGGAGGTTACACCCAGCGAGTATAATGTGGCAACCCTTTCTTGTCCGATAGTGCTCAATGTACATGCCAATGGCTGTTAATGGGGATCACAGCGTGCGTGTTGACTAAAAGCCGAATGCTCATGTCTCTCATTCCCCATTAACAGCCATTGGCATGTACATTGAGCACTATTTTTTATTGTTAAACAATGCACAGAAGAAAGCTCTCGCCAGCAGCACCTTGGAGGTCAAATGTTATACGTATTCCGGGTATGTGCCACTGGTGGTTACGTACTACGAGGGATTCACAAGCCACGCCATAAGAATACGATTCTGAGAGCTTCATTAAACGATGAAGAAGTGTGCAGCTTGGCCAACCCGAGCGTGCCACGTCTGCCAATCTCAGCGATAGAAACAGCCACCGCGATTGACCTCGCGTCTGTCCCTGGCAAACATGTCATGCCATGTTTGACACCGGCGCAAGCCGAGAAAGAAACGCCGGTAGACACCGAGGCACCAGACTCATCGTTAAACCTAGCAGCTGAGTGCCCAGAAGACGCCGACGTTGCGAGATCTACGGGCGCTGGTGTCTCGCCAGGAGCAGAATTGAAACCGAATGAGCAAAGCCCATTGGATCATTCCGAAAGCCAGGCTCGTGACTTCCTTGAACAAGTAGCAAGACGCCATGGGAGTTCTTTACTGACGCGTCTCGACAAGCAATCCGCGATCAAGGTCGTTGGAGGCGGCGACAACGTTAACGCTGCAGCCCTACCATCATCTGATTCGTCCGACAGCAGCTTCAGCCTCGAGGTCGACAGTAGCATCGGACTCCCTTCTAGCCCAGACGGATGTGACGTGAAAATGCAAGCCCCGCGAGAGGTCAAGCGTGCTCACAAGTCTGGCACCAGCTCGGACGGCACCCAAGATAGCCGCCCCGAGTTCCAGCAACCGAAAAAATCTCGACCCTCTTTTAGAGGGTCGAATTGTGCTGTGTAGTGTACGTAGTCCAGATCCCCCGGACACATCCCCGGGGTATACCGAATCGAAAAACACGGCCAGGTCAGTCACCCTCCTTTTTTCAATATGGCTGACACCCTGAAAATTCTTTCTTCAAATGTTCAAGGGTTCTTTAACCCAGTAAAGCAAGCCGAGGTTATCAGCATAGCCCGTGCAGAACATTGTGATATTCTGTGTTTACAAGAAACAAATTTTTTCACCATTGGCCACGTTCGTGCATTCAAACGCGCATTTAATTTAGACTGTTATTTTTTCTTCGCGACATCTCGCTCCTCTGGAGTTGGAATTATTATTTTTAACCGCACTCTTCTGCGCAATCATCATGTTTTCTATGACGAGGTGGGACGGGTATTGGCTTTTGACCGCGTCCTATCATCCTTCAAGCTGCGTGTTTTGTGTATTTATGGGCCAGCTCAAGCAGCGATGTCTAATGATTTTTTCCGTGACCTGGACGTGTATTTTCTAGACGGTCGTCATGTCATACTCACTGGATACTTTTATTGTGTATTAGACACGCGAGCTGACGTTCAAGGTCCAGGATGGGGTTGCTCTGATTGGAACGCGCGAAAGCTGCGTCGCCTAGTGCAACATTTTTCTTTGACAGATACGTACAGACTAGTGCATGGACCACAGTATGCCTGGACTTGGCGGCGTAGCACGTCGTCTAGTCGTTTGGATCGTTTCTATGTGCCGAGCGCGCTAGCTTCTTACGTATCGCACTCTGATGTAGTAACATTACCATCATCGCCTGTTTATATATCAGACCACCAGCCAGTGACGCTCGAGGCTCACTTTCCCTTTTCATCATCAGTGAAACCTTGGCGTCTTGACATCCGCATTCTGCACGACGCGCGTACACGCTCCAGTTTATCTAGAATCTTGCGCGCCTCTCTTTTGGGATGTGGTACGGAGGTGTGGGACGCGCTCAAGACACAGTGGCGTTTACACTGCTCAGTAGCAGGGCGGGCCCTTAGACGCCGTACGTCCGAAGAATTAGCGGACACTGCCACAAAGCTGCGTATTGCTCTTCGGGTTGATCGACTAACTCCCTTGATGCACGCATGGCAGCGAGAGTTAAGGGGTCGTTTTCAACGCCACATTGCAGCTTCGTCATTGACAGCGGCTGCTTGGCGTTGCAGACGTAATCCTTGTGCTCATCCTGAGGTTCTACGATTCGCGAAAAGCTCGCTTCTCAACCCGTCGAGTTGACTAGGAACTCCAGCTGCCAGATTCTTACACACTGCCTTACCGCCGACACGTGATCAATCAGTTTTCCTAGCTCACTTTGCCAACATGGCTCGTATGACAATGTCATCACATCGCGGTACCACCGAGGCAGCCACAATGTTGAACTTGAACTTGAACTTTATTTCGCATCTATACATTGTACAGATAACAGGGACACAGACAAAAAGCCACATTACGGCTTGACGAGGTCTGTGCCCCTTTTCTTTCGCAACAACAGTTGGCGGGCAAGATCAAAAATGCAAAGCAAGAACATATTCATGTACACACACGCACAGTAAGAAATACAGATAATTTAAAACACTTGCATCCGAAAACAATGAACAAATTTTTATACAAAGTTTGAAACGCGTCGCTATACACCTTCAACACAAAAATACACAAAAATACATAGTAAAATATGAGCATAAGAAGTATTCACTAATGAATATACAAAAGTTCAAAAACGCTTCGCCTTGTACTTTTAACATAAAATGCATGTTCATTTAAAACACAATAGCGAATAAGATGTATGATCGGCACATCCAGATCCTTCGGGAGGGGAAATATGGCAGTTAATGAAGAGAGTTTAGTAAATATGGTAAGACATGACGTAGCATTTGTTTTCCATAATTTGTTCTACAATGTGGAACATGCCAGGTTTCTTTGTGACGTGTACTGAACGTGCTTGAATTTAATGTGAGCCTTGACAATTGCTCTAGAAAACCCATGCTATTCTTTCTTTCTATTAAAAACCATTTTTGCAAAATTGTATTGTACACTGCCTTTAATGGTATGATATTTAACTGGTCAAAAATAGGGTCCGTGTGTGCATCGAATGGAGCATTTAAAATTGTTCGAACGGCTTTCTTTTGCAAAAGGAATAAAAAGTATTTCAGGCTAATATGTACCAACTAGCCCAACATAACGTACACTAAATGCAACACCGAGTTTCACATCAAACCTTTTTTCCATCACCCACGTCGACGCCCGTTTCACAAGGGTCAACGCAATGCGCACCGCTGCTGCTTCGTATTCAATCGGGGTTCCCTTCGGGGAGATGGTTCATACTTCTTTCTCTCTTGAGCTTGACAAGATCGGTGTCCTTGTTCTTTACGATGTATTTACTCTATTCTTGCGTATACGGATGCAAGGTGTCGTCACCGCCTTCAGTTACGGTGTCTCGCGCAGCTTCCTTGCGTAACTTAGGTTCATAATGTGTTCCGATGTGTCTTGGCTTCGTGGTGGTCCAATCATTTTAGTCATTGGATCGCATGCACGTGAATTCGATATGACCATAGTAGCGACAGTGGCCACACGTGCTACAGGACAGTCTCGTCATATGTGACCTGTGCTGAGACACCGGCGATGGAGTGGTGCTCTAACAGGCAAGCGGACGAGAATGAAGTTCTCAACCACTCGGAGTTGAGGCGGAAGTCTTCAACTGGAATACCTTCTATGAGCTAGAGGGTTACCAACTGCATTGTAGAGCTCTCATTGGCAGCCTTGTACACGCCACTTATCTCTGGTAAGTTCAAACACTTTCCAAAACGACACACTGCAGTCCACACATCGTCGTCGGGGACGCCACGCAACAGCTGGTACGACTTCGGTCACAGTGCCTGATTGCAGGGGTCAACGACAATGCACTGTCAGTCTTTCATAGCGATATTTCACGCATCCAGCATTTGCTTCTTTGCTTCTTCTTCATAAAATGTCACCACCCATACATTATTCATTTGATACGGACCTTGTGCAACCACTTGCGATGGTAAAGAAATATGCTCGAAGGCATGAGTGCTCTACCCTACGAGGCCTGGCTTTAAGTTCAGCGTGTAGAAACAAAGCCTTCGTAGTGGCGGCACCTGAAAGCACGCTCGGCAAGATATTTTAGTAGTCCTGGCAATGCACATCTCTTGAAGTGTTTTACGCGATTTACTCAGGCCGTTGTACCCGCTTGTTGAGAGCATATGAATCACACAAGCGTACGCTACGGTGGTCAGGTGTACAGTCATACTAACGAGATGAACATGATAGAGTGAGAGACAGAGGCGTCCATTGTTTCATAAAGGGTACACCTCGTCACTTGACGGTTTCAGCAAAAAAAAACATAAATATGGCGCTATAACGGGCGCCGCAATAAATCAGTGAACTCTGAAAGAAAAGAAAAGTGCACCGCTTCTCGTCGGGCAATCGAACGCTAGTCTCCCTCGTGACAGGCGCGGACGCTGGCCCCTGTACTGACAAAAAGATGAATATCAGTGATAGGCATAATCGTGCTGTTACCGAGATTGGACCTATGGCATGACATGGTGGTTTCATGGAAAGAGTAATCATTCATTGCACGCAGTATATTTCCGGTCAACGTTTAGCACATGAACTGTCTTTAGCAAGTAATTTTATTGATTCAAGGATATTTATTAACGTAGCTGTCACGAACAAGACATATATATTTATCACTTTAAACTCACCCATGTCGATTCCTTTAGTGAACACCCCTTAGATTATTGGCTCAGGCTCCTCTCGTGTCCGCCCCACCGCGGTGGCCTAGTGGATAAAGTACTCGGCTGCTGACCCGCAGGTCGTGGGTTCAAATCCCGGCTGCGGCGGCTGCATTTTTGATGGAGGCGGAAATGTTGTAGGCCCGTGTACTCAGATTTGGGTGCATGTTAAAGAACCGCAGGTGATCAAAATTTCTGGAGCCCTCCACTACGACGTCTCTCATAATCATATGGTGGTTTTGGGACGTTAAACCCCACAAATCTAATCTATCCTATCGGGTCCAATCTACGGTCTAACTTGGCCGGTCCGGTAGGTGAAATTATTTTTCGAGTTCACGCCCTTCACTAAATTTGCTTTTGAGTCACTGGATCATGTTCGGGTGGGCAAGCTTGAAGGATTGCCGGGCGAGGGCTGGGCGCTAACCTAAAATCGTGGCCCGTGCTGTGGTCTTCTGTGTATTTGTCCGCATGCAACTCAGTCAAGGTGGCTTCACTGCAGTAAGGAAATTCTAAGCCGTGGGCGCACCTATCCAAGGAAAATCCGCACTGCTGCGAAGCCCCAGTGAACATATTTTTTTTTCACGTCGACACATAATTTTTCTAAAGTTTAAAAGCTTGACACAATGGCTTATATGCTGTAAGCATAGGTAATTTTTTTTATTGATATGATATATAAGGAGATGTGGGCGCAACATTATGGCGCCGGCTACTCCTTAGCCGTTGACTGAAACTTGAACACGTATCTTGAAGCAAAACATACAAAGCAGTGCATGGAAAATAGAAAACTCGGGCACATATATGCAAAGACACACTTATACGCACATATCACAATGGTAAGTAAATGTTCGGAAGTCAATGTAAGAAGTCTCTGGAAATGTCCCTCGTTAATATTCGGTCCACCAGCACAAAACAGCAAAGCACACGTCTGGTCCTTATAAAGATGCATTCGCTCGTATGTACATAATAGTCAACACGTCATTCATTTCACAACACACACGTGATGGGTGTCACATGATACTGTATATAATAAGTACATGTGTTACAAATGAAAGTTCGTTCTTGGTTAATACTTATCAGCAATCCCGCTGTATTGTAAAAAACGTGTTAATGCTTTTAAAACGTGGGACTGTAAAACTCTTGTTGGCCACGGGCCCAGAAGTTTTTTGATGCTAAATGGTCTGCGGTCCAATGCGAACAGTTCTGACTGAAGACGGCGTCTCGGCGTGTCATGATGTGGATAGTCTATGAGAAGGTGACAGACGTCTTCATCTATAAATCCACATTCGCATTCGGGAGTTTCAGCTCTGCCGATTCTGTGCAAAAAATGTTTTGTGTATGCGGTGCCTAGACTCAATCGGTGAATTAGAGTTTTCGTCCTTCTATATAATGCCAGCGTAATTTCGAATTCAACAAATGAATCGATGTTATATAAATCGCAGCTCTTTGTACTAATTTTAATTTTAGTATCTACCAAAATTTAGTGGTCATTTCTAGCATTCTACCGAAAGTAAAACGCCGGTACTGTTGAAAGTTGCTTCACCTTTATTTACACCAAAAAATGCCGTTCGCACAGTTTCAATTAAAAAAATATTTTGTAGGCCGGTAGGGTCCTGAAACTTATGTCTTTATTTCATTATTTTGTGACATACCATAAAGGATATGTATTGAAAGTTATTTGGCCAAATCCCTACTAGTTCCGAACCTGGAGTTTGTTTCGAACATGGAATTCACTGTTAGCACACTTTTATTGATGCGTTCACAAAATTTTAAAACAAAAAAGCTATGCTAAGAAGACAATGACATCATTCTTTACAGAAATTACGTTCCTCATAAGTGAAAACGAAACGCTAGAGACAAAATAATGGTATTACCCACCTGCGCAATACGCTGGGTCCTGGGAAGGGTCAACTCGACAAAATACCTATTGACATCAGCTTTGCGCAGAGGCAGTGTCGCATCCAATGAAGTGCCAACTGAGGAGCGACTATTGCTAGTTGAAAACTTTTCCCAATACCCCGCCTGGACGACGTGAAATACCGTCGGCCGTGGCAATTTTTGGAAGGCCTTCACGGGCCTCGCTCTGTAATACAAAGACAGATATGCATTTGTGAAAAGTAAGCGACGTGTTCAGCGGCCCGGCGTGTTTTCACGGCACTTCAATCAATTACAACGCTACAGCGGCCGATAAATGCAGCGCCTACTGTCAGCACATCTCGACCCTTTTGTGCTTCACGTCAGGCAACGACCATGCAGTGACGGGCACGTAGTTAGATCTTAGCGTGAAAGGCGTGCTACAACATCGCAACACGTTTGAGATAACGAGCCAACCCTTCCTTGGCTGAATTCAACTTGCGTCGAGATCATGGTCGAGATTTGCAGGCCCCGGGAAAAGAGATAACGTGGGCCTTGAAACACGGATTCGATGGATCGGCCAGGCCGCGGCTCTGTGGCAGATATCCCAGGTGGCCATTTTATTTTCACTCCTAAGTGCATCTATAATAAGCAGCTCACTGCACCTAAATGTGGAAATGGCATCGCACGCTATCAAATGTTATGTTATCACTGTCAGCAGCAACGATAGTTCACCAAGACTCTATTCAGGAGGGACGAAATGCAGTCCACTTAGTAATATAAATATCGTCCCAAATTAATAAATTAAGTCCCAAAACCACTATATCACTATGAGAGATGCTGTGGAAGAAGGCTCCGCAAATTTCGTCTATCTGTTGTTCTTTAACGTGCACAGACATCGCACAGGGCACGGGCCTCGACGATTTCGCCTGCTGCGAAATGCTACTACACAGACCGTGATAGGCATTGTTGGTAAGACAGTGGTCAATATTTAGCGGAATCAAACACAAACGCACGCGTTTTGCTCTTTTCGTCCTTGTGTTTTATTGCGCTAAATACCGCTCAACGTCTATCCAGGAAGGAAGCCTTCAGCTATACGGCACGAAACTCCATCTCCTACCATACATACTGCACTTGCGCCCATTCTGGTTAATGTTCCGGGATTCGTTTCCAGCTCAAAAGCCGCGGGGCATGGGAGCGTTCCAAGTGGAATACTGGATATTTCCGTACGAATGAAAGAAGAACAGAAAGAGAGAAGGTAGAGAGGTTAACCAGGCACATGCGCAGTTTTCTACGCTACACTGGGAATGTACGAAAGGGAGATATAAATAGGAGAAAAAGAGGAGAAGAGAGAAAAGACGGACGCGCTACATACGCCTAACCCGATTTATGGATGTTTCCGTAGAAGGGCGCCGAGGTATTTATTTCCCTTACACCACGGCAGGCAGTGGAACGGACACTTTGGGACTTTTGAATGCTCTCACACAACAATAAGAACAGGTGCAGGCAATTACTCGAAGTCTCCTAAATACACAGACAGTCCGCAAACTTTCTTGCGCCTTCTTGGAAATTTTTATATGTAATAAAAACTGGTAAATTTGAATGGCACAGAACGGAAAAGATGTCTGAAATAGCTAAAATGCCTAACAATAGATGGTATAGAGAAAATGTCAGGATATTTATGCTACGTTCGTGTACTTTCATTTTTTAGTGCGTGGGCGCTTGTGGGCGTGAATGTCTGTGTCCGTGTGCGGATGTTGCGTGTGTGTGTGCGGATGCATGTGTGTGAGACAGGTGGTTGTACTGGGCTCTATAGGGAAGAAACCCTCATGCGCGCGCTGTGTCAAGCTTTGTTTTCCTCTTATGAAAAAAGCGTACACCTTTAGAGTGCTACGGTGGGTCCGCTTCCGTTGGTTTGGGAAACACGCGCTGCACATGAAACACCTCTTGTTCCGTGATGTCACCAAACAGGAAGCAATGACAGCTCCGATGTCAACTGTAGCAATTGACATGCAAACACAAAAAAGTTCGATTGCACCAGTAAAATTTTATTGATTCTCGAACAGCTGGTACTGTAAAAGCAGTTTACCAGCATAGGTTAAAGCAGTGCCCAGAGAAGGTAATACAAGTGGCGGTAATACAAGCACGTGCACAATTCATTCAAAATGACCGGAGATAATTCCGGCATCACTATCCCCAAAATCTGTAGAGTCACAGCGAAAGATGCACCTGACTCTTAAAAGCTCAAATTACCATAACTATTTCAACTTTCACCTTTTGAGCACTGTTAGCACATTCTTAGGATATATGTTTACGTTGATAATATTATTCAATATTGCTGGAGCCGCAGCTCTTGAAGCTATGTATACACGTGGTATTTATGATGTGTGGCTGCTACAAATATCTACACAGCAGCGATCAAAGTGTGTCGTTGTCGAAAGCTTGGACAATGATTTGTAACCGACATTAGGAGGCAAACTGGGAAAATGACTTGATTCATCCCCCTTCTTTGTGCCATCAATTTTTTCAGTGGCTAACAAGAGGCGGGTACCTCACAAAGAAACAGCGCAGATTTGCAATAGGCAACTAAGTGCACAACTGATTATGCAGTAAGGCTGCCTATTCTTGTATTCACGCTCAGTGAGAATTTGTTGCGCGTTCCAGCAATTATCACGTAATGCTAGCGAATAGAAGGGTATTTATCAAACGTGACATTTTTGCCCTGGCACATTCCTATGGAGTTAGTTGCTCTCTGAATACATTTCATTCAAAATGAAAATGATTCAGACAAAATGTTTGTCAATTGCATTTTCATACGTGTGTATCTGTGAAGTTCTCGCATGAAATTTTTTTACCCACATGAGATGGTCACAATTGCTAGTTTCTAATGAAAAATTCTATTTCACTTTGCTCTGATGAGGTCACCGTCGCCGGCTGTCGCTTGCGCCCTATTCGATACATAGCTGAGCAGACGCTTTCCTGTTTCTAAATTGCTGCCACGAAAAAAAGGTGGCAGCATATCCACGGAGTGAACGATGGAGAGTAGGGCGAAGCATCCGTCCGTCCAATCGTTCTTGCTTCCGTCCGTCCATGCGTCCGTCTCTGTGACCGTCCGTGCGTCCATTCGTCCGTCCATGCGTGCGTCTGTTCGTGCATCCGCACGTCCATCTCTGTGCGTCCGTCCCTGCGTTCGTCCATGCATCCGCCCCTGCGTCCTTCCATGCGTCCAGTCGTCGGTGCAGCCATTCGTGAGTCCGTCCATGGGTCTGTCTGTGTGTCCGTTCGTCCATCTATTCAACACTCCAAGTACCACCGTTTCGCATGTTTTCATGATATATTCCGCATATGCAACGCCATCCAGAGGACATTCCAAAGACTAAACGAGAGGTGGTACACGCACACTTTCTTACTGCTTGCGCTTCGTGTTTACTTCCCACCTTTAACCACCTCGAGTTCATGGTTTATACTAGTTCACTGTATTCATGGCACTGCGGCCCAACGCTTGCTAAACCTTTCTAAAACGAAGGAGGTTATCCCAGCGAGTATAACGTAGCAACTTTTTTTCTTCAGATAGTGCTCGATGTACATGCCAATGGCTGCTAAGGGGGAATGAGAGACAGGAGCATTCGGCTTTTAGTTAACACGCATGTTGCGAATTTTTTTATTGTTCAACAACGCGCAGAAGAAATCTCTCACCGGCACCACCTTAGAGGTCGAAATGTAAGACTGGTTACACACTACAACGACTACTACTACGATTACGAGGGACAAACAGGTGTCTGGCTGTGCATCAAGCAAAGGCCCGTAAAAATCAATGGCCTTTGCTTTTGCGGTTGTACAATATCGTAACGGATCATTTAGAATTGGAATACTTTTCACTAGGTGAGGAGGAGTTCCTGAAAAGATGGTCCTGTGCTTTCATTAAAATCGTCAACAATCGGGTTGTTTTGGCGTGTTCGCCGATCCAAGGCCTGAGAACCACCTAAAGAAACCCACTTTTGTTGTGTTGTGTACCAGAATAATTCAGTGCCAACATGTGATAGATTGATTGTGAATGTCAAGTGCCATAATTTTGTGAAACTGAATTTGTATGTTTGTGGAACCAAATTTGTGTGTAATGCGGTGAACAATAAAATTCCTTTTTCGCCAACTGAGGAGCGACTATTGCTAGTTGAAAACTTTTCCCAATACCCTGCCTGGACGACGTGAAATACCGTCGGCCGTGGCAATTTTTGGAAGGCCTTCATAGGCCTCGCTCTGAAATACAAAGACAGATATGCATTCGTGAAGATGAAGCGGCGTGTTCAGCAGCCCGGGCGTGTTTTCATGGCACTTCAATCATTTACAACGCAACAGCGGCCCATAAATGCAGCGCCTACTGTCAGCACTTCTCGAGCCTTTTGTGCTTTACGTCAGGCGACGACCATGCAATGACGGGCACGTAGTTAGATCTTAGCGTGAAAGGCGTGCTACAACATCGCAACACGTTTGAGCTAACGGGCCAACCCTTCCTTGGCTGAATTTACCTTGCGTCGAGATTGTGGTCGAGATTTGCAGGCCCCGGGAAAAGAGATAACGTGGGCTTTCGAAGACGAAATTGATGCATCTGCCAGGCTACAGCTCAGTGGCAGATATCTCAGGTGGCCATTTTGCTCTCAGTCACAAGTGCCCTAATAATAAGCACCTCACTGCACCTAAATATGAACATGGCATCGCACGGTATCTGAAGTTTTGTTGTCGCTGCCAGCAGCACGATGCTGCACCTCTACTCTAGCCAATAAGGGAGAAATGTGGTCTTTTTGGTAATAAAAATATCCGGGGCATTACGTCCCCAAATCCAGATATAATTATGAGAGATGCCGTAGCAGGCGATTCTGGAAATTTCGACTATCTGTTACTTTCTATAGTGCACGGACTTCGCACAATGCGTAAGCCTCGACACTTTTGCTTCCACCAAAATGCCACCACCTCGATCGCGATAGGCATTGTTGGTGAGACAGTGGGCAATAATTAGCGGAATGAAACACAAACGCGCGTGTTTTGCTCTTCCTTTTCGTCCTCGTGTTTCATTGCGCTAAATACTGCTCAACGTCTAACCAGGAAGGAAGCCTTCAGCTATACGGCACGAAACTCCATCTCCTACTATTCTAACTGCACTTGCGCCCATTCTGGTTAATGTTCCGGGATTTGTTTCCACTTCAAAAGCCGCGGGGCATGGGAGCGTTCCAAGTAGAATACTGGATGTTTTCGTAGGAATTAAAGAAGAACAGCAAGAGAGAAGGTATTGAGGTTAACCAGGCACATGCGCAGTTTTCTACGCAACACTGGGAATGTGCGAAAGGGAGGTATAATAATGAGAAAGAGAGGAGTGGGAAGGGAATGCTGATGTGATACATGCGTCAGCCGATCTATGGACATTTCCGTAAAAGGGTGCCGAGGTAGTTATTTCCTTTACTCCCTGGTAGGGAGCAGTACGGACACACTGGGATGTTGCAATGCTTTCAGACAGCAGTGAGAACCGGTGTAGGCACCACTACGTGAAGTCTCCTAAATGCAGTGACAGTCCGCGAATTCTCTTCCCCCTTTTTAAATTTTTCTTATCAAGTAAAAGCTCTCGTAAGTTTGAATGTCACGGAACAGGGAAGATGTCCGAAATAGCTAAAATACCTAGTTATTGATGTTATGAAGGAAATGTTAGACAGATTATGTTACGTTCGTGCACTTTCATTTTTGTGTGCGTACGCCCGCGTTTTGCAAGCATGTATGTCTGTGTCCGTGTGCGGATTATGCATTTGTGTGCGCGCAAATGTATGTGTGGTACTCAGGTGGGTATACTAGGCACTATAGGGGAGAAAAATCTCGAGTACTTGCTGAGGCCAGCTTTGTTTTTCCCTTACGAAAAAAAAAGTACAACTGTAGAGTGTTCGGACGCGCCCGCTTCCGTTGGTTCTCACGCATTTGCCAAACACGCGCTGCACGAGAAACACCTCTCGTTCCGTGATGTCGCCCTTACAAACAGGGGGGAATGGCAGCTCCGATGTCAACTGTTGCAATTGACAAGCAAACATGACAGGGTCGATTGCACCAGTGAAATTCTATTGATTATCGAACAGATGCTACTGTAAAACCTGCAGTCGACAAGCATGGGTTACAGCAGTGCACGGAAAAATTGTTTGACTAAGTACGAGCACGTGCACAACATGACCGAAGTTAATTCCGGCGTCACTATCCCTATAATCTGTAGAGTCACTGGGAAATACGCGTCGGCATCTCAAAAGCTCGAATCATCGTAATAACTTCTACTTTCATCTCTTGAGTACTGCTAAAACATTATTAGAGTATATGTGTACGTTTATACTATCATTCACATAAAAAAACAGCATCAATAACGAGGGACAACAAAAGAAGGAGACAGACAGCGACACAGTGCCGCTGTCTGTCTCCTACTTTTTTGTCTCTCGCTATTGGCGCTGCTTTCTATGTGAATCATGTCGTACCAACTCGCCCAAGCAACCACGCAAGCACGTTATACTATTATTCGATATTGCTGAGGCCGTAGCTGTTTAACCTGTGTATACAAGTGGTATTTATGTTGTGTTGCTACTATATATATCTACACAGGACCGATAAAGGCAAGTGGCTGTGAAGGAAGGAAGGAAAATATTGGGAAAAAAGGCAAGGAGGTTAATCAGCCTATAGGCAGCCGGTTTGCTACCCTGCGCATGGGAGAGGGTTGGGGGAAATGAAAGAGAGCAGAGAGGGAAGATAGAAACAGCACATTCGACAGCACATGCGCGCACACTCAGTCATAGTCCAGTCTTGTCTTTCGCGGTGTGTGACATTGCTGTTACAGTCGCTTGTTCAAGTCGGTGTCGCGTAGGAATTTCAACAGAGCTTTCGTCGCCTTCTGTTGCAGTGTCTTCTCTCGGGCACTTGACAGAATAGTGTCCACAGACATTTGGCTTTTGTCGATGCGCGCAAAAGCAGACGCCAGTGACTGTCTCTGGATTTCATACAATGGACAGTCACACAGGATGTGGTGTAGCGTCTCTTCGCAATGACAGGCATCGCAGAGAGCGTTGTCGGCCATTGCTATGACAAAGGAGTAAGATTTTGTAAATGCCACTCCTAGGCATAAGCGATGAAGTAGGGTGGCTTCTCTTCGATCGAGTCCAGTGGGCATGCGGAGAGCCATCAAAGAGGACAGGTGGTGTTGACGATTCGTATCGATGCTTGGTGGGCACCATAGTGAAAACGTGATTTCACGCGCAAGTCGTCGAAGATTACTGGCAGCATCAGTCCTCGAAAGTGGTATGGCTTCTTCTCGTGTTCCTTCAAGGGCTGCCCGCGCGGCAGTATCGGCATGTTCGTTCCCTATGATGCCGCAATGACTTGGCAGCCATTGAAGCGTCACATGATGCCCTTTCTCGAGTAAAGTGTGGAGAAGACATCGAATTTCGAAAACAAGCTGTTCGTACGGGCCGCGACGCAGTGCTGAGAGCACAGATTGTAGGACAGCCCTTGAGTCGCTGAAAATCGACCATTGTTGCGGTGGTTCCCGATTGACCACACAAAGTGCAGCGCGAAAAGCAGCTAGTTCCGCTGCTGTAGATGCCATGGAGTGGTCAGTCCTAAAGCTGATGGTAACACCTCTTGCTGGGATAAGTACTGCCCCTGATGAACACTGGTGGTTCGTGGAACCATCGGTGTATACATGTATGCTGTCTGAATATTTCTCGTGCAAAAGAAGAGACAGTTGTTTCAGCACGGGCGACGAAAACTGAGATTTCCTCCGGATCCCTGGTACACTAAGATGCACTGTGGGTCGAATAAGACACCAAGGTGGTATGGATGGTTTAGATGCATGAGTGAAGCCCGAGGGAAGTTTATCGTTGTATTTCACGATAACTTTGGCGAACGATGCTTGGCGCCTCTCCGAAGGCAACAGTGCAAGGTGATGGCCGGGGGCACGTGCGAAGTGTCGGATGTGCGTTCTCAGGACTTCTACAACAATGTGAGTTTGTATCGGATAGTCACCAGCAATTGCAATTGTTGCTTCTGTTGACGCACATCTGGGCAGACCGAGGCACACTCTCAGCGCTTGGGCTTGTACTGCCTGTAAAACACGAACATTGGTCTTGCAGGTATTGCTAAGCACGGGAAAGCTATATCTGAGGAAACCGAAAAACAGGGCCCTGTAGAGCTCCATCATTGCGTCTACTGACATCCCCCACGTCTTTCCTGCCAGGAACTTGAACAGTTGAGAAATAGCGGTCAGGCGCTTCTTCATATACGTCACCTGCGGACTCAAACAGAGGTCCCTATCAATAATGATGCCCAGAAACCGGTGGGTTTTGGCGTAAGAAATCGGTCGCCCGCAGATTGAGATGACATAAGGGGTCATTGCTTTGCGAGTGAAAGCCACGAGCGCGCATTTTTCTGGTGATATGCTGAGAGCTTGTTTGAACAAGTAGTTGGCTATCATAGTTGCTGCTTTTTGAAGCCGGGAACGTATCTGAGCACATATGACTGCCGATGTCCAGACACAGATGTCGTCTGCGTAGATTGAGATTTTAATGGTGCTTGGCAAGTATTCAGCAAGGCGAATTAGTGCAAGATTGAATAGCGTCGGGCTAAGAACTCCGCCTTGAGGAACACCCCTGGAAGTATAGCGTCACGTAGTTGGGCCATCTTCTGTTAACACAAAGAATGATCTTGCAGCCAGGTAACTCAAAATCCACCGAAAGACTCGACCACCAAGGCCGACCACCGCAAGAGCACCCAAAATGGCTTCATGTAGTACATTATCATAAGCACCTTTCACATCTAGAAACAAAGCTGCAGATAGTCGCTTACGGGATCTTTCATGCTGAACGTACGAAACTAGATCAACGACATTGTCGATCAACGACAACAACGAATCTTGTAGTATTCAAGATACCACTCCAGGCGGCCTAGTATCATCCGTTCCATTATCTTCCCTACGCAGCTGGCCAGTGCTATTGGGCGGTATGAGGTTAGTTCGAGTGGGGATTTGCCCTGCTTCAAGATGGGTAACAAGCGGCTTACTTTCCAGTCATCAGGAACATTGCCATCCTGCCATGAGATGTTGTAGAGGCTGAACAGTTCTCTCCTTGCACCTTCCCCAAGGTTGCACAAGGCTCGGTACGGAATACCATCTGGGCCCGGAGATGTTGAACGCCTGCAAAGAGCTAGTGCCGCCTCGAGCTCCTCCATTGTAAAAAGGAGGTACATGTGGTAGTCACGGGAACGCGGGACGTCACCTCTCACTGGAGGATCTGCACGAGTGGCTTGGTTGGCGATCTGCGCACAGAAATCTTCTGCGACATCGATGTCTTGCCTTCTTTGAAATAGCGCGAGCGCTTTGAATGGAAAGCGCTGTTCCGTAGGGTGGCGCAGACCTTGCACCGTTTTCCAAATGTGTGAGAGTGGCTTGCGGGGGTCTAGTGACTGGCAAAACGTTGTCCATCATTCCGACGCTAATCTATCCATGCGACGCCGAATCTTCTTTTGCATCCTCCTGGCTGCCCTAAGATCGTGAATTGATTTTGTACGCCAATACCGACGCTCCGCCCGGCGTCGCAGTGCTCGGAGTCGCTCCAACTCTATATCAAAGTCGTTTCGTGTGGAAGATATCGTCACCGTGCGAGTGGCGTTTTGCATTGTGCTCTTAATTGTTTCCTCTAACCCAGATCGTAGGCCATCGCTGCATGCATCTTCCATGTCAGATTTGAAGGTGGTCCATTGGACTGCTCGAATGGTCGTCCGTGGACCATAACTAGACAAGCCTTTGATGTTAAGGTAGATTGGAATGTGATCACTTCCTCGTGTCTCAACATCTGGAAACCACTTGACGTATCTCGCGAGGGAGTTGGAGACAAAAGCAAGGTCGAGACAGCTGCCGTATGTCACCCCTTGAAGAAAAGTGGGGCTGCCGTCGTTCAGGAGAGTAACGCCATAGTTGTAGGCGATGTTTGCTAACCTGCGTCCTCTTGCATTTGTCCGCGTACTTCCCCATGCGTGATTGCGCGCATTGAAATCACCTATGAGGACCCATGGTGCCGGACACACTCTCAAAATATCCGCTAATCTCCTGGAATCGAGATTACTTGACGGCGATATATAAACGCCTATGAGAGTAAACATGAGTTGGTTCTTTTTCACAGTGATGCAGACATACTAAATGTCATCGTGATGTGCAATTGGTTGCACAACATACGTCAGTTCACGACAAACAAAGACGATGATTTTGCTGCACGCACCGTTCGTTGAAGACATGACAGCTTCGTACCCCGATAGTCTTATTGGTTTCGACAAATTGGGTTCACAAATGACGATGATTGGAAACACGTTGGTAAACACAAACTGACGAAAATCTGAAAGGCGTGATTTTAGTCCTCTGGCGTTCCATTGGATGACGGATGCAGCCTTGACTTCGTTAAGAAATGTTGAGGTGTGAG
Source organism: Rhipicephalus annulatus (assembly GCA_013436015.1). Classification (NCBI taxonomy): domain Eukaryota; kingdom Metazoa; phylum Arthropoda; class Arachnida; order Ixodida; family Ixodidae; genus Rhipicephalus; species Rhipicephalus annulatus. Next base: position 342,075 of record WOVY01010686.1, on the reverse strand, counting down.
TAGCCACCTTCTTAGTTGAGAGATTCGAACACTGGGCTTAGGGCGTCCAATAGTCCAAGTGCGCTTCGAGCAGATGGTGTCTTCATGTCGACTAATATCGCTCGGATGGCTTTTATAAGGGTTCGCAGCATCGAGATCACTTGACGATCAGTTTTAGGTAAATCTTCCATGGTTGGAGACGGCTCTTGTGTGACCACAACCTGCAGAGGTTCCTTGGCAGAAGAGCGCGTCGGGAGCGTGGGCCATTCCTCCAGAGAAGGAGGCTTCTCTGTTTCTTTCGTAGAAGTGGTGGGCCCTTTCGTGGCGCTACTGGATAGAACCGCTAAAGAGTGGGAAGGAGCGTCTCGGGAATGTGCTTTCTTTGAAGACTTTCAATGATGCCGACGTCGACGCTGACGCCGGACTACTTCGGCTGCCTCCCTGTGTGTTGAGTTGTCTCGGACCATTTGTCTGAGAACCGCGCGCTCCTTTTGGATTCGAGGACAGTCTTTCGACGAGGCAGCATGAGTACCACTGCAGTTAGCGCACTTCAGAGTAGTCGCCCGACAGGCGTCTTCAGCATGAGATTCAGTGCAGCGGGGACACAGTCGTAAGTTGGGGCATACGCCCTTGACGTGTCCTAGCCTGAAGCACTGATGACATTGAAGTGGCTTTTGGATAAATGGTCGAACCGGATGTCGAAAATGTCCAACTTTAACGTGGGACGGTATGCAATCTCCCTTGAAAAACACTTTTACGCAGCGCGTATTTCCAAGGCGCCGCACTTGCGTAATGACAGTTCCCTCGTTTGCAGGCTTGATGAGGGTAGACAAGTCAGCATTAGGAATGGCAGTGTCTATGTCATAAATTACACCGGCAATTGATTTGTCATCCATCGGGATAAAGGGGCGCATTTTAATGCCACCTAGCTCGGTCATTTGCTGCAGCTGTCCTAGCGCACTCACATCGTGCACGTCTATGGCGAGAATGTTCTTCCTTGGGTTTACTCGTACGTCCTTAATTTGATGAGGCACCGCACATTCGAGAGCAACCGAAAGGGCTTGCCTGTTCAGGAGCCGTAGGTTGCTTGATGGATCTTCGGGCATGAAGATGATGACGTGCGGCCAGCGCGCAGGCCTTGAATGCACAGTAGCTGTGCTTGCAGGAGTTGATGCTGCTGTATTCGCCGTCCTTCTCTTTGCCCTCTTACCTTGGACAGGTATAAAGCTGCCATCGGATGTGTCGTCTTCCGACATAGAATAGAGATCGGTGTCCTCAGTGTCACTGGGAGAGCCAGCTCGCTTCCTTGTGGTTGACGGGTGTGAGGACCTGTGACCAGGCGGGCCTCTGGCATGCTCCGTGTCCATCGCCGCAAGACGGAGAGGAGAGGCACCTCAAAAAACCGATGATTTCACTAAAATGAAACAGAGCGCTGAAACAAGCGTTCTTATAAAGAGACACTCTGTCAAAATTTTCGTCAAATATTTGTAGTTGCCATTAGTTTGCAAACTGCGAAAATGACTCGATTTAGCACCCTCACTTTGTGCCATCATTTTTTACAGGGGCCTACAAGAGGCAGGCACCTCACAAAAAAAGGCACAGAGTTTTGATAGACAGCGAAGGGCATAATTGACTATGCAGTAAGGCTGCCGATTCCTTAATTCACGTTCAGTGAGAATTTCTCGCTCGTTCTGGCAGTTATCAAATAATGCTAGAGAATAGAAGAGTATTTATCAAACGTGACATTTTTACATGGGAACATTATCACGTAGTTAGTAACAAGCTCATTGCTCTTTGAATACATTTATTTTAAAATAAAAACGATTGAAACAGACTACGCAAAATGTTGGTAAATCCATTTTCATGCGCGTATATCCGTGAGCTTTTCGCACGAAATATTATTATGCGCTTCAGATGGTCAGAATTTCTAGTTCCTAATGAGACAACATAGCGCACTTAACTCTCTAGAGGTCGGCGTCGCTTGCTGCTTAGAATACTGCGAAATATGGCAGTGGAACGGCCGCAGGTTCCGGCTGTGAATTGGGGCAAATTTAACAACTGGTGATGACACAACAAAAGTCGCCAGCCATCATGGAACTACAAGAAGCTGGAACTAAACCGAAAATACAAGAATATGAGGCCTTCAGTACCGAAGATGAAAAATGGCAGGTCGCAACATTGTTGGAGAAGACAGTTACTGCGATAACTCACAATACCATACAGGGATTGGACATTCCGCACATATTAACTGAAATCATATGTAAAGGCACCAGAAAAAAGAGCGTCTTCATAATTATATTTACAGCTCGCCTAGTCAGATGAGAGCAGCATTTGACAACCTGGTTCAAGAGACAGCAAAAATTGCGAAGGGGAGCCCTCTAGTGATTGTTGGAGATTTCAACGCGAGCCACTCGAACTTGGGATATGCAACCCAAGACACTAAAGGCAATAATATTGCAGGACAAGTAGAAGCCCCGGGCATGACTCTATTAACAGACCCGCAATTCCCACAAGAACAGGAAATAATATCTCAGCAGACACAAGTCCGGATCTCACCATAACCAAAAACTGCCCAATGGCGGAGTGGTGTCACACCCTTGAAAATCTAGGAAAGCACCATTACATTATAAGTACCACAATCCACGCAGGCATAGTTCGCGAACAGAATGAAACAGCCAAAATAACATACTGGCGAGCGTATAGAGAATCGCTTAAATAAGAAACTAGTGACACAACTGACTCGGATAAGTGGTGCGAAGTCATCCGAGACCTCAAACATAAACACACCAAAAGTGTCACCAGGACGAATAAAACACCTGAAGTCGACTCTCATTTACTACATTTGTTTGATGCACCAAGAAGCTTGACCAAGCGATGGAAGCAGCGAAAACGCAACCACAAGCCCAAAATAAACATAAAATAGAACAAAAAAGGCTGAAGAATACGCTAATCAACTTGCAACAACCAACTGAAAACGCTGCTGTGGTTCATTACAGGGAACACGAGGACCAGCGAAAACGTAGAGCAACCTTAGATCAATGAATGACTCACTCAAAACAAGACGCGAAAGCCAGGAGAACTTGGAAAGATTGTGTCACTCGTACCTATGCACCAAAGACCAACTTCTCCAGGCAGTCCATACCAAATTCTTCGGTGACAAAGTTTCGATACTTCCGCACCAAGTTGACTACAAAGGCCACTCACACCCTGGAATGAATGAGCTCTTCACGAAAGCAGAAGTGCGAGACGCAATCGCCAGTACAAAGTGGAACACAGCGGCTGGGGCGGATCAAATATGAAATGCCGTGATCACAAACATGAACGATGAGTCAATCACAGCCCTTATGAGCTTCATAAATGACCTTTGGGTTAAAGGAACGATACCACATCAATGGAAACACGCTGTTATTATCATGATCCGAAGCCAGGGAAGAAATGTACTATGGAAAATCTTCATCTCATATCTCTCACACCATGTCTAGGAAAGGTGTTCGAAATATTACTAAACACTCGACTACAACGCCATCTTGAAGAAAACACCTCATGCCTGACACCATGTTTCGCTTCAGGCCACATCTTTAAACACAGGATATTCTCCTGCTTTTAAACGAGGAAATCTTCACCGACGTCTGCAAGGCAGGAGAACACATTGTCATGGCCATTGACGTAAAAAGGAGCCTTTGACAACGTAAGCCACAAAGAGATACTGGACGGCCAAGCCGAGACCAACTTTGGTATTGGGACGTATCAGTACGTTCGAAGCTTCTTGAACGAAAGAGCAGCTGTAATCAAAGTAGGAGATGATGAATTCAATGTCATCCATCCTCCGAAGAGAGGCACACCACTAGGAGCGGATATTTCACCTACACTTTTCAACATAGCCATGATTAGACTGGCTGAAAACCTCCAAGAATTTACCGACATTCGACATTCTCTATATGCGGATGATATAACAATATTGTCACGACGCAGACACAGCAGGAGTCTGATATAGAAGAGCTCACTTTAATTAAAATGAAAGGCGCTCATAAAGAGGACCGGGCAAGAGCTTCGTCTTTCTCTCTGGCTGCGTGAGCTCTCCTCCGCAGCTTGAATGCGGCATTTGCCTCCCTCCAGGACGAGAATCGACCCGATGCTCGGCTACAGAATACGCGGTGTATGTAGTGGACGTATTACGCAACTGGCTCACTGCAATATGGCTTCATCTGCACAACGTGTACGATTTCAGATTTTTGAGCTCGCGAGGAATTCTCAGGGATGACCTCATAATTCACGTCACTTAGGCGCCGTACAACATTGTAGGGACCAAAGTACTCCTTGAGTAACTTTTCAGAAAGGCCGCGTCGGCGAATAGGCCTCCAGAGCCACACTTTCTCGCCTGGTTGTTAAGTGACGTATCGGTGTCGCAGGTTATAACGTTGTGCGTCGTAACTCTGCTGTCGCGCGACTCGCACGCGTGCTAGCTGCCGTGCCTCTTCAGCTGTAGCTGCCGTGCCTCTTCAGCTGCCGTGCTTCTTCAGCTGCCGTGCCTCTTCAGCCGTGCCTCTTCAGCTGGGTAAAGGCTTGAGCATCCGTGTCTGTATCGTCGCAGTCGTGCAGCAGCATGGCATCAAGCATTGTCGTCACTTCAGGACCATAAAGAAGACTAAATGGCGTGCTCCGTGTAGTTTCCTGCTGCTCCGTATTATAGGCAAACGTCACGTATGGTAGAACGTCGTCCAAATTTTTATGATCCACGTCGATGTACATACTGAGCATATCAGCAATTGTCTTGTTGAGGCGTTCTGTTAAGCCATTGGTTTGTGGGTGGTAGGAGGTAGTTTTTCGATGCGCTGTTCCACTCAACTCAAGCACTGACTTGAGGAGCACGGCCGTGAAAGCGGTACCTCTGTCTGTTATTATAATTCTAGGAGCACCATGCCTCAGAAAGATATTTTCAATGAAAAATCGTGCCGCTTCTACTGCGGTTCCACTTAATAAAGCCTTTGTTTCTGCGTAGCGAGTAATATAGTCTGTAGCGACAATTACTTGTTTCCAGTATGCGAAGTCGGAAATAGTCCAAGAAGATCCATTCCGATTTGTGCAAAAGGCATGGTGGGCACTTGAACTGGTTGCAACAATCCGGCTGGTTTTAAAGGTGGCGATTTTCGTCGTTGACAATCGAGGCACGTGCGGACGTAATGCTTTACAGTGCCTGGAAGCTTCGGCCAGTAGTACTTCTGTTGTATTCTGGCCAATGTGCGCGTGTATCCGAGGTGGCCGCAGGTTGGCTCATCGTGGCAAGCGCTCAGGATCTGATCGTGAATGGATGTCGGGACGACAATTAAATAGGCATTTCCGCTGGGGGCAAAGTTCTTGTATAGGACACCACTGCGCAAGCAGAATGATGGCAGGCTCCTTGCAAATATCTTGGGAACGCTTGTAGACTGGCCGTTAAGAAAATTAATAAGTGGGAGGAACTCACTGTCTTCTTTCTGCTTAGACGAAATGGTGACTCTGTCGACCACTCCTAAAAATGCCATGTCATCATCCTCTGAGACATCGTCTTGCTTTATAGGCAACCTGGATAAGCAATCAGCATCAGAGTGCTGCCGTGCCGACTTTTAGACAACCGTCATATCGAATTCTTATAGCCGTAAGCTCTAGCGCGCTAGCCGACCGGATGGGTTCTTCAAGTTGGTCAGCCAGCAAAGGGAGTGGTGGTCGCTGACTACGTGGAACGGACGACCGTAGAGGTATGGGCGAAACTTCAGAACTGCCCATACTACAGCAAGACATTCCTTTTCCGTTGTGGAATAATTGGACTCGGCACGGGAAAGCGTCCTACTTGCGTATGCAATCACTCTCTCGGCTGAGTCTTGCCACTGTACGAGTACAGCGCCTAAGCTTACGTTGCTGGAATCAGTGTGGTTCATAGTTGGAGCGTCCCCGTCAAAGGGAGCAAGAACAGGTGGTGTCTGCAGGCGCTGTCGTAGACCGTCAAATGCTGCCTGCTCCTCTTCGCCCCATAAAAATGGAACATCGTCTCTCGTGATGCGTGTTAAGGGCGACGCTATGTGCGAGAAATTGGCGATAAACCTGCGGTAGTAGGCGCTTAAGGCCAAGAAAACGTTTTACGGCCTTCTTTTCTGTTGGCACCAGAAATGTTCGGACGGCGTCGATCTTATCGGGGTCCGGACGAACACCTTCATGGCTCACCACATGTCCTAAGAATCGGAGTTTCTTGGAACCGAAATGACATTTCTCAGGTTTCAGCGTTAAGCCAGCGGACCGTATTGCTCGAAATACTAATAGCAGCCGTCTTAGATGTTCCTCGACTGTTGGTGAGAAAACAATGATGTCGTCGAGGTATACCAGACACGTCTGCCACTTAATGCCTGATAGGACGGTATCCATCAGTCTCTGAAATGTTGCTGGGGCTGAGCACAATCCGAAGGGCAAGACTTTAAACTTGTAAAGCCCGTCAGGCGTAACAAAAACAGTCTTTTCTCTGTCCCGCTCATCGACCTCGATTTGCCAATAACCGATTTTTAGGTCCATCGACGAGAAGAAGCGTGCATGCCTCAGCCTGTCAAGTGAGTCGTCAATACGCGGTAGTGGGTATACGTCTTTCTTTGTTACGCGGTTCAGCTTGCGGTAGTCCACACAGAAGCGTAAGCTGCCGTCTTTCTTCTTAACTAGCACTACCGGTGATGCCCAAGGGCTTTTTGACGGCTGAATGATGACATCATTGAGCATTTTCTGGACTTGTTCTTGGATTGCTTCGCATTCTTTCGGTGCCACGCGGTATGGGTTTTGTCGAATTGGTCTTGCCGTTTCTTCCGTTATAATTCGGTGCTTTGTCAGTGGCGTTTGATATACCTTCGAGGGCGACGAAAAACAATCTTCAAACTGGCTGAGAATATCTATGAGACTCTGCCTCTGCGGTGGCGATAAATCTGTGCTCACGTCGACAGGCAGTGGTGTTGAAGCAGCCGGCGTCTCTGCCTGTTGCACTGCGAAACACTCGCGGAATTCTACAATTTCTTCGAAGTATGCAACTGTGGTACCCTCTGTAATGTGTCGATGTTCGTTGCTGAAGTTTGTCAACAGGACCTCTGCTTGCCCAATCATTATTCACACAGATTATTCACAGATTCACAATCATTATTGAAAAGTCCGCATCAGTGTCGATCAGTGTGGTAACGTCGTGACCGTTAATAATTGAAAGTGTGTAATGTCGGCGGTGACAATCTCGTCTTTCGTCGGTTCATTCGAAATGTGCGGCGCTTCGTGCGGCGGTAATGAGGGGTTTTCAAATCTTCGGCAATTCGAAACCTTCCCCCCTAAGGTCGCTGCTTTTAGTTTCCCCGGCGTGGACTGGGAGATCTTCCTCTTGCCATGTCCGTGGTGGTACCTCTATTAGATTCGGGAAAATGACCTGGGGAGGGCGAGCGTGACCGGAACCCAGGAGAAACGTCCCGCGGGATCGTCGTGCTCGTTTCGACGTTGCGTCTTCCGTCGAAAAAGCGCCGAGGGGTAGTGGACGGAAATCCGTGGTACCCGGCAACGCGATGAGGACAATACCGCACGATGTGGCCTGCTTCCCCACAATGGAAGCACAGGGGTCTGCAGTCAGGGGTACGCCATATGTGGGTTTTGCGGAGTGGGGGTCGCATCGGCGTCGACGTTTCCCTGTAGTACCAAGGCACTGTCGGCGGCTGTTGCTGGTGGTACTGCTGAGGTGGCGGCACGTTAGATCTAGGCTGTTGACGGAGAATATCTGCATATGTTGGCCTAACTATTTAAGTGTTCGGCTCGGGAAGTGAAAGTGCTTGCCTTATTTCTTGGCGAACAACTTCTGTGACCGACGCAATCTCGCAGTCATTCGGTGTGGCGGCGAGTTTCTTCACCTCTTCTTGCACAATTTCGAGTATCAGGTCACGCAAAGAACGCTCGTAAGGTGTCACAGTGGTCACAGCGGTTGCGCTGATTTGTCCGCTGTTGTTTGGATGGTCGTACTGGCGGTACCGTAGCTGTAGTGCGCGTTTGATGGCGGTCGCCTCCTTCGAAAATTCGTCGACGCTTGAAGGTGGGTTCCGTACGAGACCAGCAAACAGCTGCTCTTTAACACCACGCATGAGGTGGCTGATCTTTCTGTTCTCAGACATATCAGGATCGGCTCGATGAAAGAGATGAGCCATGTCCTCAACAAACATAGCAACAGACTCGTTGGGCCTTTGAATCCATGATTCGAGGAGTCGTTGTGCGTGCTCCCGCCTTTCGGTGTTTGCGAAGGTGTCCGGGAACTTCCGCCGGAACTCGTCCCACGTTGACCACACGCGATTCGTGAACCATGTGCGAGCCCCGTCTTGAAGAGGGAAATACACGTACCCCAACTTCTGTGCGGCGTTCCACCCGTTAACGTTGGCTGTGCGCTCGAACTCCTCAAGCCAGTCATCTGCGTCCTCATATGTGTTGCCATGGAAGTCCACAGGAGTTTTAGGGGTAAAAACAGTCACCTGTGTTGTGCTTGGGCTCGTCATGGTGGGGAAACTGCTTCCCGGCGTGGTCATGTTTTCCGTCCAAGGACCGATTTCTTAGCTCAAGCCTAAGAGGCGGCGGCTGGCGCGGTGAACGGGTGTGTCGACAAGCGGAAGTCTTTGTGGACTAGATCCCGGGCTGTTGGAAGGTGTCCTGGACATGTACCCAGCACCTCCACCAGTGTCACGACGCAAACACAGCAGGAGTCCCATATAGAAGAGCTCACTTTAATTAAAATGAAAGACGCTCATAAAGAGGGCCGGGCAAGAGCTTCGTCTTTCTCTCCGGCTGCGCGAGCTCTCCTCTGCAGGTTGAATGCGGCAATATGAATAAAAAGGGCAACTTGGGCGAAAGGGAGGAAAAGCTCCGATTGGCAACCAATATAACAGAAGCATATACAAAAAAAGAGGATTACCGTGCCCGCCGGAGAAGACGAAACTGATTCGCCTCGAAAAAGACAAGAAACAAAGAGCAGATCCGAGACTCACACTCGAAATCCGGCTTCAGGGGACGGTAATTCCGGAGTGGTCAGCACTTAGAGTGTTGGGAATGTGACTACAATCAAACAAAAGGTGTCTCCACACCTTAAACGCTATAAGAAAAACAACGCAACAGATCAAGCGGATGATATCCCATTTGACCATGATAGGAGAGGAATGGGGGAGCATGGCACCCTCAGACTCGTGAAAAGCCTGGTAATCAGCAGAATCATATACACGTTCCCTTACCCTACTGTGAAAAGGGTGCAACAAGACAAGGCTGATCAAATTATAACGATGGCATAATACAGCATTGAGGTTGACGTGCAGCACTTCTAATGAGAAGCTTATATCCCTCGGCCTCCACAACACCTATGACGAGCTAGCTCAGGCCCAACTCATAGCGCAGATGACTCAATTGGCACAAACTCCAACAGGCAGAGCTCTTCTTCATAGAGTTGGCCTTGAAAGGTGCATACGCACTCACCAAAAGACCAAATCACTGCCATGCCAAATCAGAGATATTTATGGGGAATCATTAATACCAAAAACATGGATCCGACATTACACGCAGCGTGGAGAAAAGCTCGAGGGGCATACATCGACGAAACAACAAGGTTCTCAAATATTTCGAAACTGACGGATGCTTCGCCATACTGGGCCGACGCAAAATATATTATAGCGGTTGTAGTAAACAGTAGTGGTAAGATTACAGACTGTGCTTCAGTTTCTCAAGCAACTATCATAGAAGCAGAAGAGGTTGCCATTTTCTTAGCTATAAGGGAAGGCATGGAGCGCAACACTGCGCTGACTATTATCACAATATCTGATGCCGCAGGTATAAATTATCAGAATGAGAAAATCGGTGCCAAGGCACACCGGATACTCACCCTAAGTAGCACACAGCTGGACATACTCTATACCCAGAACATCACTTGGGCCCCTGGGCACGAGGGTGTTACGGGGAAACTTTATGCAGATGAGGCGGCTCGAGGTTTCAGTAATTACCTAGCTTCCAATGGCAACGCCGTGGAGGAACCGACACCAATTTTGACAAAGCGATCCTGCAATAATACAGATGATGATGATGATGATGATGATGATCAAAACTTTATTACTCCCAACAGAGGGGACTGGCCGAGAAATCGGTTACGCTGCATGGAGGAGGCCAGTGGGGATTCCTTGGGACAGGGCGGCCTCCAGTGCGCGTGAAATTACCCGGCGCTGCTGTGCCGAATCAGTGATATGCAGAAGGGACTCCAATGTATCTTCTGTGTGAGACGCGTCAGCGTACAGTGGACACGTCCATGCCATGTGTATGAGGGTCGCCGATTGCGAGCAGTATTTACAGTTTCTTGTCACGAGGTGTGGGTATACCTTGCTATAAAGCCAGGGGTTGGTAAAGACACCTGTCTGAAACTACACAGATTTGAGGAGACAGTACCCAGCACCACACAAGAATCTTTCGGCCATAGATTCTGTGACGTTACGCCGACTCTAAACTAACACATACATAAACATCCACAGATTGCATACCCAACAGCATACAGAGACTTATGCCCGTCGTGTGGAAGCACACCGACGCTCTACCACATCACGTGGAAATGTACGGCACACACCAAAGAACACGAAGAGAACAACAGCTGAATTCAGGAACAGCGCACCCTACAAGTAATTACTTCGTAACTACGGAAGTGAAAAAAAACAAGGACAAAAAAGAGGGCTGACTTTCAACAAAGATTTAATATCGGAGTTATCTACATATATAGGCGAAAAATGAGAAAAATGGGCATGCGTAGAAGGGTGCAGGAACAACCGCGATACACTGTCAGCAAAACTCTTGTCTCTTGTTGAAAGGGCTGCGAAAACAAATGCATATGTAACTTAAAAAAGATCGAGATACGCAATCTCCTTTTTCAACAATGCAACCGATGGGCAACTTACACATTTACCGTCCAACTTGTTTATTTGATAAGCTTCAATTATCTCACGCGTGGCCTGCGAGTTGTGCTTGCTTAATACCTCGCAACGCTCAAAAACTTGCACGCAGCCGCAGTCTCTGCAGTGGATACCGAGATGTCCTTGAACTGCGTTGTGAACATTGTTATTGTGCTCTCTTAAACGGTCATTAAGGCACCTTCCGGTTTGCCCTATGTATACCATTCCGCACGAAAGCGGAATGAGATATACGACACCAATGACACAAGGTACAAAGCGCGTTCTGTGTTTCACAGTGCATCTTCCTTTAATAGCAGCTGGATTATTCACCAGCTTACAAAGCTTTGTAAGCTTTTCTGGGGCGGAAAAAATAACAGTGACACCAGCGCGTTTACCGATTTTTTTCCAGCCGATGCGACACGTTATGCAGATACGGAACTGCAACATATTTCATATTTTTTCACATATTTTGTTTTCTCAGCCCTTTCAACAAGAGACAAAAGTTTTGCTGACAGTGTATCGCGGTTGTTCCTGCACCCTTCTACGCTTGCCCATTTTTCTCATTTATCGCCTATATATATACATCACTCCGATATTAAATCGTTGTTGAAAGTCAGCGCTCTTTTCTGTCCTTGTTTTTTTCACTTCCGTAGTTACGAAGTAACTACTGGTAGGTTGCGCTGTTCCTGAATTAAGTTATGTCCTACCAACTTGCCCAAGCTTCCACGAGAACAACAGCCGAGAGATGTGGGAGGCAATGCTGTCCAGCCCAGCCCTTGAGGACCAGCGGAAGCTGGTCAGGAGGGTGGAAAGGATGGCGAGAGCCAGCGGTGCTTTGGAATAGGGGCCCGAACACGTGGTGCTGCCCGGTTTTAGGGGCAACGAAGTCTTTTTCGCTAATAAAATTTTGTTCTTCTTCCTAGCTTGCTCTCACTTGCTACTTATTCGCTACATAGCTGAGCAGACTTGTTTCTAAATTGCTGCCACGAAAAAAAATCAACCACGGTAATTTTCTTAAACACGCACGTAAGCGTGCACATCCTGACGACGTGTGACACGAAACACTCAAAAACGCGTGCACAACGCTTGTAGCATGTGCGCGAGTGAGTGAGTTAGTGAACAACTTTATTCACTTCCTGCAGGTCACCGGGCTGGGTTGCCACCTAGAAGCTGGTTGAGAGACCATGTCTCTCAGCAGCTTCTTTGGCCTGCTGGATCGCCCAGAGTTGATTATCTAGTCCTGAGCTGAGCAGCGCGGTCCGCCAACGCTCCCGTAGGTCCTCATCGGAGGCCGCGTCTCTCTTTTTGCCAATTAGTGCTGGACATTCCCAGAGAATATGCCCTAATGTGGCCCTATTACTACAATACTTGCACGAATTGGTCACATACAAGTCGGGGTAAATGTGTTTCATATTTACGGGATTAGTGTAGGTGCCTGTTTGTAATTGCCGCCATTGAATGGACTGGGCCCGGTTGAGCTTGGGGTGAGGCGGGGAGTATTTCCGTCGTTGAATTTCATAGTGTTGGAAAATGTCGTTGAATTTTATTTGGTAAGTCTATCCCCCCCCCCCTCCCACTCCTCCACAAAAGAGTCCTTAGTCAACCACTGACGTTGCCCGGAACGTGAGACCTCGAGCCACGTCGTGCGCCACCTCGTTAAGATTGACATCCGTGTGGTGGATGGGTATGTGGGCGGAGAATCAGAGAATGCATGCGATTTGGTCGCCAGAGCGGGCTTTGGCTTTTGTAAGGACTTTCAGCGCCACTGGAGAAATCCTACCATTTGCGAAATTTCTGACTGCTGTTTGTGAATCACTGATAATATACTGGGCATCGGTATGAGCTAAGGCGAGCACGATAGCGACCTCCTCTGCTGTATCCACGTGATTTGTATTAATTGAAGCGGTGGGTAAGCATTTTTGCGTATGGTCTACAACCGCAGAAACAAAACGGCGATAGTTTTGATAGCGCGCTGCATCGACGAAGACCACCTCCTTATTGCTTTCATAGGTTTGGAGCATAATTTTGGCTCTACTGATTCTTCTACCTTTGTTGTGATCAGGGTGCATAATCTTTGGCAATGGTGGTATCATGGGTTTAGTGCGGATTTCGCGTGGTATGTCGCATTTCCTACCATACTGTACGTGGTATAAAATGCCGAGAGTGTCGAGAATTGGGCGACCTGATTTTGTATTGCTCAAGTGCTCATACTGTGAAATCTGTTGCGCTTGAATTATTTCTTCAACCGTGTTATGAAGGCCTAGCTTAAGAAGGAGTTTCGTGCTGGTACTGTGCCGAAGCCCTAGCGCCTGTTTGGAAACTCGTCTGATGAGTGCGTTGAGTTTACCTCTTTCCGCCGCGAACCATCGATGGTAGGTAGCTTTATAAGTAATGTGGCTGAGCACGAAGGAGTGGATAAGCCGGAGAATACTACATTCCTTCATGACCTGATGCTTATTACTTATTGTTTTAGTGAGTCGCATCGTTTGCGCAACATTGGCTTCTAATTTGCGGAATGTCTCACCATTTGTGCCTTCGCTTTCAACCAAAAGTCCTAAAACCCGTAGTTTATCGACTGTCGGTATGACGCGTTCATCAGCTGTCTTCAGGGTAATGTCTGTGTATGAGCTTGTTGGACTATACTGTTTGGGTGGTCTGCCTCTGAGTTTGGGGCGGTATAAGAGGAGTTCGAACTTTTCCGCTGAACACGAAAGCCCTGTTCCGCGTAGGTATTGTTCCACTACGTCTACCGCTTCTTGTAGCCGTTCTTCTATAGAGCCATCGCTGCTATCACATCTCCAGAGGGTAATATCGTCAGCATATATGCTGTGATGAAGCCAGGGAATCATGGACAGTTTTGAGGGCAAACCGAGGAGAGCTAAGTTGAATAACATGGGAGATATCACGGAGCCTTGTGGAGTTCCTGCACCTCTTATGGGTATCTCAGATGATGTGAGTGCGCCCACTTTGACTACAGCTTGTCGGTTTGTTAGGAAGTCGCGAATATAGTTATAGGTTCGAATTCAGAGATTTAAGGCGTTAACCTGTTGGAGTATTGTACTGTGTGTAACGTTAGCAAATGCTTTCTTAAGATCTAAACCTAGTATAGCTTTGGTTAAGCGGGTAGTGGTGTCTATGATTTGGTGCTTCAATTGAAGCATAGTGTCCTGACATGAAAGGTGCCTTCAGCAACCTAACATAGTGCACGGAAGAACATCTTCAAGGTAATGTTCTCTTCAAGTTAATCTGTTAGTCGAGCTAAGAAGGCATGCTTTATGAGTTTCCCTACGCAGGAAGCTAGAGAGATGGGTCTAAGGTTGTGAATGTTCAGTGGCTTCCGGTTTGAGGATAAGAATAATCTCTGGCAACCTTCCATTGTGGGGGTAAACGTCCTGTGGTCCAGCATGCGTTAATGTAGTCCGTAAGGTGACTAATAAATTCATCGTCTAGGTTATGTAATGTCTTGTTCGTAATAGAGTCAAAACCAGGAGGGGATTCGGTATTAAGGCATTATAGTACAGCGCGAATCTCTGCTTCCGAAAATTCTTTGTCAAGAGTTGCACTTGTCTGATCGATATAATCTAGGTGTAGTTGAGGAGGTGCTTGGGAGATATGTGTGTGGTATCTCTCGCAAGAGTTCCTCCTCTGTACCTTTGTAATCATGGATGAGCTTATTGATATGTTGACGGTGGACTGCTTTGTTGTTCTCAGGGTCTAATAGACGACGGAGAAGGTTTCATGTTTTTCCGAAACCTATTTGTTTGTCCATGGAGTTGCAAATGTCATGCCACTGTTGCTGGCTTAATTCTTTAGGATATGTTTCTATCTCCCGTTGAAACATGTGAGCACAATGGGTTGAGACAAAACCCGCGCCCAGTCGCATCTTGGAAACGCGTGTCCAGGGCTTCGTATATTTCTTGTCTCTCTGTCGTCGTTCTGTTCTCGCGCTATAACTATCGTACGAACAAGTTCGCTACCATCTCTGTTGAGGAGCGCTATACGTTTCCGAAGGTTCCTGTTTAATTTCTGGGTTTTACACCTCTTTTGGAGTGATTGTCTCGCTTCCCACATATGTAGTCGGCTATGAATCTCCACAAGGTGCGCC
The DNA here is from genome assembly GCA_013436015.1 of Rhipicephalus annulatus. NCBI lineage: Eukaryota > Metazoa > Arthropoda > Arachnida > Ixodida > Ixodidae > Rhipicephalus > Rhipicephalus annulatus. Next base: position 327,051 of record WOVY01010686.1, on the reverse strand, counting down.
TCTGAGGGCACTGTTTGTGTAGCGTGATCAATGTCCTGTCTTAAAGTGTTGGTCCAATGTTGAATATCATCGATGGGTGAGATATTTTCCCGTGACTTGCGGAACATTGCCCAGTCAACTAGTTTATGTTGTTTTCCTGTCGGTTTGGGAGGGCCCCCTTTGATGTGGGTATTGATGATGTAGTGGTTGCTACCTAAAGCCTCTAGTGTGTTACGCCATGTTGTTGTGGGTGCATGTTTGACGAATGTGAGATCTGGTGTAGTGTCCTTACTAGAACTGGTGCCGGCACGGCTAGGCGCGCTTGGATCTGTGATGAGAGTTAGGCCTTCGTTTTGGGTGTCGAGCCAGAGAGTGTGACCTTTTGGGTGAGCATAAGAATATTCCCAATATGTGTATGGAGCATTAAAATCGCCTCATAATATTGAAACGCGCTAGCGAAGATTCGACGAAGAGGAGGAAGAGACTCGGCTGGCTCGCGAGCGACACTGTGGTTCCTTCGCTGAGCTACACCCCCAATAGAATTGGAACCAGCGATGTTGAGAGCACTCTTAAGGAGGGTGCCAAACCTGTGTTTTTTGTGTTTAGGGTGTTTGTATACGTTAAGTACGAAGAGGCAAGCGTGTGTTTTGCGGTGTGGCATGAGTTATATTAGAATGTTACCGATGTGCCTAATTTTGGTATCGTGTTGTATAACAGTATGATCTCTGCGAACTAGGGTTGTAAGGGTGGTGGTATCTCCAGTGGCACAGCCAATTGTGCGGTACCCTGCTAAGTTGGCCAAACCATGCGAATCCTGTAGAAGAATAATATCTGGCTTGTTTTTATCCCGGATATATTGGGTTAAAACAGCTTTCTTATTCGTGTCGCTTCGACAATTCCACTGCCAAATGTTGTACGTAGGTTGCTTAGCCATGGTGAGGAGTGGGGGGTATAAGTTTCGCCGGCTGAATCAAACCGGTGGGTGGCGAAATGGGTTGCGATGGTTGTGTTCCGGGCGCCATTCTGTTCGATGGCTGCGAGGAGGTCCACGACTCCACTGCTATCATTCTTTGGTTAAAGTTCTCATTTTGCTGTTGTATTAATTGATTAAGCGTATATACACGATCGGTGAGTGTAGGTATGAGGCGAGATGTTGTGGTCATCCACGCACTGAATTCTTTAACTGATTTCAACAGGTCAACAAGAGTGGGATTACTGATAGTAGTGCGAGTAGGTACGTCCTGGCTATTCGAAGTCAGGACGTACCTCCTCTTCCATTTGTGCCAGAGGTGTTTCAGGCATAATTTGTGGGCGGGTGTTCACTTGGTGTTGTTCTGAGTTCTTAAATTTACGGAGCTCCTCTTTAAGCATGCGGTTTTCCTCGCTTAAAGCGTTCATTTTCTGATTGCATTGACTAAGCATTTGTTTGAGTTGAACTATCTCTGACCCTACCTTTTTCAATGAGTTTTGAGATGCGGCCCCTTAGACCTGTGCTGCGTTTCCGTGACCACGTCTGCCCAGCTCAATTCGTGTGGTCCTGGTATTCGGCTCCGTGACCTGGATCCGGACCTTGAATAGGTGCGGGATTGGGGCCGGCCCCGGCCTCGTTGTGGTGGAAGAGGAAAAGTGTCCTGCTTATTTGCATCGTTGCTGCTGGCTATAGGCTTAGGCGAAACTTGTTGTTGGCGCTCCCAGCGGCGATTTGTCACGATGTAAGGGGTCTTGTGGCGTGCCCTGCAGGTCCTGTCGGCCGTCTGCATGGTGGTTGCTTCCGCAGAGTTGGCATGTGGGTGTACAGAGGTGGTCTTCCGGGGGGCTCGGTGCCCCGCATCCTCGACATATACGATCTTGGCGATTCAGGCACACATCCGGCGGTGTCCCAGTCTGCCGCAGTGATAACATGTATCGACTTGTTTCCGGTATAGGGTGCATCGCAGTAGAGCTCCACCATAGTGAATCTAAGTTGGTACCCTGAATCACTCGAACAGCACCATCACTGCCGTTGTGTTACACAGCCTTTTAGCAGCCAATGCCGTGGGATTTCTGGGTCTGACAATGCTGGCGGTGATGTCGCGGGCGCTATCTTCTAGGGGGATGCCGTGTATTACGCCTTTGGAAGTATAGCCCGGCGCCGCCTCGTAGGCACTGGTCTCATACGTGTTCTTGCCGAACGTGATGCGGGTTATACGTTGATATTTATCACCACGTGCCTCGATAGGTGTACTCACGACCATGATATTTTGTTGTAGATTAGGGCAGACCATGTCATCATCTTGAGCTTCTTTCAGGATTGCTGCAGCTTGATAGACGTTGGTTGGTATGTGGATAGCTCCACGAGCAGCGATGCGGAGGACCCCTCTTGAACATATAATTATATTGTAGTCACCTCGAGGTAAACGTGGCGTGCGACTTGCTTTGATGAGTTGTCGTAGACGCTGCTGGCCTTGTTTCTTGTAGTTGCCATGTGCAGTCTCCTCGCTGGGAGCCAACGCTTGCCCGCGATTTGACTTCCGTGAGCCTAGTATCCGCCACCCTGCGTTTTCTTCGAGATCATCACTGGAGACATCTTCACCATCCACGGTGACTTCCATATTGTTAAAAAAATGCGGCGTTTCAGGCGCGTCGATCGGTGCTTCCTTGCTACCACCTAAAGATATCTGCTCAGCAGCGTTCGTGGCAGCGGCAGCGGTGGCAACCGTGCATGTGCGCGTCCCAGCTATCGATCCGCAGGCTCCGATGTTTAAATGGCCGTGCAGTAGAGAGAATTTCACTTCCCACCTTGATTGCGGTGTCATATGAGTCCTGATGACGAGCTGGATCTTGTGGTACCAAATACTTGCCGGTATTCGGTGATCTTCGCTGCAAACTCAAGCGTTGAAATCAGAGCTGACGCGAACACGCGTCCACTCGCTTCGGCAATCGCAGTGCCCTCTCACGTGCGCGGCACTAAAGATTTTAAGGGCAAGTAGGAGGGTACAGCAGAGGCGTTACAAGTCGAGTAACATTATTTTTCCCACAATACCGGCAGCATAGATCGGCGAAATCACTCATGAGTCGACTCACTCAGACTCACTCAGGCTCAGATCGAGCCGTGAGTTTGAGTCTGAGTGATTCCGTGTAATATTTTCAGTAATCTGAGTGAGACCGTTTCGAGAAAAATTTTGTGAGTGTGTGTCCGAGTGAGTTGGGCTCAGGAAAATTTCGGTGAGGCTGAGTCCGAGTGTCACTTACTTTTGCCGACCCAAGCTCTTATCTAGTCATCTTCAGCATATTACTATCAGCATTATGGCGACTCACGTTTATGCTCACGTCTACTCACAGGTATTTAAAGCAGTTTCATTCATACACCGTTTCAATATTCAGTGATTAGAGGCGTGTATTACGTAGAGTTGTGCTTTGATCCCCCCCCCCAACTATTTCAGGAAATTCATCGATTATTATGTATCTTATGCTGTCAGTAAGTTCAAGAAAAAAGACCATACTGGTTCCGAAGCACTCAGAACTCGTTTTTGAAGACACACGTCAAACGGCACCAAAAAGAGTACCTGTTGTGTTAGATATTGGTGTCAAAAAGCATTGACACCATTTTAGAAGAAGCTGATTCTAGGCTGACAGACTCACAAGTTGAGTAACCCAGACTCAGATCAAGCCATGAGTCTCAGTCTGAGTGAGTCCAGGCAAGAAATGTTTTTTGTGTATGAGTCCGAGTGAGTCCCTCTAGAAAAAATTTTCGCGAGTGGGAGTCCGCGTGAGTGCGCCTCAGGAAATTATTTGTGAGTCGTAGTCTGACTGAGCCCAAAGCTCAAAATATTTTTTATGAGCTAGTCTGAGAGTTACACAGGTTTTGCCAATCTAAAGGCACCCGACAGCGGACCAGAGCGCGCGTCGAAGCTGTTTGGGCCGCCTCAGCATTGTTGGTACCGACCACCAGGGATACAAAGAAAATGAAACGCTCGCTCAACACAGCGACACGCTGAAGGGTCAGTGCCATTTTTGGCAAGTTTTCAAAGAAAGCTTCCTGGGTGCTTGCATAATCAGCCGTGCCCCCCCCTGCTCACAAATAAAATAGAAAATGATATGCACGTGCTAGTCCGATTTTGCTGCGTCTACTAGCTAGGCTATAGTATACGCATAGGAAGACTCGGTTTTGCTGCGCCTACTCGCTAGGCTGTGCGTTTTGGCGCTACCATCAGATCTCGTAAACTGCATCGCCGTGTGCTTATTGTCTAAGGTTCCTAGATGAAACAATTTCCCAAGGTAGCGTCACTCATTGTACTCGAGCCATCCTCTTCACTCGCTCGCTTACCCCTCCTTTTCTCTGCCCTCCGCGTCTGTAATTAGCGCATTCTTTCCACGTGATCTTTCAAATGGCTGATGGTGTTATTCATTATTATGCAAAAGGTTCAAAACGAGTACGCATGTGCGTATGGCTCCAGCAGGATTTTTGTTGTGACCAAAGACGAAATCATACTCAGGACATAAACTGAAGAGGAGGGGTGCTTCAGTGTGTGTCAAGTCAGCCAAGATTTTCTTGCGGTGCTCGTTCAATGCAATATCCGCATTTTTCAACAATGCAGGGTTGCCTTAAAACAGCAGAAAACGGTTCCGCTCTTTACAACTTACCTCGAACTATCCGAGACGAAGCACACCGTAAATTGTAGCAATCGGTATTTGCGCCGCGTATTTTCTATGCACAAGGGTTCAGACGAAGCAGACAACATGAAAGTTGTACATGCTTTCACACTTAGCCGCATTCTATACACCAGCCCATATCTTAAGCTCAACCGCACAGAAACTGAACACGTTAAACCATGATTCCCCTTGCAACTAAGGCAGCCCTGAACTTTCCTCGTAGCACAAGCACAGCCAAAAGTTTTGAACTGGGCATGCACAATACCCTTTCTGAGCTAGTTGAGGCACATCTTCAGGCACAGTGTTTAAGACTTCCTGCTAGCGCCACTGGCCGCCATATTCCCGCCTTCCTTCACTTAAGCATACCCGCTAATCAACCAACCTGCCTGGCTATTCCAAGACACATTCATACTTCTATATTAGTCAAACCCTTGCCTCGCAATGTCCACCCTCAGCATCCCATCGCTCGCCGCGTGGCTCGCGCAAAAGCCCTTCACAAGAGTTATGGGCAAGCTGAGGATGCCATTTGAGTAGACGCCGCTTGTGCAGCACAGGAAGCTGTGGCATTTGGCTACAACCCTACGCTACCTCATCCCGTGATTCACCGCCTTCCCTCAAGCTCTACAGCTAAGGAGGCCGAGGAGCCGCCATCGCCTTAGCCCTTGCACATTCCGATGCACAGTACGTCTTCACTGGTTCAAAAACTGCTCTGTACAACAATGCCAGAGGCAGGATATACCCATCTGCCTGGCAGTTGTTGAACACCCCACACAATATTTACCACGAGTAGTAGAGGTTTATTGGGTACCGGCTTATTCGGGTAACACCAGAAATGAGGTTTCCGATAAATTGACCCGAGGATTGATTTGCCGGGCTCAGGACAGCCTCGATGCGAGCTTCTCGAAGGAGCGGCCGCACACTTTCGCAGAACTCACACAAATACACCACCAGTGTTCACCGTTTGAATCGTTTGAGCAGTTTGTAATACACCGTTTGAACCGTCATATCTACCCTCCTCCGAATTCCTCTCTTACACACTGCCAACAAATCCTCTGGAGACGTTTCCAGACTCGTACTCTTGCTTTTCCTCAGCTGCTGTCCCACTACTGTGGCACTTCCCCGGAATGTTTTCTCCACGGCGAACTTCATGCCACCCTTTCCCATATCCTATTCGGCTGCCCTGCTGATCCTCCCCCGCATCTCAAGCTTCCCAGCTTGCCATCTCAAGCTGGGAAGGCTCGGAGGTCCTGCTCTCGTCTGGGGACCTGACGATGCAGCTTTCTGGGCTGACTCGGGCAGCCAATGTCTTCCCGGCGAAAGGCATGGCCGTGTAGGCGTGATGCGGGACCACGCAGTGGTCCAGGGATCCCGGGGAGTCCAAACACACTTGCTCTAGTAAAGTTATTCTGTCTGTCTGTGTCTGCGAAGCGAGCTTATTTGTTAATTTTTATTCCAATGCCAAGCGAGCGTCTAATGCGCGTCAAGTGCATGGCAGTTGTTACAGATACTTGTGTGTATGCACGCATACAGAGCCGCTGCAGGGTGTAAGGACACTCGCTCGCTGGATTGCGTGCCGACCGTTTGTGCCCTCGTGATATCCGATGTCAGCGTAGCTCTGGCCGACTGGGCTGGCACTACGTCATCTCCTGACGCCTGACCTCCGACAACAGCGTAGGTCTGACCTACTGGACTTTCCCAAAGCCATTTCCTGACGCTGACAAGAGCTCTCGCAAGTGGTGCCCCGTCCTCGGACTCCTGTGACCGTGTTTCCATCTTTCATATCTCTCCTATCCCCTCGATATGTCCACACTCGCTGGCTCAGCGCATCTCTCTCTCTCTCTCGCTATACCTTTAGTTCTATCCCTTTAATCCCTCCTATAACCCATCCCCTGTGAGCTACGGTTGAGGTGTCGCACCCTGATGCAGACAGTTACGGGGCTCACTGTTCTTTTTCATCTTATGACCACTTCAGCAGGGTGTAGTCAATGCACCTTCAGGAACATTTCATGCTTGACCAGCTCAAGCCACTTCCTCCAGAACGTGGCATAAATGAGCCGAAACGCGCTGCTTCGTGACACCTCACCAGTAGAATTCTCACTTTTCAGGAAGTTCCGCACACCACGCCAGAATCACCTGGCATCAAGATTGTTGAAATGGGCACAAAAAATTGGCAGCATATCAACGGAGTGAATGATGGAGAGTGGGGCGAAGCATTCGTCCGTCCATTCGTTCTTGCTTCCGTCCGTACATGCGTCCGTCTGTGTGACCGTCCATGCGTCCATACGCCCGTCCGCGCGTGCGTGCATCCATGCATCTGTCTGTGTGTCTATTCGTCCATCTATTCAACACTCCAAGTATTACCATCTCGCATCTTTTCATCATTTATTGGATGGATGGATGGATGCTATGAGCGTCCCCTTTATAACGGGGTGGTGACAAGTATGCCACCAGGCTCGACAAAAAAAAAACCTTTTTTCTTTTTTTTAATGTTGGCCTAATGCCTCTACTTCGATAAATTCTATCTTAATGGAAAAAAGGTAAATTTTCAGCTTAAGTTCTCTGCCATTTACGGCACACTGTCCATATTTTATTTTTCCAATATTTATTTTTGTCCTTTCTCTCTAATTTTCTGCCACCAATACTCTAACCGTCTCTTACTTATTTCAATCGCGGGTGTGTTCAGCTTTCCATTGTTGTCCCTAAAACCCAAGGCTTCCTGTAGGCTCGTGCCCAAACGTACACCTGGGTGGATATCTCCACATTCAATCAGAACATGCTCCGCCGTTTCCTTATCTTTCCCGCAGCATGTGCATTGTTCTTCTTCTTTACTGAATCTTGCTTTATAACTACGCGTTCTAAGGCAACCCGATCTCGCTTCAAACAGTAAAGCGCTTGCCCTTGAATTATCGTAAAATGCCTCCCTCCTTATTTCATTTTTGCCCTTTCGGTAGTTACTCAAAGCCGGTTTTTTCTCCATAGCTGCCATCCAGTAAATCCTCTCCGCCTCCCTGACTTTTCCCTTAACGCTCTTTGTTGACATATGGCTTACAATACCAGCCGTATATTTACTAGTGAGTCTTCTAGTTCTTTTTCTCCACTGTGTGTCCACGCTCTTCCTATACAAATAACGGAACACCTTCTCTGCCCATCTACTCTCCTTCATATTTCTTAGCCTTTCTTCGAACCTTATTTTGCTCTGCGCTTCCCTCGCCTCAAAACCTGCCCACCCCATATCGCCCTTTACAGCCTCGTTTGTCGTCTTCCCGTGAGCACCCAACGCGAGGCGTCCCACAGTCCTTTGATTTACATCCATTCCCGATTGCACCTCTGCCCTCATGCACACCACTGAGTTCCCAAAAGTAAGCCCTGGAACCATTACACCCTTCCACAGACCTCGAAGCACCTCATACCTATTGTATCCCCACAACGCTCTGTGCTTCATTATTGCCGCATTCCTCTTTCCTTTTGCTGCCGAGGCTTTTTCCTGTACCTCCATGTATCTATCACTCTCATTTACCCATACTCCAAGGTACTTGTATTCACTTACCCTCGGTATTTCTTGGCCTTGTATGGACACCGTCTGATCACAGGGATCATTGAATACCATCAATCCACACTTCGTTACACTGACTCCTAGTCCAAGAGCTTCACCTTCCCTTCCGCATATATTCGCCAGCTGCTGTATATCATCTCGACTGTCCGCAAATAAGACGATATCGTCCGCATAAAATAAACCTGGAAGCTTCTGCTCAATCATCATGCCGCCCTGTTTGTGTGACAGATTAAAACCAATGTTGCTACCTTCTAGCGCTTTTTCCATACTCACCATGTACAGCATGAATAACAGCGGGGACAAAGGACATCCCTGTCTCAGACCCTTGCTAACCTCAACGTTCTCTTTGCTACGCATTCCTTCCCACTCTATGCAAACTGTATTTTCTCGGTATATCTCCCTCAAAGGCTGTATACAGTCGTCGCCCATGCCCATTCCTTTCAATATATCCCACAAAATTTCCTGATTAACGTTGTCGTATGCCCCAGTGATGTCTAGAAAAGCCACGTACAAGGGCCTATTCTCTATTTTAGATATTTCTATACACTGAGTGAGAACAAACAGGTTATCGTCTAACCGCCTGTCGACTCGAAATCCGTTCTGAAGTTCTCCCAAAATATCGTTATGTTCGGCCCATGTTTCTATTTTCATTTTTACTGCTTGCATCGCCAACCTGTATAGTACCGATGTAATGGTTAGTGGTCTATACGAGCGAATCTTGTCCTTTTCTCCCTTGCCTTTATAGATTAAGTTCATTCTGCTTTGTCACCAACTGTCCGGTATTTGTCCGTCCTTTAAGCTTTTTTCTACTGCTTTTAACAATGCTTCTTTAGTGTTATGTCCTAGTTCGTTAATGAGGCTAACGGGAATCCCATCTAAACCCGCGGCAGTGCGCTTTGGAATTTTTCCTTCGGCCTTTTTCCAGTTGAAATTATCAAGTACTAGCTCTTCCTCTGTTGCTTTCTCCGCCACACTTTTACTCACCGGGGAGATCCCCTGGACGCTCTTTTTAAACGAATCGGCTGTTACCTTTTGGATGTAACCTAGCGCTTCGTACCCTTCCAATTGATTTCCTCCTTCATCTAGAATATGTTGTTGCGTTGTGACAGACTTCCTACCTAGCGCCTTTATGTGGCTCCAAAAAATCCTAGGCGCGGCCTCCTTTTTTTCGTGTATCCTCTGTCATCCAGCGTTCACTTTCACCTTTAATTTTTGCCTCTACCAATTTCTGTACAAGGGATTTTTTCTCTAAATATATTTCCCATATTTTTTTGACTTCGTCCTGCGGCCGCTTCTCCTTTTTTGCCTTTCTATGCTCCCGTGATGCTTCGCGTCGCTTCTCGATCGCCTCCCGGATTTCCTTGTTCCACCAACTTTTTGGCTTCCTTTTTCCTTTCCAGCAAACAGTTTTCTTCTCTTTCCCTATCTCCTTCGTCATTAGATGTAACAGCTCACTATACTCCCAGTCCTTGCCTGGTATTTCGCCTACTTCTTCCTCGACTCTTGCGGCTATATTTATTATTTGTTTGTCATTTAAATACGAGCTGCCAGACTTTGATTCCATGCTCATATTTTCAGTTTCGTATCCCATTTGTAATGTTATTCGTTTATGATCACTACCCAAGCTGTTAATGCCTTCCTCGTCTATCCTCATTTCTGTCAGTTTGTGGTAAATTCCTTCAGTCATGAGACAATAATCAATACTTGATTGCTTGATTCCGACTTCCCATGTGATCTGGCCGTCACATTTAGGCCCCGTGTTAACTATCTCCAGACTATGTTGCTCGCAAAGATCTAGTAATAACTTCCCATTGGTGTCTGAATATCCGTCAAGGTCATGTATGTGGGCATTCATGTCCCCTAGAAGGATGATTTCGGCCCCATTACCAAATTCCTTAATATCCGCACTCATGCAATCCACTATCTCCTGATTCTTTTCTCTGCAGTTATTCCCCGTCCACAAGTAGGCTGCCCCTAGCCACGTTTCCTTTCCACCTACTGTGCCCAGAACCCAGAGGTGCTCTGAACACGTCTGTTTCACTCTAACCCATTTGACTCCGCGATGAATTAGCATTCCTACACCCCCACCTTTCCTTTCCGATATGGTCCTGTTACACCCTTCCCAAACATAATTTTCAATATGTGGTGGCTCTTGCAAGTCTCTAAGGTGTGTTTCTGTAACCGCATACACGCCTATCTGTTCTTTGTTTAACTGCTCCTCAATCTCTAACCATTTTGCCTTCTTTCTGCCACCCTGCATGTTTATGTAACTAATTGCAACACGCGCCTTTTTCCTTTTTCTTTTACCTTTTTTCTGGTTTTTCGCAATTCTACCTGTCAAAGCGTCCTCCTGGTTGTTTTCCCTGTTACGAGCTACCCCGGACTCCGAAGGGCCCGTGAGCCCCCCAAAAAAGCTACTGAGCGTCCTGCCAGTCGCCAGCCCACCTCGTGTCCAAGCCTCTTATCGAAATGAATCTTGTCTCTTTGGAATCCACCCCACCTGTGCACTTCCCTGTTTAAATCCACTACCTCGAAACCCTTCTCTCGACTAATTCGCCATATCTCTTTGTTTGCGTCGACAACCGCTCTTTGCAGGTTGACGTTGCGCACTGGTACTTCCGGTACTGTGCATACTACAATTTGCACCGGGGGGGACACGGCGCGCATGTCATCCACCCCTTTCGCCAAGGTCGTCGATAGTCCTGACGATTCTTTTTTCAGGACGTCATTTAGCCCTCCCGCAATTACAACGAGGTTACGATTGTTAGCTTTAGCTGCGAGTTGTTCACCCGCTTGACTCATTACTGTCCCCAGCGTTTGTCCTGGGAACGTCCCTATCGCAACTCTCTTGTCGCCTTTCACCCTTTCTTTGATTGCCGCTGCGCATCGGACTAAATTTGAGTCACCGGCGATGATGACCTGTTCAGACATTCCTTCTGAAACCTGCACCTGGCTGCTGACTAGGTGACTAGCGTGAGTCACGGGCTGCTGGTTTGCTCCCTCCCTCCTCAAAACTACCTCCCGGTAGCTGGGCCCTGTGACCAATGTATCTGCCTTTGTCATGCCTGTTTCCTTCATCTCTCCCGCACGGGGGGTCGTCGCCATAATGCTTCCGCCGTCACCTGCGTCTTCGTTCCCTTTCACGACCTTCGATAGGCCCTTCTCGGCTGACCGGAGCCTTTCTTCCATGGCTGACGTTTTCTCTCGCTCCTTCGCCAATGCATTCTCCAGCTCTGCGATTTTCTCCATGAGTCCCACTCTGGACCGCCATCATATTTTTCATTTTCTCCTCGAACTCGCACTGTCTACACTTGGCGTCATCTTCTGCTTTCTCCTCCGCACTAACTTCCACCTTCCAACCTACCCCGCACTCTGAACACTTTACGGTCTTTTTGACCAATCTATTCCCTATATAGAAGCATCGCCATCTAGCGGATATTCTAGGAACTAAAGGAGAGGTGGCACACGAATACTCTTTTACGGCTTGCGCTATGGGTCTACTTCCCACCTTCAACCACCTCGAGTTCATGGTATACACTAGTTCACTGTATTCATGGCACTGCGGCCCAACGCTCGCTAAACCGTTTTAAAACCAAGGAGGTTACGCCCAGCGAGTATAACGTCGCAACCCTTTCTTGTAAGATAGTGCTCAATGTACATGCCAATGGCTGCTAATGGGGATTGCAGCGTGCGCGTTAGCTAAAAGCCGAATGCTCCTGTCTCTCATTTTTCATTAATAGCCATTGCGATGTACATTGAGCACTATTTTTTTATTGTTCAACAACGCACAGAAGAAGTCTGTCACCGGCACCACCTTGGAGGTCAAAATGTTATACTTGTTACATACTACAACGGCTACGAGGGACGAACAGGTGCCGCTATAAAATGTTTCGCCCTTAAAAAAACTTCATCGCAGTAGTTTTAATTAAGCGTTCCATTCGTGCCAGTCTGGCCATGGTTGTTCCTTGCGTATGCACAAGCCGGCTGTAATCACCTGTCACATCGTTACGTCCTGTGGTCACTGACAGGATCCAGCAAGAAGCGCGTTCGCTGTGTCACAGCACGAACAAAACTGCTTCGGAGAACTGGACAAGTTAGTTGTGCTTGTAACGTGACCCGCGAACGTGCCGCTGTACCCTCGAATTTTACCCTCCCCCTCCGGTACGGAGGATAACGCCTTTGGCGGCCGCGCTTTGCGAACGCAGCAATGCTCTCACAATTGCCTTGGAGCAGCTGTGATGTCACGTGACAGAGCGGTACGGTAAAGTCACGTGACTGAGCGGTACGGAGGCGAACGGTCACACGCAGTGCACGGTCGCAACACGCGGCAAGAAGCATGGCCTACGAGATTTTGCGCTGGCAGGAAGCTCCCGTTTGAAGAGAGCGATGTTCCAGGCAGTATTTCTTCTAGGAGGCGTAGTTATAACTGAAAGAACTACGATGTGCAACGCGATGCGCCATGGCTAGTGGTGTAAAATATTGAGCTGTGCGAAGTTGCCAGTGGAGCAACGCACTTCCCGGAGAAGAAGAAGTGGATCTTTTCGGTCCCTGTTTTTGTGCAGTGTTCAATTTCTGCTATTTCCTTGGACTATTACACAGACATCCATTTCTCCGCGGTGTGCCAACAAGACGTCGGGTGAATACTTCGAGGGCGCCTACAGGTACGAGGTTCTTTTATCAAAGACTTGGCAAGTACGCGACCACTACGGTGGTTGGTAGCCATCGCCGCGAGCCTTATGCTCGTCCAAGTGCGTTAAACCACATGAGTGTTACTGCGGGACACAATGAAAAGCCTGGGGCTTACAGGTGCGCCCAAGCATCATAAAGCCGGCCCGTTTGCTCATTCACCGCGAAATGGCTGCAGCGAGCACAGCAGCAATGAAAGACGATGAAGCCGAGAGCAAGAATCTTCGCTTAGAAGAGAATCTTTTCGACGATAAAACGCCAACCTATTACCTAAGTGATGAAGAAGACATGGGCGAAGGTGAATCATTTACGTTAGTAACCTATAGGAAGAAACGAGCAGAGGGCATCCCAGTCATCGTTCGTCCAACAGCTGGAGATGCTAGCTTCTGGAAAGTGAACCCCAATGCTGAAGTAGTTTCCACTGCTAAAGAAAAAGTGCAGTCATTCAGAACGACCAGAGATGGAAGCTTCAGTGTCAGCGTTGCTTCTTTAGCTTCAGCCAAGTGTCTTCTGATGCTTTCGAATGTAGGTGGACTGGGTGTTAAGCCTTTCATCCCACAGTCATACACTCGGAACGTTGGGATAGTAAAACATGTTCCTCTGCAGTATTCAGATGAAAAACTCCTAGAGTACTTAAGAGATGCAGGAGTTATATCGGCGCAACGGCAAATAAAATACTACTGCAAGGAAGATGGAGGAGTAACGTCGCGTCCACTTCACTCAGTGATTCTGACTTTTCGAGATGACCGCCTGATTCCAGGAAGAATCTGCTTAGGATTCACCAGTCACCCAGTAGGAAGAATATCTTGGTCCAGCACTTCGGGGCTATAACTGCCAGCAATTCGGACACATGGCGAAAAGTTGCCGTAACACACGCCGGTGTAAGATCTGCTCAGAAGAACACCGTCATAAGGAGGGCAAGTCAGTTCTTCAGCCTAAGTGTGCAAAATGTGCAGGTAATCACGCTGCCTCATATTCAGGCTGCCCGCAAAGGAAAGCTGCTGCCAAAATGCGTCGGCATGAGCTCATTCATGGAAGAAAACCGCGCCCCAACGAACCATCTCCAAACCTTGAGATTGTTCATCCTGTACGTGATCCACCTCAGCGGCCGCCGCAACAACAGCCGACAAGCACGCCAAGAGAACCGCCAAGAGAGCCGCCAAGAGCACACCCGAGAGACCACTCACGAGAAGTACCTTCAAGTAACCCAACCTACGCGTCAAAGCTGCAAACGCCCACGCGACCTCTGCCGGAACGTAGCAAAACCGACAGTGCCAGTGTTCGCCCCAACTACAACATCGAAACGTCACGTCATTCTCAACAGGCCTCAGAAAATCAACCATTCAATGGAGACCGTGCCTCTGCATCAGTCATACAATTGATTCTGCCAATGCTTTTCGCAGCACTTAAGGCAATCCTGTCTGCTCTACTAGAAACAAACAACCTGCCAGAAGTAAAAGCCCTGCTGCCTCTGGAAGCACTATTGTGTCAACAATCCGGGTCAAACCTGCGACAAGTACCATATGAATAAGCGCTACAAAGATGTCTCCATATACCAAATGAATGCGAATAGTCTTCGAAATAGGTGTGCTGATTTCTGTAAACTCCTCTTGCAGTATAACTTTCCAATACTTTGCATCCAAGAGGCCGGAACGAATGATGATTTCCGCCTCTCCAACTACGTGATATATAAGTCGTCTCGTCGAAGTGGTCGTAGCAGAGTGCATTTGTGCGTCAGAAAGGACCTACCTTCTCACCAAGTTCACTCAAGTGATTCGGACTTCCCGGAATTCGTCGCTTGAAAAGTATCTTTTAGTGAGCAGTGCGTAACAGTGATCAATTTTTACCTACAACCTTCAAGCCGCATTTCGGTGGAAGAGCTAATGATGATGAGTGCTTTTTAATGCCGCAAGAGCCAATCGATGGTCAAAGAGCGCCATTTCAATAGTCTAAAGATATGAACAGTGATATGATGTGTGGCTGCAATTCTGGAGATATGAACAATGATATGATGTGTGGTTGTAAAGGGGCCTTACAATACCTCGCGCTAACGTGGGTTAAAACATGGAAGTAATAAAAGCATGGCAGTGGTGTGAAATATGTGCTGTGAAAGTGGAAGGAAATGTCATAATATTAATATCATGGAGGAGATGCAGTCATCGCAGCCACGACCACGGTACAGAGGTTGTGCTACAGATGACCTTGAAATATCGGGTGAAAGCTATGCACATCTTTTAAAAACATGAGAAGTGTATCTAGTTTAAAAAGCGGATCCCTACTGATGAGCATCCCAGGGTGTAGTGGGAGCTGCTGTCGGTACAGCAGTAAAAAATGCTTTTTCCTTAGAGCATCAAGCTCATTGCACTGGACGAGAATGTGGAGAACCGTAAGCGGTTCTCCACATCTCTCACAATACGGTTGATTGCCGGTAGACAAGAGATATGAATGTGTAGAGTATGTATGTCTTGTTCTAAGCCTTGTTAGTGTTACTTCTGTGTGTCGTGATTTCGATAGTGGTCGCCAATAACCTAGTTGCGGCTTAATAGCATGGAGTTCATTGTCTGTGTGTTTATCCCAGGTGCTCTGCCAATACCCCCTGAGCTTTCGTTTTAGAAAAGGTTTTAGGTCAAGTGCAGGGATCGGTATTGATGCATTTGGAGTGGTGTCAGTTGGCGGAAGCAGCCAGCTTGTCGGCCAATACGTTCCCTTGTATTTCACGGTGCCCTGGAACCCAGCAGACAACGACGTGCTGTTTTAATGTGTACAGTGTGCCCAGAAGTGAGTAAAGTGACACCAGCACGGGGTTCTTGTGTTTTTTAGGAGTTTTCAGGGCTTTTACCACGCTTAGGGAATCTGTGTATATTACCAAGCTTTGTAATTTTATCTCTTTGATACGTTTTACGACCGCCAGTATTGCGTAAGCTTCTCCTGTAAAAAATGCTTACATCAGGATTAAGAACGCCAGTCTCGGAAAAGGATTAGCCTACCGCAGCATATGACACAGAAGTGTTTGACTTTGACGCGTGGGTAAAGAACTCAGGACATGTGTATTTATGTTGTAGTTCTAGGAAGTATGTATGTATGTGTGCAAGTGGTGCGTGCTTTGTGACTTCAACAAAAGAGACATCACAGTCTATAAGCTGTCACTGCCACGATGGCAGATATGTTGCAGGAGCCATCAAACTGTGTTTGAGAAGAGGCACATCTGTTTCTTCAGGCCAGGCCCCTTACACGGAGCGCATAGGGCTGCCTAAACGAAGGACGGTTCTCGAACAAGCCAAAACACGACAAATAATTAATTCTGAAATGGGAAGGGTGTTTCTTGTCTGCCTTCACCTTCAAAAAGTACAAAAAGGACAGGAAACATGGAGCGACCATTCATTCAAATCTACGTACAAGCTCTCCACAGGGCTCGTTCGGAAAGCACCCGTAGAGAGGCGAATGCCTAGATGGTGGATGGGGTCGAGCATCTTCAAGGCTGATGGTGTTGCCGACTGATAGATTATAGCACCGTAATCCAGGCGTGTGCGTATAAGGCTCCTGTATATATTAATCGGACATTTCGAGTCACTACTCCATGTAGTGCGTGACAACACTTTCAAAATGTTCATTGTTTTTAAGCACCTGTCCTTTAAATACTTGATGTGTGGGATGAAGGTTAGTTTAGTGTCTAAATTGAGACCAAGAAACTTGTGCTCGGTCTTCACTGACAGAGGTTGACCATGCAGGTCAATGTCGGGGTCAGGATGGAGGCCCCTCTTTCGGCTGAAGAAGACACAAGTGCTCTTTTGCGCGTTGAGTATAAAACCATTCTCATTTGCCCATTCAGATATCATGTTCAACCCTAGTTAAACTTGACGTTGGTACATTGTGATGTTGCACGATTTGTAACCAATCTGCACATCATCGACATATATGCAGTGAAAATAATACGTGGGAGAGATAGGTGCAAGAAATTCATTTCTACTATGAAAGTTTGCAGCTCAATACACCTCCTTGTGGCACTCCTGTTTCTTGGACAAATACTCGAGATAGGACAGTGCCAATTCGCACACGGAATGTACGGTTGGACAGGTGGCTTTCGATAATTGTCAGCATTATACCCCGCACACCTAAATGTGACAGGTCTCGCAATATGCCAAAGCGCCATGTAGTGTCATATGCCTTTTCTATATTGAGGAACACAGAAAGAAAAAAAATTGCTTATGAATTAAAAGCGTCGCGAATCTGTGCCTCGATACGGACAAGATGGTCAGTGGTGGACTGAGCCTCTCTAAACCCACACTGGCTATGGGTCAAGTCGGCCATTAATTTCAAGGAAGTGCATCAGGCGCCTGTTAATCATTTTTTCAAAGACCTTGCAAATACAGCTGGTTAATGCTATTGACCTGTAGCTGGAAAGTGAGGCCGGGTCCTTGCCGTGTTTTAGAATTGGGATAATGATAGCTTCCTTGCAGGTTGAGGGTAGCTCGCCGCAAGACAATATCGCATTATAAAGAGAGAGGAGAGCTTTTCTGTGTTTCAGTGGGCAGGTGTTTTACTTTTTCATATGCCACACGGTGCGGGCCTGGGGTAGATTTATTGCAGCAGGTAAGTGAAGCTTGTAGTTCAGCCAAACAGAAAGGTTTGTTGTATGCCTCACGTGTTGTGGGCTTTTGCTCGAATCTCTGTTTTTTATTGCTGTTTTGTATCGTCGGAACGCTTCACTATAGTGTGTTGTGCTGGAGACCTATTCGAAGTGCGCCCCAAGAGTGTTTGCCTGGTCTTCCCTCTCCTTGTGTGTTCACTATAGGAAGTGTGTGCACACGTCTTCTTGCTACCTTACTAACCATGTTCCAGACTCTCGCCTCATCTGTGTATGAATTAACGCCTGATAAGAACTTATGCCAACTTTCTCGTCTTGCCTGTCGGCGCACTCTCCTTCCTTGCGACTCGATCTTCTAAAGTTTATAAGATTCTTGCCTGTAGGCGAGTCTCTAAGCAACTTCCATGCCTTATTTTGTTCTTTGCGCGCATTACGGCAATCATTATTCCACCATGGGACTCGTCGTTTGCCTGATGGTCCACATGTTTGTGGTATACATTTCGTTGCAGCATCAATCAAAAATGCTGTCAGGTAGCTCACAGCAGCTTCTGCGCTTAACCTCTTCATGTCAGTCCAACTTAGGCGAGTCATTTTTTGATACTGTTTCCAATCGGCTTTGTCGGTGAGCCATTTGGGAACCTGTGCAGCGCATATATTTGTTATTGATGTGCTGATAACGATAGGAAAATGGTCACTGCCGTATGGATTAATAATGACCTTCCATTTAAGTAGAGGCAGGAGTGATGGACATGTTATGCTGAGGTCTATGGCTGAGTACGTATTGTTAGCTATGTTGTGATATGTTGGCTCTTTCCGATTCAGAAGGCACGCACCGGAAGAAAAAAGAAACGAATCAGGCGACCTCGCGCATCGCAGCGAGAGTCACCCCATAAGCTACTATGAGCATTAAAGTCCCCTAGGACGAGATATGGTTCTGGAAGTTCTGCTATCAGTGACAAAAACTTGTGTTTAGTCAGTTGATGGTGTGGCGGTATGTATATACTGCAAATTGTTACCAGTTTGGTGAAGATGACAGCTCAGACAGCTACTGCTTCCAGGGATGTCTGAAGGGGTAAACGTGTACAGGCTGTTCCTTGATCAACAATTATGGCAACACCACCGGATGAGGCAACAGCATCATCTCGGTCTTTTCGAAAGATAACGTAATTTCGAAGAAAGTTAGTTTGTCTTGATTTTAAGTGTATTTCTTGCACACACAGCACTTTTGGTGTAAGTTTGTGTAGAAGTTCTTGGATATCGTCGAGGTTCCTCAGTAGGCCTCTGACGTTCCACTGTATTATATGAGTCATTTTAAAGATGTGTGGTGCAGTGTGTACAAGAAGGATCACTTCAGGTTACAGGGCCTCTAGGGCCCCGCAATTCGACGTTTTTCTTTATGGGCGCACTCCAAAGAGTTGCGCCTATCTTTCGGCGTCTGAGGCGCCGGAGGAATGGGACTTGTATCCATCATCTCCTGCGAGGTGGCGGATGGTGCCTGATGAGCAAACACATTCACAGAAGTTTTGGACGCAACTGCAGGTGCAGTGGTCCGGGGTCCGGCAGACTCTGAAATCTGCTGAACCTGTTTGGCAGGAGGCGGAGCAGCACAGGCTACTCCAGCCTTGGGCGCAGATGCCGTGACCGTAGTCACACTTCGTGTGGCATTCGCTGACGCGGAAAAATGTGGCACGGTACCTTGGCGCGTCACATCTGCAAAAAAAGGAGAGTGCTTGTTCTGGAGGGAGAAGCGCTTGCGCGCCTCTTGAAAAGACATATTGAATTTAACTTTGAGTTGAAGAACTTGTTTTTTCCTTTTTCCAGGATGGGAACGTTCGTGAGCAGGCGGGATGGTCTCCTTCACAATTCCCACAGCGGGCTGCAGCAGTACAATTGTCCAATGGGTGTTCGTTGGAGCTACAGTTTGCGCAAGTCGCGCACCCTCTGCAGCTTTGCGATCGATGTCCAAAGCGCTGACATTTGAAACACCTGCGAGGATTGATTTGTAGGACCTGACTCGAAGCTTGCAGTAGCCGGTTTCGATTGAATCGGGTAAATTGCCAGTACCAAAAGTGTAAATATATGTTTCGTTGGTGTTTCTTTTTTGTATCGTCGTATTACTATTCTTTGAACCTTCACTACATTCTGGTCTTGCCAGCCTTCCATTACTTCACTCTCTGATAATCCAAGAAGGTCGTCATCAGAGATGACACTGCGGACTGTGTTCAAGGACCTGTGGGGGCCTACGGAAACTGGGACATCCCCAAATGCTACCAGTTTAGGTAAATTGTCACATTGCAGCTTGTCGCGAACCTCCAAAAGGAGGTCGCCGCTTCCGAATTGGTTACACGATATCCTGGCCCGATTGCTTCTGTGAGTGTTTTTGAGACAAGAAAGGGTGAGATTGCTCGGACTGTTTTGTTTTCTTTCTGGCTATGTATGACTTTCTGGCTATGTATGTAATTTCATGTCTTTCTGACATGAAACTTGGGGAAAGACGGCTTTGGTTTTGAAAGGAGGAATGGGTCTTCGGTGCGCCACCTTTTCGGGCGGCGATCAGGGAGAGGGGGGGAAATTAGCCATACAGTTTGTTTAAAGTTCGGCGGCGATGGTGGCCACCCATCACCGAGCCCAACAAGGGGACGCTTACAAGTTTGAATCGTAAACACTTGGAGACGCCAGCCATGCATCGCCGCTACAACCGAATATAACTACCCAAGGTTTGTAACTACACAAGGTTAACCCTTGCCACCCGGAGGATGGAAGTAAACAGAAGTGAGGAGATGACAGGAAAGATTGAAAAAGATAAAAGAAGAAGATTAGGGGAGAGAGAGAGAGAGACAGGAAAAGGCGACTGCCGATTTTCCCTGGGTGGGTCAGCCCAGGGGGTGTGAAGCCGGGGCCAAAGGGGTGTGTTGCCTCTGCCGGGGGGCCTTAAAGGTCCAATCACCCGGCGTAGGCTCAACCCCCAGGATCCACTTTTCCCAGGGCACGGCAGAGCCACGCACAGCTTAGCGTGGGAGGGAGTCGTAACTCCCCCGTTAGCTCGGGTCCGTGGTGTCGCTACACACCAAACGCCTGCTTTCACAGGCGACCCTGCGGGGTCGGTGGAAAAGCTAACAAATCTCTTCAATATTTCTAATTCATATACATAATATGTGGAGACTTTAATGCGTACAACATATTCTGGGGTAGTGATCGATGTGATGCACGTGGGAACATTGTTGAGTGTGCCGCAGACATATGCAATTTGACAATCTTAAATGACGGCTCCCCAACTTTTCTCCGAGGGCATAATTACTCGAGTTGCATCGATGTAACCATGTGTTCCCAAGATCTAGTGATTGGTGTGGTATGGACAACGGATGTAGAAACTCGTGGGAGTGACCATTTTCCCATTCTAATAAGTCACCCCTACTTGCGAAATGACATCAGACGCTACAGCAAACTGACGAACTGGAAAGCTTTTCGGTACCGCCTAACAAACCAAAATAGTGAACCCACGACAGTTGAAAGCTTTACTAAGTTTCTGCAAGGTAATGCGAATAAATGTACAAAGAAAGTCCCGATTCCAAGAGACTATGCTGCAGACGATGGAGAATATGAACATCTAAGAGCCATCAGACGACGTTCAGAAAGGGCATATCGACGCAGCGGAAGTTTAGTAGCATACAAAAATGCACAGAAAATCCACAGTGTAATGCGCAGACTGGCCAGAAAGTTTAGTTAAACGACGCTGGCGTGATTTTTGTGGCACCCTCTCTTCCCACACACCTGTTCCACGAATTTGGCTTGTAATTTGAGCATTTAGTGACCCTGTATCACAGAGCTTTTCATTTCGTGCTCTTGCTGTAGCCTTGCACAAACCGGAAGCTGTGGTAGCAGATGAATTTTGTCAACATATCAGTAGGCCAGCCGCATCACAATGTGCCTTATTTGATAATTCTGTCACGTTAGCCAGCCAGAAAATTGATGCTTGATTTTGGGCCCAGCATCCTCAACTAGACTCTGTATTTACGTTAAGGGAGCTGCATTGTGCTATAGCATCATGTCGTCAAAAATCGGCCCCTGGACCGGACGGCATTACGTACAATATGCTAAAGAACCTTGGGCCCACAGGCACAACTACTCTCTTAGATATTTACAATATTTCATGGATGCCAAAAATTGTACCCGAGTTTTGGCAGACTGCTCGCATCATCCCGATCTTCAAACCGACTAAGACGCCCTTGAACCTTGAATCCTTCCGTCCAATCAGTCTGACAAGCTGTCTATGTAAGGTAATGGAAAAAATGATTGATGGGCAACTTCAATGGTGGTGCAACAGAACTGGTGTATTCTCCAACTACTTGACAGGTTTTAGGAAACAGAGATGCACAATGGATGCAATACTGGACTTAGTAACGTATGGGGAGCATGAACGCGCCTGTGGTAGTTTTACGGTCGCAGTGTTCTTAGACATTAAAAGGGCATTTGACACAGTCAGTCACACTCATGCTCTGCTGAGTATGTTGGAACTTGGAGTGTCTGGCAGGTCTTTGCAGTGGGTATCTAAATTTTTATAAGGTCTCAAAATATTCTTTGAGAGGAGTGAAGGAAAAAGTGCGTAACAGAATGTCAGACAGGGAGCGCCACAAGGAAGCGTACTCAGCTCTTTTCTTTTCAACTGTGTTATGGCTGATTTTGCTAAAAGACTGCCTTACAGGTTGAAATACTCTTTATATGCAGATGATGTTTGCATTTGGGCATCTGGTACGGACATACGGTTAATTCAGATTGCATTGCAAGACGAAATAAATATTATAAACAACTTTTTAAAAGAAATAGGAATAATTCTATCGCACGCAAAGACAGCTGTATTGCCCTTCACCCGTAAGAAGTTAACTTCAGTCTCAATTTAGAAGGAGAACTACTAATGATTGTAACACCGCATCGGTTTCTCGGAGTAATACTGGAGAGGTAGCTATCATGGGCGCCTCACATAAAGAAACTCAAAAACGAGGTGAATACGCTAGTGAATATACTCCGCAGAATTGGTGGGACATCACAATAATTTAATACGACAAAAAGTTGCATATTCTGCAGCAGTCTTACACGGCCTTTCCCGCACTTCAGAGGAGCGACTTCAAAGACTATTAGCTAGGGGACTGCGCGTCTGCGTAGGTGTTCCACGAGCGATTTCCAGCAGCGTTGTCATAGCAGACTCGACAACCACCCTTTCCAGCCATGAGAACAATTGAAACATGCCGCCATTTCTTTCGCTTACAGACGCAACACAAGGACCACTCATTGGCACTGGAGATTTTACGAAGAGATAAAAGCAATGCTCATAACGATGTACAGAGTAATGTACATATATTACCCATAAATTAATTTTGGAGCTCTGAATTCGACTATCCTCCATAGCTGCTTGCTGGCTCCATGACCAAGCATTGAATTCTCAGTGGATGGCATTATCAGAAAGAGAGACAGGCTCATCCAAGCTGCTCAACAACTAGCGCATTATCAGACACACATGCGGTATCCAGGGTACATACACATTTACAGAGATGGCTCACGTACTACAACGTCTTCAACATCGGCATTTATCATACCACAGCTCAATATTCAGGAATCGTTTAAATTATGTCACATGACGTCATCTACTATATCTGAGCTCTTCGCTATTCTGTATGCTCTAAAGTTTATAAACTCGGTAGCAGACGCTAGAAAATGGGTACTTTTCAATGACTCACAGGCCGCATTAAGATCACTCTCCAGTACAAACACGACAGTATTAAGTGATAGTATGACATACGAAACGCTGAAAGAGCTCACCAAAGCAAAGAAGGCACAACATGAGATTAAATTCCAGTCGATACCTGGCCATTAAAACATTCCTGGAAACACAGGTTCTGATGAAGCAGCACGACAAGCACATCGTAAAGACGTTACTGTTTCTTTACCAATTCGGAAAAATGAATTGCGTAGTATTATAAAGAATACAACTTTCAGAATGAACAAAACTGCTTGGTTTGACCAAACTACAAAGAGCTGCGATTTATATCACATCGATCCATTTATAAATTCAAAATTACGCTGGCATTAGATGGAAGTATGGAAACTCTAATTCACCGATTGAGGCTAGGCACCGCATACACAAAACATTTTTTGCACAGAATCGGAAGAGCTGAAACTCCCGAATGTGAATGTGGATTTTAGATGAAGACGTATGTCACCTTCTCATAGACTGTCCACATCATGACACGCCGAGACACCGTCTTAAGTCCGAACTGTTCGCATTGGACCGCAAACCATTCAGCATGAAAAAACTTCTGGGCCCTTGGCCAACTGGAGTTTTACAGTCCCACGCTTTAAAAGCATTAACACGGTTTTTACAAGACAGCGGGATTGCTGACAAGTATTAACAAAGAACAAACTTTCATTTGTAACACATGTACTTATTATGTACAGTAGCATGTGACACCCATCATGTGTGTGTTGTGAAATGAATGACGTGTCGGCTTTTATGTACACACGAGCGAATGCATCTTTATAAGGACCAGACATGTGCTCTGCTGTTTTGTGCTGGTGGACCGAATATTAACGAGGGACAATATCAGAGACTTCATTCATTGACTTTCGAACAATACCTTACCTTTATGTTGTGATATGTGCGTATAAGTGTGTCTTTGCATATCTGTGCCCGAGTTTTCTTTTTTCCATGCACTGCTTTGTGTGTTTTGCTTCAAGATGCGTGTTCAAGTGTCACTTAACGGCTAAGGAGTAGCCGGCGCCATAACTGTGCGCCAACATCTTCTTATATATCATATCATAAAAAAACGCACGTCCCGCTTGCTCTTGTGTACTACCGTTTATGTTCATATTGTAGTGAATAAGAAAGACGTTGATACCATCAGGTCAGCTATCATCAGCACAAGAAAAAGGCGATCAAGTACCGTCATCTGGGTTCGCCTGCGTTCCTTTAGAGCTACCACCCGCTTGCTCAGTCCTTCAATAAACCCCCTTTACATTTGGTGGATCGTGCTGGGTAACTGCATCACCCACACCCTGGAACTCCGATCCCGCACCCTGCCGTCGATCATGCAAGTTGACGCTGCCCAACAGACAGCACCTCTCGCGGCTCCTACTTGCCCCGGCCCGGTTCACCAGCGAGACCCCCCGATCTTTTTGGGCGCCGAAGACCAGGACGTCGAGGACTGGCTGTCGTCCTACGAAAAAGTCAGTGGACCAAACAGGTGGGATGACGCTGCTAAGTTGAGCACCGTCAACTTTTACTTGGCTAATGTGGCGAAACTGTGGTACACAAACCACGAATCCGAGTTCGAGAACTGGGCCACTTTCAAGCAGGCAATATTCTCGGTTTTCGGTTGCCCTGCCGTGCGGAAGTTGCGCGCCGAACAACGC
This sequence comes from Rhipicephalus annulatus, assembly GCA_013436015.1. Lineage (NCBI taxonomy): Eukaryota > Metazoa > Arthropoda > Arachnida > Ixodida > Ixodidae > Rhipicephalus > Rhipicephalus annulatus. Next base: position 302,212 of record WOVY01010686.1, on the reverse strand, counting down.
CTGCGCTCACGTGCACAAGAACCTGGCGAAACGTTTACCGCCTATATCGATGATATACTCGATCTCTGAAAGCGCGTCGATGCCGCAATGAGCAAAAGTGCCAAGATCCAGCACATTATGAAAGGTGTTGATGACGACGATTTCAAATGCTGCTGGCGAAGTCTGATTGATTGATTGATTGATTTGTGGGGTTTAACGTCCCAAAACCACCATATGATTATGAGAGACGCCGTAGTGGAGGACTCCGGAAATTTCGACCACCTGGGGTTCTTTAACGTGCACCCAAAAATGAGCACACGGGCCTACGACATTTCCGCCTCCATCGGAAATGCAGCCGCCGCAGCCGGGATTTGAACCCGCGACCTGCGGGTCAGCAGCCGAGTACCTTAGCCACTAGACCACCGCGGCGGGGCAATGCTGGCGAAGTCTCCTGGCACGGTGTCTGAAGTGGTAACTCTGTACCAGAACTGCGACGAATTGCGACGGCAACGAGCTCTCACCCGTCGTCTATTTCAGCCTAACCAACCACTCGCTACACTAGACGTCGTACCTGACCAGTCCCGCCTTCTAGTACAAATGAAAGACTTTGTGCGTGAGGAGGTCGCACGTGAGCTTTCCCTCCTGCGATTTTGTCAGCGCCAAGAGCTCCCGCAGCAGCAGCCAGAGCAACCACCGACACCGTTAGCTCCCATGCTCCGACATGCACTTCAGGACCAGATTGCCGGGGCTAGGCCAGGGCCCTTTCAGCAGCAAGTTGTCGCCGCGCCTCTTACTTATGCTGACGCAGTAAAGAGGCAGCAGCCACACCAGCCCTCGCCGTTCAATTGACTGCCGCATGTCACCGCTCCTACTCAGTCTTCCGTCGCATGGGCTCCTCCCCTCGCTACCACAGCCTCGACGCTGCCGTATGCCGCGTGGGCGGCGCCCCTTGCTGCAAATGCCTGGCGAACGCGCGATAACCGGCCGATCTGTTTTGCGTGCGGCGGACCTGGCCATATCTCCCGATGCTGCGGTCGTCGCGTGCCCGCCTACACAGACGTCCGACCACGAAGCAACTACATGGACCGACCGCCTTTTGGTTATGAAAGTTCAGATCGTCAATAAAACACGTCTTCCCGTGACTATCCCGCAACTTCGTCTCATCGCTCACCTTCACCCAATCGACGCTCCTTGTCACCCATGCGTCCATGACCAGCCCCTCAAAATGAGGGAAACTAGCCGTCGCAGTTCAAGGGGCAAGAACTGCGCTATCGAAATGTTCAAGTCCTCGCACCTTGCCGTCAAATATCGTCGTAGTTTTTGTAGACGGCGCCCATGCATACGCTCTTGTAGATAGCGGTTCCGCTGTGTCTGTTATAGACGCCAAACTTTGCCGCAAGCTCCGATAGGTGACCACGCCACTTGATATGTTCTTACGTGCAGCAAATGGAGAACCTGTTCGACCTATAACCGCCTGCACTGCTCGACTCAAAATTGCGGAGGACCACTACATTGTTGAGTTTATCGTCCTTTCCTCGTGCTCTCATGACGTCATACTTGGCTGGGATTTCCTATCCCGTAATCGTGCCGTTATAGATTGTGCCCGTTCCGAACTTGAACTGCTTCCTTTCTTCGACCAGCCCTACGACCACACTAATAAAGCCGCGCACAAGCCAGTTGTCAAAAAAGATACTGACATTCCACCGACAACAGCTGTTTTGCTCCCTGTGGTCTCCGATGGCATGCGTGATGAAGTAGCCTTTTTCGAGCCATCAAGCCTCTTTCTAAGTCGGAAACCACTTCTTCTCCCTTATTCAGCCCTCTCAATTTCTAATGGAGCCAGTGCTCTCTGCCTTACCAATCCCTTTCCGCATACCATCAAACTGTTTAGAGGCGAGTCTCTTGGATGCGTACAGCCCATTGATAACGGACAAATTTTTACCGTGCCGCAAGAATCATCCCAAAGTGACCTCGCCGCCGTCAGTGCTCTTAACCACTCTCATCTACAGGCTTCAAAAGCGTTCGATTCGGCGATCGCAGGCGGACTGTCCCCATCTGAACGATCTGAACTCCTCCAACTGCTGTACCAGTACCGCGAATCTTTCGATGTTGTTCAACCTTCAATTGGCCGCACTCTACATTACATCGATACCGGCTCCCATGCGCCACTACGACAGCGACCATATCGTGTTTCTGCGGCGGAACGCCAAGTTATTACCGAACAGGTGAACGATATGCTGCAACGTGGCGTCATTCAACCTTCACAAAGTCCATGGGCCTCACCTGTAGTGCTCGTTAAAAAAAGGATGGTTCCGTTCGCTTCTGCGTGGATTACCGGCGCCTAATAAGATCACTCGAAGAGACGTGTATACTTTACCCAGGATTGACGATGCCCTTGATACTTTACAAGGTGCCGAGTTTTTTTCATCATTAGATTTGCGCTCAGGGTACTGGCAGGTCCCCCTTGCAGATGCCGATCTACCAAAAACAGCCTTCGTGACACCGGACGGTCTGTATGAGTTTAATGTCATGCCCTTCGGCCTCTGCAATGCGCCTGCCACCTTCGAGCGCATGATGGACTCGGTTCTTCGGGGTTTGAATTGGCAAATCTGTCTCTGCTATCTCGACGATATAGTCGTCTTTGCGCCAGACTTTGGAACACATCTTCGAGCGCCTCGAACACGTCCTCACGTGCCTGAAGAATGCTCAGCTCCAACTCAACCTCAAGAAGTGTCACTTCGCTGCTCGGCAACTTACGATTCTCGGGCACGTCGTATCAAAGGACGGTATACTTCCAGACCCGGCTAAGTTACGTGCTGTCGCCGACTTCCCCAAACCAACGACTATGAAGCAGTTACGGAGCTTCGTTGGGATATGCTCCTACTTTCACCGGTTCGTGCGCAATTTCGCCTCTATCATTGCGCCTTTGACCGAACTTATAGGCAGCACCACTGATATTTCGTCATGGTCTTCTGAGTGTGACCAAGCCTTCTGTACCCTTCGTCGTCTCCTCACTTCGCCACCAATACTGCGTCACTATGATCCTACGGCAGCAACTGAGGTCCACACCGACGCCAGTGGTGTCGGCCTCGGTGCGGTTCTCGCGCAAAAGCCTGGATTCGCCGAGTATGTCGTCGCCTACGCCAGCAGAACTCTTACCAAGGCTGAATCAAACTACAGCGTCACCGAGAAGGAATGCTTGGCGATCGTTTGGGCACTTGTCAAGTTCCGCCTATACCTTTATGGCCGTGCTTTTGATGTAGTAACGGACCACCACGCATTATGCTCGTTATCTTCGCTCAAGGACCCATCGGGTCGTCTTGCCCGTTGAGCTATTCGACTTCAAGAATATGACATTCGCGTGGTATATCGTTCCGGCCACAAGCATGCCGATGCTGATGCACTGTCACGATCTCCCGTATCCCCGGACATCGCATCTGTTTCCTCGGACGACACGTTGTCAGCGCTTGACGAGGACACCATCTCTTCTGCACAACGCAATGACCCATGGATCGCTTCGCTTCTTGACGCGTTATCCGAGGCACCGACACTTCCAACCACTCGAACCCTGCGCCGCCAGGCTCCTGCGCTTCAGTATTCGGGATGGCCTTTTGTACCAGCGCAACTATTCAGCAGATGGTAGGAAGTGGCTACTAGTCATTCCCCGAACGCTGCGCTCTACCATCTGCGCGTCGTTTCATTCCGACCCGCAATGTGCTCACGCCGGTGTTTTCAAGACCTACGAGCGCCTACGAAAAAGGTATTACTGGCGCGGAATGTTTACCTTCGTCCGCCAGTTCATTCGCAGGCTGCCACGAATGTCAGCGGCGGAAAAATCCGCCACATCCTGCAACAGGTTCATTGCAGCCACTTCCATGCCCAGACCGCCCATTCGACCGTGTAGGAATTGACCTCTACGGACCACTACCATTAACAACGGCAGGCAACCGATGGGCTATCGTGGCAGTGGATCATCTAACATGGTACGCTGAAACTGCTGCTCTCCCCACAGCTGCAGCACAAGACGTCGCAACTTTCATACTCAATCGTTTTGTGCTTCGTCATGGTCCTCCTCGAGAACTCCTCAGTGACCGAGGGCGTGTTTTCCTCTCCGTTGTAATACAAGCAGTTCTTCAACAGTGTCATATGGTTCACCGGAAGAGTACAGCCTACCACCCACAGACGAACGGCTTGACTGAGCGGTTTAATCGTACTCTGGGGGACATGCTCGCTACGCATGTCGCTTCTGATCAAACAAACCGGGACCTCGTTCTCCCATTTGTGACATACGCGTATAACACCGCTACGCAAGTCACTACTGGGTTTTCCCCATTTTTTCTCCTGTGCGGTCGCGAACCATCACACACCATCGACACTTTACTGCCATACTCGCCAGATCTCTCCGAATACAAGCCTGTCTCGGAAGCCGCCCGTTACGCAGAAGAGTGCTGCAAGCTAGCCAAGCGGCTTACTACATCCGACCAACAGCGCCAGAAGGAGATCCGTGACGACGACCATCGTTCTGCACCAACGTTCGTTCCTGGAGCACTTGTATGGCTTCATGTACCGCCCTGCGCCCCTGGTGTATCACCCAAGCTACTCTCCAATTATCATGGTACCTACCGCGTGGTCGAGCGTACTTCACCCGTGAACTACGCCCTTGAACCCCTCACGCCACCGAGCGACCGTCGTCGGCGTGGACGTGATATCGTTCCCGTAAACCGTCTGAAGCCAGTACTTTGACCCGCTTGTCCCCACGTGTTAGATCGCCAGGATGGCTTCAACTTTTTCGCCGGGGGTAATTGTAGTGAATAAGAAAGACGTCGATACCATCAGGTCAGCTATCATCAGCACAAGAAAAAGGCACGAGATCGGCGATCAAGTACCGTCTTCTGGGTTCGCCTGCGTTCCTTTAGAGCTACCACCCGCTTGCTCAGTCCTTCAATAAACCCCCTTTACAATATAGGTAACCGTTTATTCTACAACTCATTTACTTCCATTTAGTTCCATTTACATCTACTCCCCATAGCAATTGAACCCAAACACTGGCTTTTTTATGAAAGTTTTGAACCTTCTAGGGCGCGCTCCAGGAACATAAGCGAGGAGGAAAGGGGAAGTTGTCGCTACCTTGGAAACTTGTTTCATCTAGGGACCTTACCATTGCCTGCTCCGCAGCACCCTTTCACGGTAAGGGTCTCCCCTGTATAGCTTTTGATATCTTCACGACAGGGGGCCGTACGTCATATTGCCGCGACCCTTTATTCAAGTTTTTTTATCGCTATGTTGCACTATGTTCCGCGCAATTCATGCCTACATAGTTAGAGAAGCTTCGAGGCTGATCATTATAAGATTACGCCCACTTCGTAAATCTTTCAGATTATTCTGGAAACAACGTCGCCGCTAGCGATAACACTAGAATGTTTTATGGCAAGTGTATAAATGCCGACACGCTTCGTCACTTGTCAGTTGATGAACAGTCGATGCTCCATTCACTGCTATCTGTGCAAGACTGCGACTGCAATCAGACTTTCCGTTTACCGGGCACAGGTTCACCCAAATAAACAGTTGAATCCTAACATAAAGTCTCCGGTCTTCGGCCACGTCACGACCCCGTGAAATCTGGTGGAGGTGCTGCTTCATTCATGTACCGAACGTCCCCGTCAAGCCGTGAACACAGCCCACGTCGCGGAGAGCACACAGACGCCAACCAGGAGCAGAGAACAAGCCACCGACAGCAAGGTCTACCACCGGAGTACGGGCCCCTACAAGACAAGGCGCGGAAGACCAAGGCCATGACCTCGACTGCAGTGACAATAACAACCGCAGTGTCTCCTGTCTTCGGCCACATCACGACCCCGTGACAATATTGATAAGTACGCCATCTAAGGTGCAAATTTGGCGGACTAGCCATCTTGAGCTGCGCGTACTCAGACCGGAGTGTTGTTCGTTGAAGTCAAACGACTGCTAAAGCCTACGTTCGCCAACTTTTCCTTTGCTTAGACTGTATTCTCTGAAACCGTCACTGTCACTTACCGATCCGTCACTCTGAACCATCCAGCGGTGTGCATTTGCGCTAGCGACGCCACAATGGGCTCCGCGTCTGCGAATGGCGGTGCGTTGTCATGAATACCTTCAGCAATTTGCGTACTGATGTCGTCACATTTACCCGGAGCAGAGAGTGCGTGGCTGGAAACGTTGTTGTCCACAGCTGCTACCTCACATAAGCTACAACCTCTCGATCATTCTTGAAACATAGCAAAAGAGAGGATGCAAGATAAGTATTGCTGTCACTTATTGGCAGATTCGGAGCACTACCGGTAATATATTCTTCTGATCATTGAGGACCAAGTTTGTTCCATTGACAGATTCAGAGTTCCATCCGCAGATCTGGGGCCGCTCCATCCTGAAATTCATTTCACGGAGCTACTTTTTCTTTTCCATAAAAATTGGCGGATTCGACCAGAAGTCGCAAGCGCCCCGTGCCTTGAAATGGTGCGAACTTCGGGCGTGGCAACGAGTGCCACTCGCGTCAGTTGCTCCTCGCGTCGGAGCTCACGTTTTGCTAGCGTAGCGTCGCTGTGCGCAGCATGCCTTCTCAAGCAACGAGAAAGAGACGCGCATATCGCGGTCCATTCGGACCCTGTCATTTGCTCTAGAGAGTGCGCTCGTGTTCCATTAGTAGATTCCCGTCAGTTTCCCTCCGGCAGAGTCGAGAGCTTCGGCGCAGAGTTCACCAGCCACTCCGCATCCACCAATAGATGACATCATATAATACGTATCTATACAGCATCAGAATTCGCATATTATTGCGGAAAACAGCAACTAAAGTGACCGGATTGGCGTTCTAGACAAGTTTGACTCCATCTGTACCTTTATTCGGTATCCGAGATGCATCACGATAACGTTGTTCTCGTCAGTTTTTTGCCACCAACGAAGTGCCGTTACCAGAGCTAGACGTGACGGTGGCTATACGCGGAGCTTTTTTTGGTTTACGGACGACACCCACTACTTCCTAAATTCAAAAGACAAGTGAAAGCGATGCAGCGCGAAGATGTCGCACAGGCACTCATCACGTGGAATACTATGCTGCAACATAATTTCACCCAAATTGTTCCTCTTGCGCAGATTGTTCGTGTATATGTACACTACACAATGATGGCCAGATGGTCTGTTCTTCGAATATGCGCACTATAATTCAACGACAGTTACTTTTTATCAGAGAGAGGTGCCAAGTACGCATAATATAACTAAACTTACCATGTGTGCAGGTACTGAATGAGCAGCCCAAGGCGTAATGGTCACACCGGAAACATACCCTCGACCCAGCAGCTGACTGGTTCGAGTTGTTGTTGTTGTTGTTGTTGTTGTTTGCCTGTGCAAATGGCTCGTACCCAAAGGAGGGGATTGGCCAATTATAGGGTGAATTTGCCCAATAATTTCAGCATTGCGTCATTCCTACAAAACTTTTGTAAGTTTATTTTGATTTGAAATGCCGATATCAAGTTTGCAGAAAAGAAAATAAAGAAAAATAGTGAGACCGTAATTTAGCATGAAAATCGTTTAGTCGCAGTGACGTATTCCTGAACGGCGAATAAAACATCCCTGTGGCTGAAACCCAGTGTAGAGGCTCCAAATGAAAGAAGATCAGGTTGTGATAATTGCAAGCCCAGTCTTTGAAGAGGTGGTGCTAGTATGGTTCGCCTGAATAAATTGAAATGGCGACAATGTAATAAAAAATGACTGATCGTTTCCTCTTGATTACAGTAAATGCACATAGGGGAGGGAATTCAATATACCTGATCTATGCAAGTAAAAATTGAGGGAGGTAACGTGGCAACGAAATTTTGTGATGACAACTTTCCTCATCCTTGTAATTAGACAGTTCACTGCGCCAGGGGAATAACAAGTGCTTGTACTCTGCAGAAGCCGTCAGTGCAGGGTCTGATAAATTTTGCCTGATTTTAAATGTGCGAAATCGCGCCACCGTTATGTATACTGTATGAGGGAAATAGGAATAATTGGTGTCGAAAGCGATGCCTTCGCAAGAGCATCTAGAGCGCTTCTGTGAAAAGGTGTATGGTAACCACGGGAAGATATGAGCGATAGGCACGACCATGCTGTCCCCGAGATTCGCGCTAAAGGATGGTTTCAGCGAAGGAGAAAAAATGGTGATGGTGGCGCGATAGATTGAAATGCAAACTATGTAACTACTAAATAAATAAATGCTCACCACTTCCTGTCAAGGATTTCAACACCGGTGTCCTACGTGACAGGCGGCAATACAGGCCACTGTGCTAACGAGGAGATTTTTTGAATTTTTGCTTGGTATGGACAGTGTACCGAGTAATCAATGCACCCGTACATTAGAAATACAATCACAAAAGAAAAAAATACCATCATTTCGATTTGAACTGGTGTCGTCCACTGAAAAATTGGCCTCGTATATGCATGTTCGACTGCAATTGTCGTCGAAAGACGATATTCTGTTGTCTGTAGAGAGTAAATAAAAAGTTCATTTGAAGTGTTGCATGACCAAATTGGCAAATGGGATGCTCGAGGCGCTGCGTGAGACATAGCTCGGCGACATCTGGCAGTAATATCGGAAAACTAAAGAATGGCTTCAGTATAGCGAGTACGCTTCGTGCGCGCGCTATCTCAGAGGTCACAATTTGTAGATTGCAAGGTAGGTGGCAGCAGCGTATCGTGAGAGCAAAGCATAAGTAACACCCACCTTTTTGTGCCTAGCGTCACATTGTCTGCACAACGTAATAAACGCTACAGTCCTCAGAATTCTTTATGAGGGTGTTTTTAGTATAATTAAACACCCCAAGATGTACTTACGTGTTGATAATGTGCCTCAAATATGCGCCATATTTGCTTTTATGTCAACACTCCCACAATTATGAACGCATAAACCAGATCATTATAGTGGGCACTGCGGATGCGATGGAACTTGTGTCGTTTTGTTGACAGACAGACGAGTCGACCGACAGAATGGCGGAGAGACGAAAATTTTCGCGCGGAAGTATTCCATGAAAGTCTTTTCTCTTTATTATACTTGCGGATTTCCAGCGGTTCAAACCTTCACAACCATTCTGGCACGAGCTCCTGTATTTCGCCGCACTCCATTAATGAAGATATGCATTAATTCTCTGAAATAAATTACTGCCGGTTTCGCATCCCGGTTGAAGTGGTATCCGGTCATTCGCACACGCTATATGTAATGTAGACCAGTCAACATCACTGAATCAAATGGTACCCCGTCGTCGTTTCTTACGGCGAGGCACCTTTTCCCATGTGGATCGAGTGTAATGTTTTGCCTAATTGTCCTCTGCATCAACATCATCAAGAGATAGATTATGCCCACTACACGTAGAGTAAAGAGCAGACACTCCCGTGGGGCCCTGCAGCCGAGCTACTGCGCGGCTTTCAGCCCTACGTGCGGCTGATCAGATTCGATAATGTCTTCAGCGTAAATAAAACAACAAAAATTCTTGTTTCCAATGCTGCGATTTGAACCCGTACCCTCATGCTCCAGAAGCGAGTGTATTTACCACTAGGGTTCACACTCATGCTTCTACGAAGGGAATCCATTTACAGTACATCTGAACCCCGTGAATGTGTACCCTTTGTACAAAAGAAATGCAGAAAGACAACACTTTTTAGTCAGGCTTTACTGATATTTGTGGTAGTGCATTAAACGTCCTCAGCGGGACACGCTGTAGAGCTGATATGGAGAATTGAGCATCAATACATTTTTTCTGGCATGGACGAACTTTGAGGTAAATTGTTGCTGGTACCACCACTCAAGGACTGGGGCTGGCTGCCCCCGCGGCTGCTGTCGCTGCTACAGATCGGATGCGTCAGCGTCGCTGCCGCTGGGAGGCAGCCCTTACCAGCGACGAGCTGGCCGAACAACTTTGAGCCGTGCCGCAAGCTGAAGATGCCGTCCTGCTCCTAGGACTTCAAGCAGTCACCTGAGGCACCATCGCTATCATGATGGATTGATGGTGGGAAGGGACAGGGGTTAATACCCTCTTCGTCCCGCCTCGCCCAAAAGACATCGCCGGGTTTAAACAAAATTTATTGATTAATTTGAAAAAAAATATGCATAACTTCGGTCTTCATGGTCCACCCTGAGGTGGATATTGCATGCGTTTACTAACGAGTGAAAGTGAGCATGAGTACGCCATCTAGTGATTGGTCAGACCCTTCCTTGCCCGGCCCTGAAAACGCTCGAGGGGTCACAATTTGTAATATTGCTCTATGCATTACAGGGCAAAAAGCCCCTCCCATGATCCGTTAATCAACACTGTCTTGTGCTTTCTGTTTCCACGTTACATATGCGAACTTTTTAGTTTCATCTTAGTTCGTTAGACGTCCAAAAACACAATATCGCCCCACGCATTGTACGTTTTCCGAGCCAGCAAAAGCGCGTGAGCACGACGAGAGGGAAACGAAGATGAAACGAGCCGGCTATTTCTACAAAGTATGAATGTAAACATTAGAAATGTAATTCAGACTAATGACTGAAATTGTCATGTTATAATTGAATATGACGATATTTTCCCCCAAAACGCCATGTGATAATCTCTCAAACTTTTAAATAACATATTATTAGATTACTTGGAGCATGCAGAAACTAAAAATATAATAGCCACAGATGCTTCAGTAAATAATCAAAACGCAGGCGTAGGCATTGCCTCTCATTCGCTTGACAGGTCCTTCTCAGTGAGACAGCCTGATTTTGCTCCAGTTTTTGACGTGGAGCTCGCCGTTTTTATTTAGCTCTTGTAAAACTTCCGTCAAATCAAAACAACGCAGTCATAATGACACATTCTCTATCAGTTTGTGCAGTTCTGACAGCTTTTGAGAACTCTCGAATTCTAAGGACATTCTGAACATTAGTACCACCGCAGTTGAGACTCCTGAGGTTACTATGGGTACTGGGACACTGTGGATTATTATTAAATGAACTGGCCGATTCCTTAGCACGAGCCGCACTCGATGGCCCAATTTTATTCATACTGCCAGATGTTGAAAATATTACAGCAATAAGATATCGAAAATCAGCAATCTGCACTGATATGAGAGAAAAAGTAACTACATGAACAGAATATAACCACCTCGAGTTTCCATGGCGACCCCACTGGAGCAAGTCAAAAAAGCTCGAAATTTTAATTACTAAATTCCGATGTGGTTCCCCCCCCACGCCCTAAACCTGTATCTACACAGAGCTGGTCAGAAAAAATCACCCCTCTGCTTATTCTGCGGAGAAATGGAATCAATAGAACATTCTTTTTTGTAGTGTCGCCGAAACGATATACTTAGTAAAAGGCTTTCCATTTCTGAAAATAGGCGTTACATTGACGGCAGAAACAGCACTAAGCTTTGGTGCCTCAGTTTAGGGACATTGCCACAGGGATGCTTTTAATGCTGTTTGCGATTATATTTAGGCATCCGAACGTATACCTTTGTGATCTGCAACCAAATTATTATTATTTATTACCCCCCGAAATTCTAAATGGTGAGTTGAAGTAAACGCAGCTGAGTGGTAATCACAACACCTGAAATCTCAAAATTTCTCAATTTGACTTTTCCATTTTTTTCGTTTGCTGTCCTTTTATGTGGTTTTCATTACATGAGTCACATTAAAATAAAAATTCATTATACATAGTTATAATGCTCACAGAAAAAAATGCATTACGCTTTCTTGGCCAATCCCCCTGAGTGGGTGTGAGCCGTAAGTCCAGGCAAACAAACAAACAAACAAACAAACAAACAATCTCTGTCACACGAAAGTCGCATGGGATAACATCGCCATGTGTGTGAGGCTTGGTACCGATGGCTTCACAAGGAGAAAAGAAGCGCTACACTCGTCTTTTGTGGATGGAGGGTTAGATATTGGTTGAGGAACGTGAGGCGAGGAAGGGGCTGCGTCCCCCGTGCAACAACAAACTGTGATCATAAGGCACGATCGCGAGGCTGACGAGCGCATTATCTCGACAGATATCAACACAATATACGTTGGCTCGAGATGGACAGTCTGATGATTCGCTAAAGGCCCCATCTCGAATCAGCCCAACGGATCCTGCTCAATAAGGAAGTTCAGCAACACACGATCATATGGTTCCCTGCTCACATGGGGCAGATCAAGGGCGCTTAATCAAACCGTTTAGCTACTGAATGACGTGGCGATGACCTAATGAACAACAAAGATAGCCCAAATATGTACAATGAATGACCATACTGAGTACTATTATCAGAAGAGGCGAAAGTATTCACGGTTGCACAGCAAACTGAACAGGCGTTAGGCAGTCACGTGCTGGCTCTAGCATGTCGGGGCAGATTTCAGTCCCTCGCTCTTGCTCAAGATACATCCAGAAATTCAGACGTCAAACATATGCGTGCTTTGCTACAATCTTGCCAGCTTAGATCACATGCTTCGGCGGTACTCTGCGTTACGGGTGGAAGGCATTACATTGTCCAAGTGGGGTTCTGCGCTACACTGTGTGGATTTTATGACACAACTACGGGCAGTTCAACAGGCCCACGACGAGGGGGAGAGGCTCGGCCTATCTATCCCAACATGGGAGTGGTCAGAGCGCCCTGCTACGGGCCAGTTCATGCCCTGATGGACCTAAATAAAGGTTTTGAATGCGAAGCATTTTATAGCCGCACCCACTCGCAACTCTGCCATCGACACCCCACTGCGTATGCTCGCGTCTTATGCCGCATGCTCGCGTCTCGGGCCAATTGTCACTCTCGCTCCCCTCTCTTGCCTCGCAAGGCCGACGCAGACAGCATGTGCTAGTAAAAAAAAATGGCAGCATATCCACGAAGTCAATGATGGAGAGTGGGGTGAAGCATTCGTCCGTCCCTTTGTTCTTGCTTCCGTCCGTCCATGCGTCCGTCTGTGTGAACGTTTATGCGTCCATCCGTTCGTCCGTGCGTGCGCCTGTTCGTGCGTCCGTCCCTGCATTCGTCCATGCATCCACCCCTGCGTCCGTTCATGCGTCCATAAATGCATCTGTCTGTATGTGCGTTTGTCCATCTATTCAACACTCCAAGTACCACGATCTTGCATCCTTTCATCATATATTCCCCATATAGAAGCACCGCAATCCAGCGGACATTCCAAGGACTAAACGAGAGGTGGCACAGGCACACTTTCTTACGGCTTGCGCTTCGGGTATACTTCCCACCTTTAACCACCTCGAGCTCATGGTATATACTAGTTCACTGTATTCATGGCACTGCGGCTCAACGCTCGCTAAACCTTTCTAAAAGCAAGGAGGTTACGCCCAGCGAGTATAACCTAGCAACCCTTTCTTGTCAGATAGTGTCCAATGTGCATGCCAATGGCTCCTAATGTGGAATGAGAGACAGGAGAATTCGGCTTTTACTTTCTTACGGCTTGCGCTTCGTATCTACTTCCCACCTTTAACCACCTCGAGTTCATGGTATATACTAGTGCACTGTATTCATAGCACTGCGGCTCAACGCTCGCTAAACCTTTGTAAAAGCAAGGAGGTTGCACCCAGCGAGTATAACGTAGCAACCCTTTCTTGTCAGATAGTGTTCGATGTGCATGCCAATGGCTGCTAGTGGAGGATGAGAGACAGGAGAATTCGGCTTTTATTTCTTACAGCTTGCGCTTCGTATCTACTTCCCACCTTAAACCACGTCGAGTTCATGGTATATACTAGTTCACTCTATTCATGGCACTGCGGCCCAACGCTCGCTAAACCTTTCTAAAACCAAGGAGCTTACACCCAGCGAGTATACCGTCGCAACCCTTTCTTGTCAGATAGGGCTTATTGTACATGCCAACGGCTGCTAATGGGGATGGCAGCATGCGCGTTAACTAAAAGCCGAATGCTTCTGTCTCTCATTCCCCATTAGCAGTCATTGGCAAGTACATTTAGCACTAGTTTTTATTGTTCAACAACGCACAGACGAAATCTCTCACCGGCGCCACCTTGGATGTCGAAATATTATACTTGTTACACACTACAACGGCTACGAGGAACGAACGGGTGCCACTATAAGAAGCTTCACCCTTAAAACTGACGGCTCGCGCTGCACAAACGTTCACTGGCCACCCCATATATGCAGGCACTGGATCACGTGTTTGGAAATCAGTCAATGGTGTCTTTACTTGGCTTTCGCTTGACTTTACGCTTTGCTTGAATCCAGTAGATGCAATGCTAGAAACAGTAGTGGGGCACAATGCGACTTCTACGTCCCACCACTCAATGAAGGCAACGTTTCTCCTTCATTAAATAAATAATAATAAAAGAGAAAATAACAATTCAGCATTCTAAAAGCATACCCAACTACGCAACATTCTAGCGATACTTTCCCCCCCCCAGCGATACATTCACTCGAGTTCCTCCTGTGGGAAGATGCAGGCGGCTTTTTTTCATACCATACCACACTTTGCTTCGACGTTCGTTACGGCGAGATGGCACCACATTGCTACGACTTTAGGTTAAGCAGTCCGTTTAGCAGAGGCTTCAGTGTTACAATTGGTATCATCTATCGTCAGGGATTTCACGACCGAATTCCTCTCTTAAAGACAAATCAGAACCGTCTTTATTTCTTCCCTCCCCGTTTTTATAAACATTTAGGAAGACTTAAAAATATATCTACTGTATTACTTCATTTAGCGTCTAAATCAATGACATTCAAGGCCAAATTTTAGGTACTTATCATGCTCATGGGAACAGTCAATGGCACAACGCCTGCTGTATCCCCCAGTATTCACGGCATGAGAGCTGTGTCTGTCGCTGATGCACAGCGTTATTCAGTGCGCGTAAGATAGCCTGTTCTTTCAGTAGTAGCTAAAAGGTATTTCACGATCATCATTAATATCAGCCGTCAGCACGTACTGTGCCGATCTTTCACGTGCAATGAGCAGGAAGAAACCGAACGCCGAGGAACACGGACCATGGCCCACACCCCTCCCTAGGCCTAACCTGTCCACTAAGTGCCATGGAGTCGAGGGCCAACTCGACAACAGGCCACCACAAGTCAGGCAAGCTATCATCGCGTCGTGCTCGCAAGCGCCATCGTTCCTCAGCCTCGACGCTGTTGAAGTTGTCCAAGAGCGGCAATGGGTGGCCAGTAGCGAAAGCCCAACCTGTGCTCGCCGACGAAGCGAGCGCATTCACCGCGGTGTCCACGCCGCTATCAACCCAGACGTCCCCTGCCACACCGAAGAAGCCTGAAAGCGACGCACTCGCAGGTAAGCTGCATGCATGCAGGATGTGCAAGTGCATAAGTGGACGCATCCGCGCGGTTTTTCGGGACTCAGAAAACCAGCTGTGGGCGCAGTACACGAGTGCAGAATTCAATCGCTACGGCTCCAGAATTTCTCGGGGTTACCAGCTTCACGCAGTTGTCAGTGTTGTAGCCTAATGCTTGAGATGGACCTAGGCGTGAGCACTAGGCGGTGCAGTGTAGTGGCGCCATCCATGAAGTATCTGCGCACTGAGTGCGCGTCTTGTGATCTGAAATTAGGTGTTAATTCAAAACAAGCTATTGCTTAACATTTTGAGTTTTTAAACACGTTCATTTGTACTCTTTCCATGGCCGATTCCTTATCGTGGGTTGCACCAGGTTTAAAAGGTTGAGCCAATCGACATGATACAATGTAGCCGATCACGTCTGCTTATCCTAGAATAATTGACTGTGTCTCAAAAATTTCTGCTTATCACAAGAAAATAGTTCAATTTCTGAATGAAATCTCTTAATCAATTGTTGTAATTTGCCGGCAGACAATTGACCCTTTATTGATGTGGGCTTGTACTCTATCATAGGTGTCTGACAAAACTCTTGAAGTTGGTCAATCGATTTTGTACCAGTGATCTTTTTGAGAAGCAAAAATGTCACTCAATAGAGTCCCAATAAAAAATAAAACTATGCAATGCGGTGCCTTACGGGAAATGTGTACGATGCCATAAAAGCGCTGTTTGGTCAAATTCTGCTGGTTCCTGCACTGGTTTTTGTGGTTTAACCACATACTTCTACCATCTTAAAGAGCAATTTAAATGGCTTTACCAAATATGCCTCAAAATGGTCTGAACATGGCTGTTGACATAATTTCGTGGTTCAGTTTTCCGCCTACAACATTTTTGAAAAGTTCAGCCAGTAAAGAGATCTACTCCGATTAGTGAATATATTCTGGAAAGTGAAAGCTGACCTGAACTAACGGGCGATTTCAAGTCAGGCTTGAGAACACCACGACCGATTTACATCTTGTGGTTACAGTGGTTTCGGAAAGAGATCGATGGTATAATGCACTAGCGTCGCCCAGTCGCCTTGTCGATTTATCTTTGGTTAAAGCAAATTAAAAACGCGTTGAACAAGTGTTACCGGGACTGAAGAGTCATGTAGAGGTAACGCCCCATTTGAGAGAAAAATTACTCACTACTAAGTTACCTTTGCATTTTACTTGGACCAATGCGATCATTACACACAACAAAAGGTAAATATCAGAGCTAACTGTACAAAAAAGTTGGAGTGTGCTTGAGCTTCGTTTGAAGAGTCAGTGTAATCCATACGTTTTCATATTGCCTCATCAGTTTAGGGACCCCTCTCGGTGGACACCTCAGCCATGCCGAAAAAAAAACAATCATCTGTGCGTCTAACGTTGCCCATTTTAAAGTTTTGAAGAATTCCTACTGTGGGCACTGTAGAAAAGTGCTCACAACACGTCCGTATGTGGCTACACGCCCCTGCGCAGCTGTACACTTCGCTAATTATTTTGCTTATAATGATGAATAAGTTGTACATTCTAACCCAATTGTGATGGGTTAGCGTTAAAGGGGCCCTGCAAACTTTGTGAGCATGGTTAGAAAACGGTGTGGATCAGTAGCCGAGGCTCCCGACAACAGGCGAGTTAAATATTATAGTGCAGCATGCGGCCTGGAATTCACAATAAATTATCAAAGTCAGCTGCAAATTGCTTTCTCTTCTCTCGACAAATCACAGAATATGCCAAAAAATCACACGTAGCAAGCTCATTCATCAGCTATTGGCTGATTTGAACATGGTGCACTCGCTTGTTACAGATAATGCCGTAGGAGGCCGCTACCTGTCCACGCGTGCACGTACGATCACACTGAAAAATCCGCGCAGTCGAAGATAAAAAAGAAAGAAGTGTTCAAGGTCACGACGCGTGCGTGACGTTTTTCTGTGGCCCTGCCATCCCTCCTTGTTTAGCATCCATTGCTTTCCTCAGAACGAGAGAAGAGAATAGCGTGTGACAAATCTATGTATCTCCACTCGTACTGGGCGGATTCCTAAAGTTTTTGCGGCGTTGAATTTGTGACGAAATAAGCTCTTCCAGTGAAATAATTCCATGGTTTCTTGAAAGAGTGTTTCAGGGCCTTTTGAGATGCCCATTTGTTGCAATTTTCGCATGTTTTTGAGCCTAATGCGATTGAATGCTACTGTCACGCAGTATATACACATGCTTTTGCCATACAACATACGTTTTCTGCTGCGGTTGGTGACTTTGTTCTACGAGGAACAATGACGAGTAATACAACTTGCCCAAGATGATGTTACAGCTTTCACAAAACCACGAAGAACGAGATAATTACACGTGGAGTGCGCTGACTAACGATGAAATGAATGTTTGTAAATCTAACTTATGTGTTCGAGGCTATAAGAAATAACATTGGAGTGAACCATACGTAATTACCAGCGCTACGAGCAATTATATTTTTTGCGACGCTATGAAACGTGAACGTCAGGCATTGCGTAACTTCTGTGGAACACGAGCGACAGAAGTTTTTGCGTACTTGGGACAATCGATTTCTGCTTCACCTAGTCATAAGGTTTTCTTCTAAAAAAATGGTTGCGCAATTGTAGACAGTGCACTCTACTTTTCGAGAGACTAGTTCCCTTTCTGATTAATATTTCACTGGCTCTGTGCATGCAGAGCGTGCCACAGCACACACCTCCCCTGAACGCACCACCATGGTGGTCACTCCGTCCGTGCACTTGGCTTTCGACAACACCATGCTCGTGGAAGAGCCCGTCGTGGTGGCCTCGCCGCCGTCGCCTCTCGTTATCCCCGACAAGGCTTCCACGAGCAACCGGCAGTCAGTCCTGGCCGACACCTGCGCTGTAGCACCGCATCCGAGAGCATCGTTCGCTACTACGACGGACGCGAACGATGTACACCATCGCACCGCCACGGGTCATCAAGTTCGACAGCGAACGTTGGATGCCACGTTTGCGGCGGCTAACGTGCATGTTCCAACCATGCCTCAAAAGGCGAGTAAACGGTTGCTCTGTGTACAGAATATGAGTAAAGAAGCCGTACAGAAACCTTTGACATATGGCCGAAGTCTAGAGAGAAGCTGATTCGTAAGAGAAAATGAAAGTTAAATCGACAGCTTATATAATTACGAAGCGAGTAAGGTCATTTACACATACACGGCTACTGTGCACTAATGTATACACATTTATTTACAGAGGAAAAGGTATTTTAATTGCAATGTGGGCTTGCACGTTAATCAACTGAATAACGTAGGCGAAACGACACACGGACATGGCACACCAAGATCGCTGTGTTCAATCAATGTGCAACTTACTCTAGCGTCCGTGCGCCGTTATGCCGTACCATCTCTTAGCGCACGCTCTCCGATCATCATTCGCCTGTACGCCATGCAACGCTGTATTCTGTTGTCATCCCCACTTACGGTCATTTCACCAGTGATATCCAACATTAGCCATCTATATTTAGACGGCATTCACCGTAATCAACCGATGTTCGCTCGCATGAGCTGTTGCTAATAGGCATGTGCGCCTAAGTCACTTGTTTCGTGGCCTAAGCCGCGTTCAAACTACGTTCGCTACGTACGGACCCTCTGCAACGTTCATAAGCATAAACGCAAGCAATGTAATTAGCTCAATCAGACCTTCTTAGCGTAATGACCGTAACGTAAGAGATGCAAATGTTTACGGGCTCACGATTTGTACGACAAATACTGAGGCACCCGTTACACACCGCCAATGGGCTTAGTAGTTTCGGTTTCCACTTTTTGTTCGCGCGGCTTCCGGCCTCCCTGCATTCGGCGTCTTCATGCACGTGTTGAAAGCCACACAGAAACGCGTCTGTGCAGTGTGTTTGCCAGACTAGTGTGGTCAGACGCTACAAACGTTATAGAGAGCACTCGTTGCGTCTCCCCTTTGGCCGAACCAGCACAGCCATGACCTACACGCGAATCTTGCTGCTATGCTCACACGGCTAGGAAAGCGCTGTCAAGTGGGCTCCCTACACACTGCCCCGTCAAAGAGGTCACCTCCTTGGCCCTGTCTCACAGTCACTGACATTGGCCGTGAGGGTCACACAGATAATAGACGCGTGCACGCGTCCTTCGTGTAGTATGACCACTGACGCACTGGGGCGCGAGACGCACGCATGGCGTTCCATTTTGAACAACCCCGTCTCAATGTTGCTTTTTAGGGGCACAG
Source organism: Rhipicephalus annulatus (assembly GCA_013436015.1). NCBI lineage: Eukaryota > Metazoa > Arthropoda > Arachnida > Ixodida > Ixodidae > Rhipicephalus > Rhipicephalus annulatus. Next base: position 282,739 of record WOVY01010686.1, on the reverse strand, counting down.
CTTCTTAGGCCATGGGTCCTTCCCTCTTCCATATGTAGTATGTAGCTACCTCTAGTTTATATATTGCTAAATAGATGACGTATGCGTATTTGGCAATAGTATAACTAGATGGCGTTAGTTGTTTTCACAGCATATCCACGGAGTGAAGCAGAATCCATGGAGTGAAGTGTCCGTCTAATCAACCGTGTGTCCAACCATCCGTGCGTCCATTCGTTCGTGTTTCCGTCCGTCCCTGCTTTTGAACGTTTGTCTGTCTGTACGAGCATTCTACCGTCCATGCGGCCGTGCATGCTTCCGTGCGTCCGTGCTTCTGTTCATCCGTCCATGCTTCCATTTTATCCATGCGTCCATCCGGACGCACGGACGGATGGACAGAGCTGCAGACGGAAGCCCGGACAGACTGACAGACGCATGGACGGGCGCACGGTTGGACGCATGGTTTGACGGTCAGAAGCATGAACGCACGGTCAGACGCTTTGCCCCACTCATCATCATTCACTCCGTAGATATGCTGGGATTTTTTTCACCCGTTAAGGTTTGCTTTCTGGGGCTGCAGTCCGATTGAAAAAATCACAGCATATCCACAAAATCATTAGTGATAAGTGGGTGAAGCGTCTGTCAGTCCATCCGCGCTTCCGTTCGCGCTTTCCTTGTTGCTTCCGTCCGTCCACGCATCCGTCCCTCTGTGCGCCTGTCCGTCGGCGCATCTGTCTGTCCATGCGTGCGTCTGTTTGTCTGTCCTTCCATTCATTCATCCGTGCGTCCGTCCCTCACTACGTCCGTGTGTGCGTTCGTCACTGTGTCCGCCCATCGGAGCGTCCATCTGTTCTTTGTCCAACCATGTTTCCATGCGTCCATGTGTCTGTCCTTCCATCCATCCGTCCATGCATCCGTCCGTCTGTCCGCACGTCTGTCTTCCTGTCTGTCGGGCCGCCCGTGCATCCTGCCATCCGTAATGGCGTCCATCCGTTCATGTGTGTGTCCATGCGACCGTCCAATCATTCATCCGTACGTCAATCTGTCTGGTGTCAGTGCGTCCGTCCTTGCATCTGTCTGTCAATCTGTCCATCCATCCATCCGTTCGCGCGCGCGCGGCTGTTCATCCGTCCGTTCGTTCGTCTGTCTGTCTGTCCGCCCGTCACTTTGTCCATGCGTCCATCCCTGCGTCCATTTAGTGAACACTAGAAATACCGCTATTCAGCATTTTTTCATTATATACTCATCATATACAAGTACCACCACCCAGCGGACATTACAAGGGCTAAACGAGAGGTTTTCATATACTACTAATACATACATACATACATACATACATACATACATACATACATACATACATACATACATACATACATACATACATACATACATACATACATACATACATACATACATACATACATACATACATACATACATACATACATACACACCCACATACATGCATGCATGCATACATACATACATCAGGGACCCATGGCGTAAGGAGCTCTGCCCCTAAAACTCGACTGCATGGGGTCTACACTCGGAGACAACTTTTCTTGGCAACGAAGGGAAAGCTATAGACGCGAGCAGGCCTATCTCGGTATAACGTAGCTTCCAGGGACGCCCTAATTTGTTTAGGACTGCCAAGGCGCACCTCGGTAGCATGGCACGCAGCGGCTCTGGGAGTTTAAAATGTGAAATATTGCCTGCTCACGCTACACCCGCTTTTAAAATGCCATCTGGGTACCACTGCGCTGTCATTTCATGCGACAACAACCAGCGCAAGTGGAAGAGATAGCTGAGCACTGCCTGTGAAGTTCACAGCGCATCGCGGGAATCGTGCCAGTGCGGTGTTTTGCGGTTGCACAGATTTACGTTCACAACGAAAAATGCTGAGCTTAGCCGCCCTATAAGATATAATCGCAATCAAACGAAAAAACTACGAGCTCAGTGAAGTGTACCAGTGAGTATATATACTTATTAATGCATCTATTCAAGCGTGATTCCAGCTGTTTCACTTTACAGCAGCGATTTGCGTGCAGTATGCCTGTAGTGTGCGGCACGAAACTATTGCCGTACTTTTACGCAGGCCGCACGTCAATATAAGATATACGTATTACGACTCACGCGCAGATGTACGCGCTGCGCATGTTTAGTACAACTGCAACAGCCTAGTATCTCAATGAAAAGAAATGTGAACGGCGCGGAAAGCATGGCTTTTGACTCGGTCCAACTGCGACATGCCTAGAGGGTCGCTAGGCGAATCTTCGTGTGCTTTCGGCCGGCGTCACCATAGCAACTTAAAATATTGTTCTGGCTGGCACTTTTGCACCGCGTGTGTGTTCCAAATGCCCGACAAGATGGATAATTTATACACATGCGGTGTATAAATTTATACACAGCGTAAGTTGAAGCCAGATTCTTGCGCAACGTTGACGCCGGCTTACAGTACAAATTCTGCCTTGTCACAGCCAAGGTACGCCGCAGTAAACGTTGTTCGCGTTTCTCTAAATCGGATAATATTTACCTGAAGTTGCTTCCGCAGTCTGCAATGCACGTGCTGCAGACATTCCAGACTGTCGAGGAAGGTCTCCTCGACGTTTCGCACAAAATCAGCATGGTATTCTAGTACAGGAACAGTGCGAAACATGATTAAAGGCGCACTAGGGTTGTGAAGTTTCACATTTGATTTGCAAAGCGTCTGCTTGCCTGACAGTTGAGGATGTTGCTTCGCCGCGCTTGCAGCAGATGGCGCCACGCGCCTTTTAATAGGGACAGCAAGGACTGAGCTTGTTGTGTTCGGACACAGAACACCTATACACTTTGGTTCTGGTGTATACAGGGACTGCATCGAGTAGTGAGTGGTACTCATGTGACTCTCCCTACTCAAAGCAGTTCGGTATGTTGCGCGTTCCTAACCGCTGTAAGTGATGGCTGTGCATGACCAGCATGTCGACGCAGACACAACTTGGCTTTCAAAGTACACGTGACAGGCATGGCTTTCTCACACCTATAAAAATCCTAATTAAAAATAGATGATGGATGAAAAACTTTTATTGGGGTCTGAAGGATTCCACCCCCGTTTTATAAGGGTAGAATCACGGACCGCTCCCACGTTGGGACGGCGAGGCCCAGCCTCGCCGACGCATCGTGGGCCTTCTGGACAGCCTTGATTTGTTGTATGAGAACCGGACTCGTAAGCAATAAATGAAAGGAGTTCTCAGAAATTCATTTTTTCTTTGTAAACAGGGGCGCCTTCAGAGCATGTGGTTAAAATCACTGCGATTCTGGCAGTCCGGACAAAGTTCTGAAATATCGGGGCTATAGGTTACTAGGCTAGGGTATGTTCCCATCTGAAGCATGCGAAGAGAGATTGCCTGTGGCCTAGACAACTTTTCGTGTGGCAATGGAAAGGACCTACGGCCTAATTGATAATGCTTCGTGATCTCGTTGAAGATAGTCAAAATGTCCCTGAAATAAAGGCTAGGGGGCTGACTCCTCTGTCTGAGAAGCACAAGTCCCAGCGCGGTAAGTGAAACATCGCGCCTTGGAGTGGGCTAGCTCGTTCACATTGGGAAGGCCTCCGACCCTCAAGCCAAGGTGAGCAGGGAACCAAATAATAGTGCGGTGGGTTAGTTCCTTGTGAGCGAGAGTTCTCAAAACTTCCGTGCGCACAAAACCAGAAGCGAAGGCCCTAGCAGCGGATTTAGAGTCTGTATAAATATCAGTCCTTTGTGGAACAAGGAGTGCTAGTGCAATGGCCATCTGTTCTGCTTTGTAAGAAGAAGTGGTTCGAACCGACGCCGAGGATAAAATCTGACTCTTAGTATCTATGGATACTACCGCAAAACGAGCGGAAACACCATACTGGGCGGCATCAACAAAGCATGAAACAGACCAGTGTTTGTGAGCTTGAGCTAAAAGAGAGGAGGCTCGAGCGACACGCCTGCCCGCGCTGTACTGTGGATGCATACTTCGTGGAAGGGGGCACACTTTGATGCGAGAGCGTATATAATCATCGAGTGGCGTATTGTGCACTTCGAGCGTCAAGGGGTTGACTCCAGTGTCAACCAGAATCTTTCTCCCCGCTGGTGTGATCGAAAGCCTGGCAACCTGTGCCGTTTGTTGAGCCTCGATAACTTCTTTAAGCGTGTTGTGGACTCCAAGTTTCATAAGGTTCTCAGTGCTTGTGCGCATAGGAATACAGAGAACTTTCTTGATGCTTTTCCTTATGAGGATGTTCAATTTATTTTTTCATGAAGTTGCCACCTGTGCATAGATGCGACATAGGTTATGTGGCTCATCAAGAATGCATGGAATAGTCTGATGAGGTTGTACTCTCGAAGACCACCCCGACTGTTAGAAATGCGTGAGATTAGTCGGTAGACCCCTTCCACCTTGGAAATCAGACGGTCGATCTTGCGGCCATTCTGTCCATTAGCCTCGATAATCATGCCCAGAAAGCGTATCAAGTTCACCCTTGGAATACGCTGCCCCGATGCCATGTGCAGCCTAATGTCGATGTCGGCCAGTGGTTGCCAGTTTTTGGGTTTGGGTTCCCGTCTCGTGGGTCGATAATAGAAGTTCGGACTTTGCTGGTGAGAGCTTCAGGCCCATTTAATTTATGTAGAATTCAACACAGTCTACGGCCTCTTGAAGAGAGCTCTCCACAGAGCTCTCCGAGCCACCGACACTCCATATGGTGATGTCGTCCGCGTAGATGGCGAACTTGATGCCTTCTTAGGTTTGAGAGCTCTGCAGCAAAGTCACACATTGTAATGTTGAAAATCAGTTGGGAGACGACTGAGCCCTGCGGTGTGCCGAAGGAACCGAGATCGTAGGGCCCAGGCTTGAGATCCCCAAGCTGTATAGTGGCTTTTCTATTCATGAGGAACGACCTGGTGAACTTGTGAAAGTTGGCTCCTAAGTTAAGAGAAGAGATGGAGGCAAGTATGTGGGAGTGCGAGACATTGTCAAGGGCCTTTTCAAGATCCAGACTGAGAATAGCTCTAACGTCTTTTGTCTCCTGATCTATGATGTGATGCTTCAGCATTTTCATGACGTCCAGAGTAGATAGTTGTGGTCTAAAACCTACCATGTTGTACGGTAACAGGTTAGCCTTTTCTATGTGCTTTGATATTCAATCGTTGATGACATGCTCGGCAACCTTGCCTATACAGGACGTCAGTGAAATGGGTCGTAAGTTGTTAAAACAGGGACTACGGCCACGTTTAGGTATGAGAATAACCGACGCCCTTTTCCATTGCTCAGGGAAAGTCCCCGTCTCCCAAATACGATTGATTTCTTTGGTGAGGTAGGTGACAGAGTCATCGTCTAAATTGCGTAGTGTCTTGCTTGTAACGCCATCCGGGCCCGGGCTGGAGTTCCCATTAAGATTGTTTAAGATGGTCTGGACCTCTGCTTCCTGGAAGGGCTTGTCCAACTCGAAGGCTGGTGATCCCGTGTATTGCGCGCAGCCAGGAGGAGGCTGGGTTGTGTCTAAAGGGAGGTATCTCTGTGCCAGACACTTCGTTATTTCCGTGTCCGATTTAACCTTCCTTTCTGAGTGCAGTATTCGGTCTACCAAGCGCGTCTGGTTGGATTTATATTTTGTATCCTGCAGCAGGTGTTTGAGGAGATTCCATTTTCCCCCAACTTTCATCTGACCAGCCACCTTGTTGCAAATCTCGTCCCAATGCTGTTTTTACAGAGTCTGACAGTAATTTGTTATTTCCTGGTTAAGACTTGCGATGCGTTTCGCAGTCTTCGATTCATACGGTGTGGTTTCCCCCTGGCCAGGAGGGCGCTTTTAGCCTCAAGAAGATGAGCAAGCCTGCTATTCATTTTATTGACCGGAAGATCAGTCTCTATCGTTTTGGTGGCCGACTTGACGTCTTCGACCAGCTGAGACAGCCACTCGTCGAAATTCGATGAGTCATTAATCTCATCTGCACTCTCCGCTCTGACCTTACGAAAGAAATTCCAATCTGTGAATTTGAAAGCTTTGGGGGACTTTGCTTGAATTTGTAATGTCGTACTCAGAATACAATGGTCGCTTCCCAAGTTTTCTCTCAAGTTTAACCATGATACCTCCCCCGTGGTTGCGACAAATGTGAGGTATGGGGTAGTATCTCTAGAGCGAGAATTTCCAGTGCGGGTAGGAAACGTGGGGTCAGTGACCAAAGTAAGATTCAGATCCGATACCGCTTGCCAGAGCTCGGCTCCCTTGGCAGTGGTGCGAGGGTAGCCCCAAGCTTGATGGGGTGCGTTGAAATCTCCGACTGTAACTATGGGTGTGTCCACTTTCCTAGCGATCGTAATGGTTTTCGATAACAATGAGGTGAAGCCATGGTGCCGGCCTTTCGGAGAGCTATATATGTGGAGTATGAAAATGCTATTTTAAAGGTGCTGCCAGGTATAATTTTTAAAAGAGAGTGTTCAATCTTGCTATTTGCCATGTGCAAATTTTGCTCAATGTAAGTGTACTTCTTGGACACAAACGTGCAGATACCACGGCCATCTGGAGGTTTCGTGATGTGATGGGTGTAGACTGGCAGGCTCATTGTTTCCGTAAGCGTCTCCTGTAGCACAATAACATGTGGTCGAATTTGCTGTGATTTAATATACTGCTGGAGAGCTGCCTTCCTTGATTGGAAGCCCCAGCAGTTCCACTTCCAAATTACGAAATTGTTAAGGTGTCCCACCATTGTTGGGACCCTCAAAAGCTCTCTCCCGAGAGACACTACGGGTAGCAACCTTCTGCACGATCCCGACCTTAGGTAATACTTGGGCCGGAGTAGCCTCGGCAGATTGTAAAGCTTTAACTTGGTCAGCCTCGATCTTAGTGACTCTGCTGTCCAATACCGCAATCGACTCGACCACCGCCCTGAGAGCATTTTTGATATCATTCAAGGTATCCTTGACCTCTGTTTTGAAATCTCTGTCCTCGTTATTGGCCGGTTGTGCTAGCGCTCTCCTTTTTGTTGGTTTTGCGCCTGGCTGGACGTCCATGGCTACCTCAATGTGACTCGCATCCGATGTGGCCTCTGTACAGGGAACTGTGTTTGAAGGAAGCGGAGACGAAACCTGTTGTGATTTCCTTAAGTCGGCTATTTCAGCCCTCAGTTGCTCGACAAGGGCCCTAAGATTAGCATTTTTCCTTTGCATCTGCGCGTAGATATCTGAGTGTTGCTCTGGATTGGTACCCCCCTTTACCTGTGGTTGGGAGCCCTTGATCTTGGATGCCCAGGTGTGGTGCTGATTTCCTTGCTGCACACCATTGCGGACGGTAGGCACCCGTGAGTTAGAACGGCCCTTGGATCTAGAATGTCCTCAGGATCTCGAATGACCCCCTGCTCTGCCTCTGGAATGGTATCGCCCTCGCGGTGGTTGTAGCTGTTGGCTGACGTCACGCGTGCGCCAGCTGCTGCTCGGGCGCTCAGTCGTAGCGCGGCCGCCTGCAGTGGCTGGTAGCGATAGGAAGTCTCCTCCACCATCTGTGAAGTTCATGTCGTCGGCGTCCTGCTCCGCAAATTCCATCCGTCGCTCTTGTCTTCGTCGACGGGCCATGTAGGGCACTTGAAAACAATGCTTACACGTCATGTCTGCCGTGAGATCTGTACCCTCACACAACTTGCATTCTGGAGTGCAGACGTGATGCTCCGAAGGAGATGACTTACCACACCCTCTACAGACCGCCTCCTCGGGATGGGCACAAACATCGGCTCGATGACCTAGCTTTCCACAGACATAACAAACATCCGTCTGCCAACGATACAGGGTGCAGCGAACCAAACCATTTCCAAATATGACGTAATTTGGGATCTTTAGTCCGTCATAGAGGATGATCACCGTGGTGGAATTCTTGATTCTCTTCACTTGGAGTGCAGTCGGGTTCCTTGGGTGTACAATAAGTGAATAAAGTTGTTCTTGACCGATGTCTGCGTCAACACCCCTGATGATACATTTGCAGGTGTCATCGGGGACAGCTCGGTAAGCACTAACATCAAAACTGGCGGTACCGAGAGTAATGGCGGTGATCTTGGAATACGCTCTGGCGTTCCTCTCCGCTGGAGTGCTTATAACTGCAATGTTCTGCATCATATTCGGGCACACCACGTCTTCCGTGACTTCTTCCTCACTGAGCGCTGCAGCCACTGCGAGTGCCTTCGCGAACTTAATTTGACTCACAGTTCTTATGTCTAGGCCATTTCTAGGTCTCACGATGACTTGATGGTGATCTCGTGGAAGGTGAGGAAGTCTAGAAGCAGCGATAAGACGCTTCTTCACCGCAGCTCGGGAGCGCAGAGGCGACCACGCGTTGCTGTGCATGGAGACGCTTGCTTGCGTCTCGGTCCTGGGGGTATGCGTCCCACGAAGTTTACGTTTAGTGGTAGCCACAGACCATCCAGAATCTTGAAGATCATCGGGAGTGATATCCTCCCCATCGACAGAGACTTGCATAGACATTGCGTTCGTAGAGTGCTAAAACACCCTTCCGAGAAGGGTCGGCGACCACTCCGCCGTAGCCTCAGCCTAGCGCGCTCAGCTGAGCAGATGGGCAAACAGAAGAGTCTCGAAAAAAGGTCACAAAGCTCACCCACAGTGAAATTGTTGGTATCGATAGTAGTCCGTGCGGGTTTATGCGTCGACTGGCACCAAAAGACGCTCACAAATGCACGAAAAACTGTCCAAAAACATTTTCGAACGCGGAGATGATGTTTTCACATCCACACGAGACGGCGACCCCCTGGTGATCCGCTAATTGAGAACGAATAAATTAAAACAAATACGAATACCTTAGTGGTGTGAGCTGCGTCCTGCATGGGTCAAAGCTGTCGGCGATACTATGCTTGTGACAAGGACCCGTAAATTTTCCAGGGGTCCTAAGTCAGTTATGGTGGGGAAATCGTGCACGAGTGTACGACGAACAAGAAGACGTGATAATTTTTTGAAACGGTGCAGTTTAGGCGCATTTGATTATTGAAACCACGACCATCACTCTTTTCGCTCTCTTCAGCGCTTCCCTGCGCTGATATCCTCTCCCAAGCCACTTCGCACTCTCGCCGAGCACCCTTCCCGTGTCTCTGTCGATCTCGCGTGGCATACGTCATCGCTGACGCGCTGCTTGAAACACCGTCTATTCTTGGTTGCAGCGACTCCGGCCGTTGACTTCGTCAGTTGTGTTGTAGTTGCGTGCTTGTTGGCGAACCGGGGCTTACGTAATCATGCCCGTATGGACCCTGCGTTGCGCGCACGCCTTCAAAGGATCGCCAACGCGATGGACTCGTTGAGCCCGATGCGCTCAAGGTGGCATTACGAGGTAACAAGTGCCGCATCTTTTCGTTTTTCCAGTCGGTGCTTTGGCAGCTAAGCAATGTACACGGATGAATAAAAGCCATCGCAAGCCAGTAGGATTTAGTTCACGTGATTGCGTTACGGGCCACAGTAGCTGATTTGTGAGCGGGTGCACACGCGCCAGCAACACGAGACTGACCAAAAGTCGTAGGCTCTTGCTTGACCAATCACAGCATATTTGGCTCGGTGTGTCAGAGATATGGAAGGGCGCCTCACGTGGAGGCCCTAAAGGCCCGGAAAGAAGGGTGCATAGGTTCTTAGACGCGGTGGCGCGCCGGCGGCTCGTAGCGCTGTTAAGTGTAGAATTGTTGATCGCGATGGCATTCTGCACACGATGCGCGTGTTTACTTCAAATGCTTGAAAAAACAAATAGCGAAGGTGATTTACGGGCCATTTATCACCACTTAACTGCTTCAGACAAAGAAAACCACTGCTTAACCAGGAACCAATCATAACTGGAGGGGGAGTGGGTGATTAATTCAAGGGTACTTTCTCATATAATGACCAAAGCGACACTGTCCTCGAAGTGTTATTTTTCACTCAAAAGCAAAAACAAAACAAAAAACTGGAGGACAAGAAGTGACTTTCCTGTCGTCTCTTGCGTGTTATCTTTTGTTGGCATAAACAGAAAGATATAGTCAGGTATTCACTGACTCCCATCAAATAGTTCTTATTGTTTTATCGTCGCACATATTCGTAGCTGCAGCGTAAGCTGTCGTGCGTCAAACTGGTCCTAAGCGCCCTACCGAATGTACTGCTTGCTGTGCTCACTCTGGCCCTGGTGTACATGGCCGTCATCGTGCTTACGCCGGATTCGAGCCCACCTGAAGTGTGCCGCAGTCACTCGTGCATCGAATACTCGGGCCGTCTACGGCGCACGGTGAACCTGTTGGTCAGTCCGTGCGTCAGCCTTGCGCGCTTTGTGTGCGCCGGCTGGACCGCTCACGACGAACTGGGAGTGCGGCCGGGCGTCGTCGAAGCTGCCCTGGACAGACTGTCCCGCCTGGCGTTCACCGTACTTGCGCCGCCGTCAGGTCCACAAAGCACTGTGCAGCGCGCCGCCATCTTCTTCCGTAGCTGCGAAGCTGTGTTAAGGTGCGTGGCTGCCCTGTGCGATAGGTGCTTATATACCTATCACAAGGGTACCTGACCATCAGTCGCGTGAGCTGTACTGTTATGTTCGCTCAGGATGGCTGCTATGGACATTTCTAGCACGTAGAACACTACAGCCATGACGTGCGTACCTCTGAGCCGACAATGCGATTCAAGTGGAGCGTAAACAATGCAGCATAGACGTCGTATATACTTTCGTTGTCGGCAATATTCCTTCCATCCAGTGACTATCTTTCCTTACAAAATATGCTCTTGACGACCTTGCATTTTGCATCATAGGTTCATATGAATTGTTTAGTATAAAAAAGGGACACATCTGATGGCCCTTCAGTGCCCCCAGTAAGTTCTACATTTCTTCTAATTCATGAGGTAGTCTGGCATGTAGTATAGGAGAGCTATAAGGGGGGCTAGTAGGCTTTGATGCATCTTCAAAAGTGCGCTTTGTGAATATAGACGCAAGACGGAAAACACAATACGGATGCAACGAGAGTATATTATGCTCGTCTCGTGTCGTACCATGTCTTCCGTCCCGAGTCGGTATTTACAAAGCGCCCGTGAAGAAGACCTACTTAACCTCGATAGAGGCGAAAATGCTGTAGGCCCGTGTGCTCACATTTGGGTGCACGTTAAAGAACCCCAGGTGGTCAAAATTTCCGGAGAACTCCACTACGGCGTCTCTCACAATCATATGGTGGTTTTGGGACGTTAAGTTCCACATATCAACCTATCAAAACCTTCGTAACCTGAGAGCACTTCAGCAGCTCGCTGACATTGGCCTGCACATAAATGGCACGAAGAAAAGGCCAAAGTGCTTCTCGCTCAGTTATCTCTAACCGTGAGCGGTCGAAGGAAACAGAAACAACTGAAAACGGGCGTTCCTGACAAAAATTACGATAAGTTCACTCTCAACTTTCAGTATATTGCAGTAGAACTATGGCTCCTACAGACCATGGCAATATTCCGTACACGATTTCGTGAAAAAATATTCATCTAACATCACAGCCCTTCAAATGACGCGAGGTGACACTTAAAGGTGCCCATTATCACCTTGGCTTACACCTTTGATTTGACTTAATGTATTAAAGGTCGCAGGCCACTGCTGCGGAACATCGTGGGTGAGTATTTAGCCAGCCTTCGCACTCTAGCATGTTTCATCATCCGTAGCGTAATTAAACTTTGCAGTGGTATATCTCGGTACACGAACATGTTTGAAGAAAGATTCTTAGTGTACCAGGATAAAAATGGCTGCCTCAATCTCTCCGTATGAAAATTCCGCATATTGCAGCAGCTGAAATGTTCATTATAAGTATCAGTTAACTGAATGGCTGACAGTGAAAATTGTGGTCTCACGTTCTGTGCTTCTGAATAGATGTTCATTTGGAACACTGGTACTTAAGCAGCCCCCAGAACTCCAATTTAAGAGTAATAGGAAGCTTACCTTGTATATAACGCACATACGTACGAAGTAGAAACCACCAAGAGCAACGTTCTGTAACTACAGATTTGCGGCATTGGTCTTCAAAGGCAAGGAATCCCATAAACTTCGAATGTAAAGGTACAAGATTGGTGGATACATGTTCTTAGACGAGAAAATGTGACACCACTACTCAGGCACTAGTTTTTATTGAGAATAAAAGTAAACATAACTGCCAAGCTTATTGTTCGTCATTTAGCAGACATTCGCTCGTTTGCTCCAAGGCCCATTTCAATTTTTTTCAGAGTACTACGTTGGACAAGTTTCCGCATAGCTGAAAAGTTATTGTGAAGCAACGCAATAAAAACAAAACAGCATTCTACTTTTTAAGGTTATAATACGTGGCACATTGCGTGTTTATAAGATTTGTCATTTAGATAAGGCTACTATCACTATCACGTTTATGGCACCCTGTACGAAGTGGCTAGAAGGTAAATTAAAGTGACTCAGATCATTTATTGCTATTCTGTTTATTTAGAGTCGAAGCATCTTATGGTCGAGCTCAATACTGTGTGCGGCGTGACCCCTTTATTGCGCATTCACGCCCCTGCTCCTGCCTCCTCTCTTACGCTCTTCCTTCTCTTGCTTCGCAACGCCTACGCAGGCATCGTCTTACGATTGCTCCCCTGTGGTGGCTAGCTCCCCTCTCTCTCCTCTAGGCACCCCTCTCAGCACCATTTACATCCTCCTTGCGCACGCGCGTTCTTCTTCCTCTGTCTCCTCTCCTAGGCTCCCCCTTTCTCGCCTCGCAACTCGACGCAGGCGGCGTCTGCTAGCGAGTTTCTTGATTGAAAACACCTACTGCTCGATATGCGCAAGCATTCACTGGCCACTCCATATGTATAGACGTCCAAAATGGCGCCCGTGGGAGATTTCTCCTGCGCGTTGCTGAACGATAAAAATTCCCAGCGTGCGCGTTAACTAAAAACAGATTTCTGCCTCATGCTTCAGCCAATGGGCAATGATATACAGTATTCTGTCTCTCACTGCCCATTTGCAGCGATTGGCATGTTCCCGTCGGAAACACTGATTCACCACGGCGTGCTTAGTACCTCCCCAGGTTTCCCTCCTGCCCCGCCACGGTGGTATTGTGGCTAAGGTACTGGGCTGCTGACCCGCAGGTCGCGGGTTCAAATCCCGGCTGTGGCGGCTGCATTTCCGATGGAGGCGGAAATGTAGGCCCGTGTGCTAAGACTTGGGTTCACGTTAAAGAACCCCAGGTGGTCGAAATTTCTGGAGCCCTCCACTACGGCGTCTCTCATATTCATATGATGGTTTTGGGACGTTAAACCCCACATATCAATCAGGTTTCCCTCCTGCCGTAACGCTTCGATGAGCTCCAGTGTCAGCTTCACCACCAGCGTAAGCGTTGGCGCCCGCTGCTGCGTATCTACACTTGGTTGCCTTCAACGGGAGATGGTGTAATTTTTCAAATGCGAATGCATTTCTTAGGTGGGCTATGTAGGCATACGGCGTTGTCAGCGGCACTCCCTCTCCCATAGCAACAGCTGCGAGCGTGCACGCTTATCATCGCCCATAACAAACGGAGCATGTGGTGCGAGCGAATGTAGGAAAGGGTAGGTGCTGTGCTTCGCCGCTTCCGCTCTCGCCGTTCACTCTCTCTCGTCTTCGCGCCCCACTTTCCCGGCCCCTCGCGCCTCAATCGCGACCAGTTGGTGGCTGGGCGCCTTTGAAGAAGACGCCGCTGTGAAACGCGAACGCCAAGCTTAGAAGGCTGTTTGTTTTGTTCCCTTCATAGTTATTATTTAACCGTTCACGCTATGTACGAAACGCATACGACCACGTTTATTGCGACAGATAAACGCCACGTGCGATGAACGGCGCTATTGGTTGCATGGTGTGAAAAAAAAAAAACATCTTTCTAACGCTGAGTTCTCACGTGCGAAACGTCATTAGAGACGCTGCGCAATGCATTCGCATTTCCTCACGATTTCCTTGGGGGAGGTGGGGGTGTTTTCTTCATACCGGCAGCTGCTGGTTTTCGTTCATACCTGTAGTTGCTTCGCTGCAGCTGGAGCACTCGAATCAACATGACATGCCGGCGCGCACTGAACGCGCATTTAGCCAAAAGGATTTGTTGAACGAATGCTTGTACTGAAAGTGTCCACTTATAAAATCCCTTAAATTGGGGTGCTTGTCTGTAACACTTCTATAAGTTTTGCAGTCTTCTCCACTGAGGATATGGTGCTTGCTTGCACCTCACTTCACGAGATCTGTTATTTGGTCAACAGCTGTACATTGAATTTTTTTTCTGGCTGAGTTTCACTGGTCCAATTTTTTTGAATCAATAGATTGAGAATGTGCAGGGTAGACACTTCGCGGGAAATGGCTCCTCGAACACCATTTCAGGATCCGGTGTTCTTGTTGGGGGCGGCCACGCTTGCGCCTTCATAATATCAATAGTTCCAATTTCTGTGGTGAGCACGGGGGGCCACATGTTACCAGCTATTGTACAGTGATTCGCAGTGCTCCTTGTGTTTATCTAATTTCATCCATGGATAACCTAAAAACCATAGGTACCTTTAGATAGGGCTGCGATGCCCGTTTAGACGGCGGCGTGTATTTGTGAGTGCGAATGTTCTGTAATTCTATAGTACAGGCTCTTACCAGTTAGTAAACTCCGAGCGTAGCAACGTGCCTTCCGTTCGAAGTAGTAGAGATTTCAACAGTAAAGTCTTAAGGGAGATCAAACATAAAAGGGATTTGCTTACGTTAGTAAATCGCCTTTTCACATAGCCTGAAGCACTGTTTCTGCCATCAGCTGACACTTACGTACCTAATAAAGCATTAAATTGAAAGCGATTCTCGTGACAGCTTCACCGTCAAGATCCCACACTGAAATAGGTGACCGGTAATATGGGCAATCGCAGGGAACTGTGGGATACGTCAGCTTCCGGTTCGACGCACTATCCAGGTTTGCAGTGGCACACGTGCATTTCTGTACCGCTCCGTTGAAAACAGCATCTTTCTGTGCAATGTCAGTGCTTTAGAAGTTGTTTTTTTGTTTCTGCTAACTGGGACTGCAACAATGACAAGCTACGAAAGCTATGAACGATACGAAAACTTTTTTTTTTACCGCACTGAAATGATCTGCAGTGCTCTTATGTAGCTCTGGGTATACTGTTAGTTTCGCTAGCAGATCACTCGATACAGTAGACAGTTTTCATTGTATGATACGTTACTGCAGATAAAAATCACCAGTTTAAAGATATCAGGGGATGGGGATGGCTGTAGGAGTGTGCTAAAGTTCATTTCGGGATCGCTGCTTCGGCCGACATTGTCGGTATATCGGCGTGAAGCGCAGCACTTATTGAGCGCGTTAAGATACAATTTTTTTTCGTTCTAGCCTTCAGCGCGCTATAAGATGCATTTCTTAGTCGATTGATTGGTTGATTGATACGTGGGGTTTATCGTACCAAAACCACTATAAAATTATGAGAGACGCCGTAGTGGAGGGCTCCGCAAATTCCGCCCACCTATTTCTTAGTCGAAGCCCGTTGCTTATTCGAACGCTAATCTTGATCAAGCTGTGAGGCACAGCGGCACATAAACAAGACAGTCAGAGATAGACGGCGCCGAATAATCGAAATCCCGCGCTTGTTTAACGCAATTCTTACTCTGTGTGTCATCCTGGCGCACAGTTTAACCAAGATAAACGCAAATGAACTCGCCCAGCGCTGCGTGTATAGTTACTCTTGAGTGAAGCTTTCGCTTTTTTTGTCATATATTATATGGGTGCAATTGCCGACGCTCATCTCGTATGGAGGTAGATTTCGCCCGCGCGTTTCCATAATATTTTTGCTAGGTGCGCCTGCGCGGCAGTATATTGTTACGGGGAATAAAGTATACACTGATGAACAAATGTGTACTGGCGAATATACTGGCGAGCTAATGCGTACGACGCTGCTGCAGTCCGAGCACGTTCCCGTTCAGCACTTCGTCGTCGTCATCCTCAGGCATCTACTTAGCCCGTGACATTACCCGCCGGCGGCAGAAGCACCGTCCCGGTGCGATCAATTCTCGGGGCGTGAGAAGTATGGCTTAAGCCGTGAGACGTGCACTATATCGGTCAAGACTGAAGCTGGTACTGACGTGGTATGGAGTGGAGCTATCTCATAGGTCACGCTGGTGACCTTGCGTATGACGCGGTAGGGGCCAACGTAACGGGACATCAGTTTTTCGCTGAGACCAACACGACGTGATGGTAACCACAGCAAGACGAGTGACCCCGGAGAGTACTGTACGTCGCGGTGCCGGCGATCGTAAGCACTCTTTTGGTTAAGCTGCGAAGCTCATAAACGTCTCCCGGGCGACTTGGCGGGCGATGTCAGCTCGGGCCAGGGCATCACGAGCATAGGCAGTCGATAGGGTGGCGTCAGATTGGAGCATGGTGTCCATGGGCAAAGGCGGGTCATAACCAAACAGTAGGTAAAAAAGGGAAAATCCAGCTGTATCATGACGTGAACTGTTGTATGTGAAGGTAACGAAAGGTAAGTGGATGTCCCGATCTTTGTGATCCTTGGAGACGTACATCGCTAACATATTCGTCAAGGTACGGTTGAGGCGTTCTGTGAGGCCGTTGGTTTGCGGATGTTACGCTGTAGTGAACTTGTGGTGGGTAGAGCAGGATCGCAGGAGCTCGTCGACTACTTTAGATAGAAAACAGCTGCCGCGGTCAGTGATCAACTGACGAGGAGCACCATGACGCAGAATGATGTCGTGAAGAAGGAAATCGGCTACATCAGTAGCGCAGCTGGTGGGGAGGGCGCGTGTAACGGCATACCGCGTTGCGTAGTCGGTAGCAATAGCAATCCACTTATTACCGGTGGCCGACACAGGGAAAGGGTCCTAGAAGATCGAGGCCGACTCGGAAAAATGGCTCATCTGGTACTTCAATGGGCTGGAGGGTACCAGCAGGTCTCAGAGCAGGTGTCTTGCGGCGCTGGCAGAGGTCGCATGCCGCAACGTACTGTCGCACAGAACGGTAGAGGCCAGGCCAAAAGAATCGGCGGCGAATGCGGTCATACGTGCGTGACACCCCTAGGTGTCCAGCGGAGGGGGCATCATGCAGCTGGGCCGAAACGTCTGAGCGAAGATGCACAGGAACAACGAGTAAAAGCTCAGCACCATCAGGGCGGGTGTTGTAGCGGTGCAAGATGTCGTTGTGAAGAACGAACAGTTGTAAGGAGGGGTCAGGGTGGGGAGAGTGCAGACCATTGATAATAGCACGCAAAGAGGGGTCGCGGCGTTGTTCAGCAGCTATGTCGGTGAAGTCGGTAATTGAAAGAACGAGGGCCTCTTCTCATCTTCCCTCGAGTCAGGGGAATCGACTGGGTAACGGGACAAGCAGTCGGCATCCTTGTGAAGATGTCCGGATTTATAGGATACGGAAAAAGTGTACTCTTGTAAGCGCAGCGCCCAGCGACCAAGGCGTCCCGTAGGGTCCTTGAGTGAGGAGAGCCAGCAAAGCGCATGGTGGTCCGTAATAACTGAGAATGGTCGGCCATACAGGTACGGTCGGAATTTCACAATGGCCCAGACGGGAGCTAAGCACTCGCGTTCTGTAATGGAATAATTTTGTTCCGAGCGCGACAACAGACGGCTTGCATATGCGACGACGCGGTGCATTCCTTGTTGCCGCTGCGCGAGGACTGCGCCTATGCCGTGGCCACTGGCGTCAGTACGGAGCTCCATGGCAGCAGATGGGTCGAAGTGTGCTAGGACTGGTGGATTGGTGAGAATGTCGACGAGCGACGAGAAGGCGTTTGCTTGCTGTTGGCCCCAGGTGAATGCGACATCCGTTTTGAGGAGGCAGGTTAGAGGACGGGCTACTTCAGCGAACTTCTTGACAAAACGACGGAAATAGGAGCACAGACCCAGAAAACTTCGGAAGTCCTTGGCTGAGCGGGGTGTGGGGAAGTCGCGAACTGCTCGGACTTTCGCAGGGTCTGGTTGAACGCCCGCAGCGTTAACAAGATGGCCGAGTACGCAAATTTGGCGTTGCCCAAAGCGGCATTTGGACGAGTTAAGTTGCAAGTTGGCACGTCGAAAAACATCAAGCACTGCGGACAGACGGGTAAGATGGTAGTCGAAAGTAGTCGAAAAAACAATAACGTCGTCAAGATAGCAGAGGCAGATGGTCCACTTCATGCCTTGAAGGAGAGAGTCCATCATGCGCTCAAATGTCGCGGGGGCATTGCATAATCCAAAAGGCATCATCTTGAACTTATAAAGACCATCAGGAGTCACGAAGGCCGTCTTCTCTCTGTCTTTGTCGTCCTGGATGTACGCGATGTACGGCTCTGTGGATGTCTGGGCACGAGTCGCAAGCTCTTTCTTTGCGGCCACTTGACGTCCGATGGGTTTCCCAAATAGATAGCGCAATTTCTGCTTACAGACGTCCCAGCTAGTCAACTCTTTTTGATGTGTCTCGTACCAGAGTTTTGCCGTGCCATGCAAGTAGAAGATGATGTTCGCCAACATAAGCGTCGGACCCCAATGGTTGCTGCTGCTGACGTGCTCATATTGAACCAGCCAGTCATCGACGTCTATGCCACTTGTGCCATTGAATGGACCTGGGTCACGAGGTTGCACCACAACGATCGGCTGCGGGGCTGACGGATCTTGTTGACATTGAGTAGCCTGGTCAGTCATCGTGGTAGCTGCAATGCGCCGTCCGTTGCGAAGATCCAGCTCGTTGGGCTGTATAGCGAGTAGTACCCCGCACCTTCCACCAATGATGTTACGGGGAATAAAGTATACACTGATGAACAAATGTGTACTGGCGAATATACTGGAGAGCTAATGCGTACGACGCTGCTGCAGTCCGAGCACGTTCCCATTCAGCACTTCGTCGTCGTCATCCTCAGGCATCTACTTAGCCCGTGACAATATTTCTCCATATAATATCGCAGCAAATCCATGCGTAAGCTTTAATAAAGTGCGTAATACATACGTACCTGTGATAAAATGGCCTTCGCACATTCTGACTCAAACGTTCGGTACCCGAAGTCTGCTTGTCGCAGTGGCTCTCTTCACAGCCGCTGCCTACCTCATTCTGCTTTTTCCGTTTCATGGAAATCGATCCACGAATTTGCTTTTCACGCTCGAGTTGGAGCAGCCAACAACTGAACAACCAACCATGGTTTATCAGGACCAAGATAAACGGGCGACCGCACGCGCGAATCCCGAATAATCCGCTTCGCCGCCGTCTGCTCTTCTCGAACTGGAAGCCGGCAGCAGACGGCTTTTTATTTTGCTTTTTTACTGGTCACCTATTGTAGTTGCGTCGTAAATGTTCACAGTATCTGCTACGGCACACGCAAACTTCTAATCTGTCATTGATAAGAACATTGTGCGCTACCTGATGCAAAGTTACAACGTAACAAGCTTTGCAAAATGCTATTTAAGCTACATGGTCTAATTGTGACAAAAACATACTTAAATCCGTGAAGACGCAATGGCATCCAAGCAGTAATGTTGGGGTGGGAAGCTCAAGACAATATATTCACCATAATTTCATGTTCAAATGAAATATTTTGCTAGAAATTTCGATAAACGTAATATAAGCGAAAATAGTGTTATCCGCTCGGGCCCGTAGCCAAATATTATTTTCAGGGAGGCGGGTCGGGCACCTGTTGAAGGCCTCGAAAGATACCTAGTTTTTATTCATGCCCTGTGTAAAACATAGACCGCCATTTAAATTCCCCTCATTGGCTGCGGACCTGTTTCGGCTGAATTGCGTTTCGCAAGTCAATGTCACGGTCTTCCGTTAAGGGCAATTGAAGATGAATATGTGTGCCAATTAGCTCCAGCGTGTTCATTGCCTTACTAAACTCAACTAGTAAATTATCATAGGGAATGATATTTACAGTGTTTCGCTTCACCGTGCTTTCGAGTGTATATGTCACCTCTCGATCAACACACACGGCGCAGGGGCGACCGGGACGAGTTGGAAGCCGTGAAGCAAGCGCTGGTCGAGGCTGGCGTCACGTGGCCCCTCCTTCCGCGTGACACACCGGACGTACTGCACACGCTGCTGTTCACCACCGTTCGCCTCGGTTGGCCGGCCGTCTTGCGCGTGCACATCGTTGGTGCGTACACGCGCCATGGCATGTCTCATAGCGATTGCTTGAGCGGCCCCTCCCCCCCCAAAAAAAGGGGGCTGTAATTTGCTGTGGTTCGGTGTGTGGTAGACAAACAGGCAGACAATGATTCAGAGGTCCTTTCCCTAACAAAGAATCGGGGCCTTAACATGCGCGTGCTCGAAGTACTATTTCGGTTTTTTTTTTAAATCGCAAGCCATAGTAGAGTACCTGCGTACTACTGCTCATCTATACGCGGACTCGCTCTCTGGATTTCGTGCCAACCGGTTGTGCCCCCGCGATCTCCGATGACAGCACAGCTCTTGCCAACTGGGCTCCCCCTACGCCATCTCCTGCCGCCGACATGAGCTCTCGTCGAGTGGTGCCCCGTCCTCAGACTCCTGCGACCATGTCCATCTTTCCTGTCTCCTCTTTACATCTGTCACTCGCTGTCCCTGCGCCTCGCTCCCTTCCTTTCCCTATATACACCTTTTAATCCTATCCTTTTAATCCCTTCTTACCCCCATCCCTCGTGAGCTACTGTTGAGGTACCGCACTCTGATGCCGAGAGTTACGCGGCTGACTTTTCTCTTCTTTTTTCTTTAAGAATCACATAAAAAAACCTACGCACTTCTGGGTATCTGCTGATCGCCTCCTAACCTTGGTCTTGACCAAAAATCGTACAGCTGAGTAGGGAAGTTTGACGATTATAGCTGGCTTGTCATGGCATCACTAACGAGAAAATGGAGGACGCTTCGTCGTCTAGTAGAAGATCGCGAGAGCGTGTTTATCTCGTGCGCATCATATTCTGAGCTGCTAGCTAGCTTCGGTTTCCGATGCATGCCTCAAACATGCGATCAGAGTTAGGTACCTACCACGCCCTGAGTATTCCTTTTGCGAATCGGCGAATGGCGCACCATGCGTGTGTGAGACACGTGCACCTACGCAGTTCCTCACTTTGGGGATAGTTCTGCAGATTATGATAAAAAATGACTGAGCTCTGGGTGTCCCTGCAAAACATCAACCCGTTGCTCAATTAACATTTTCTCTACTCTTCCTTTTTTGAGGTTGCCGCATATCCACGTACAATGTAGGCAAACATCTTGTCGACTGCTAGCGCCCGTCCTGTCCACGTGTACCTTACTTGTGCAAGGTTTGTTTTGCGTTTCTTAGGATCTACACTTTTTATTTTTGTTACCAGCTAAAAATAGGATGGAACTATAGGCTCGTACAAGTTATTGTCCCACCTCTTATTGATGATGATGTCCAAGGTGTCGACATTCCGTAAGAAAGCACCAGTGAAATTAATACCTTTCTGATGGAAGCACATCAATGCCTCTCTAAAGCATCACACTTTGGCAAAAATTTTAGAAATACAACATAGCATTTTAAAGCAAAGCATTATATATACTGCTGCTTTTACGGTTGATACGTACTTCGTCACTTTAGTGGACCCCGTATACACTTGCACGGGTGGAGGTTCTCAATTTGTGACGACTCTGTGTTAAAGGCAGTTGCTTTAGGTGGAAAATTTATGGAACCTCATCCTGAATGGTAAACCCTATTAGGTATTTTTCCCAGCCACTGATTTTTTGTGCATCTTCTCACTGTAAAGAAGCTTGTAGTTTCGGAATGTTGGAATGTAGGCTGAATTTTGGTAGAAGGTTTTACCCAGGTGTTCGTACTCAGAAACACGGGCAGCGACTCGGTCATCGAATACGCACGTGTACACAGGCTTTAAAATCTTCACGTGAATAAAAAAAAGATATTCAACTTCACTAGCTGCAGTGAGAGCACTGAAGATGCTATTGTTACTAGCGCCTAAAGAGGCAGCATTATGCGAAACTGCGCCTCACGGGACATCCTTAGTCCTCATTAAGGAGTGCTGGTAGTGTGCCAGTGAATATTGTGGCTGGTTTCAGTTGGCAATAATTAATGCCCTTTACAGAGTGAAGACGCTCGGGAAGACTATAATCAGAAGAACGGCTAATGAATTCAGTGTTCCAATTAGATCTCCTAGCATGACGGCGGCTAGTCTACTTATACCATCGTGTATCAAAGGATGGCCGTTGTGCAGTATAAGGAGGAAGGTTGGTAAGCGAATGTGCATTAATAGTCACCTCATACCTTGCAGGGCCAACTAAGACAACGTTTTATAAATACAGCAGCTTAGCATCGCCTGATTGTCCTACTATGGTAAAAAATGTTGGTGGAAGATACCACTGCAGGAGACGTGAGGTGCCTCCGGAAGGCAACGGTGTTCACTGCGTTGGAAAGCGTTCATATTGTCACCTCGTGTTCATATTCCTCTTCTCTGAAGGTTCCGGCGACGACGAGCAGCAGTCGGGGCATAAGGAGCCCACCATTTTGTTGACCCCATCACGTGAATTCGTCATGCTGGCTCTAAAGCACGTCTCCCTACTCGAAGCCCCTGCTTCGCGAAATGCCTACTTCGCCTTGCTCAGGGACAGCTTCGCATCTGGCACCGGCGAGGTGAGCGATGGCAGCAGCACGCATTTTTAGGCCTGGTTTTATATGCGCCCACTATTTTAGCTAACACCTCCATGGTTTATGAGTGACATCGGCCATGCCCAGAAACCACCATGCTATTACTTTCGCTTACATATCTGACCATATTCAATTCTGTATTTGTGCGGCTCATTCGAGGATGACAAGCGCAGATGTTTCTGTTTTACTATACTCACGGCTACCTGTTTTACTGCTTACATTTTTTGCTGATTCGAAAGTATTGATACAAATAGAACGAATAAAACTGCCAACAGAGTCGATGAGAATCAGGCGGTTTGTATGCGGTCGATAATGGTGGCTGGACTGAACGCGCAGTGGTGGTAACGTACAGATCGCGATGAAAGGTTCTCATGGCGCTATCCAAGTTGTACAGTATTAACGGCGAATTGCTCTGTGCCCTAAGCAGAACACCGCATGTCTTCGTTGATGTGACGTCAAATAGAGGGTCTTCGAAAATGTCGTGCATGGAAGCAAGCACGTTGCGACGCTCGGCACAGATTTCCATTGCTGGAGATTAGTCCTCGATCTCACCTCAAGCATACGTGATCGATGTGCAAGGGCCTTCACCGCAAATGACGTCACGCTTCCACAACTCGTATATTCTGAACCCGTTAGACACGGCCAGTGCTAGTCATGTCAACGTAAGGATATCGCAGTACCTTCGCATTGGTGCAAAATCTCTCGCTCTCTCTGTGTCTCATAAAGCTTCAGTTTTGCGCAAACATTTTCAGACAGCAGAAGAAACATGTACGGGTGCCGATGAACATAACTATGACGATGCTTCCACTTATAGCCTCGTATTTTTCGCAGCCACATGTATTGCGGGTCTTTGCAATAGGAGTACAATAGAGCATAAATATTCTTTAGGCAAATCGTGGCGACCGTGCTGGTCTACGGTGGTTATGTTGTTTGGCTGATGACCCAAAAGACATGGATTCAGTCGCAGTCGTGACTGTCATACTTTAACAGAGACGAAACGCTAAAGGTCCTCGTAAAATTATCGGACACGTTAAACATCAATGTAATCCAAACCTCGGAGGCCTCTTATACGGCTTGCCTCGTAATATTGTCCTAGTTCAGGCACGTAAAATTCATCAAATTATTAATATTTGTGAATATGGTGGTAACATCTTTAGAAAAAGTCGCTTATGATAGTCAGTAGAGCAGCCCGGCGGAGGAGGCAGCGCTGATGTCCATCGGGTCGATTGCTGAACACTATGTCCATACTGACAGCAGTGGAGGGGGAAGAGAAGGGGTTGTCTTCCTCGCACTTTCTGGGCGCAAAACGACTAACACTTTGACACCAGACTGATATTTAAACTTCTTATCGTATTCTATTAATCTGAATAGACATGATTATAATGATTCTGCCAGGCTTAAAAAGTACCTAATCAATTGATTGATATTCTCCTATAATTCATTCAATCAGTCTTTCTTTTTATAAGCAGCTATATGTATCCTAAATTCACGCCACAGAAGTTATACTGTGGAGGCGCGATGTTTTATCACTGCGTTCAGCGTGCTGACTTCTGAAGTTGTTTATCCTACCGCATCGCACTCCGAAGCAATTAGTACCACATTACGGCATGCTTGACCTGACGGCTCTTGAGTATCACAACCACTACTTGACGGAAAACGGAAAACAAAACAAATGGTTGAGATTTCAACTGTTTATATACTTGAGTAAGTGTGAAAACAATGTTGGTTTCGTTAATACTGACCGCAAGCACCACCAATCAAGTAACCATATTGAGTGAACACTTTTTATTCTTATCTGTGTTTTCATTATTATTGACTACGTCGGAGAAGTTATTAGTTGTTGACGTTTTACTTCGAAAAACCCCAGTGTAATTAGGAGGAACGTCGTACTGAAGGACTACGGAAATTCGTCATTTTGTTGCACCTTAAAGGGGTACTGGCTCTTTTGTTTCGGAGGCGACTCTGCCATGAAAATCTCCTGAGTGGCGAGGCAGCTCTGAGGAAGTGTGACGCTCAACAAGTGCTGACGAGATATTTTGTTTCAATATTAAAGTCTAATTTTTAGCAGCGCACCTACCGACATCGACACTAACTTGACGTCAGGCTGCAGTACTGATTCCAGTGATTTCACGCAGCGTTACGGACAGTTGTGATGACATCAAGCACCAAAACACCAAAAATGTCAGCTTAATTAGTGTCACCTTCTCGATCATCTGCTCGCGCTATGTGGTCATGCGGTCACTGTCATCTAGCGTACATGTGAAGCAAGCTAGTGGAGTTCAGAATAGTGTACGTGTACGTGAATACAAGATGTACGTTTATCAAAGGCAAACGAAATGTTTGACTTTCAATTTTTCGTCATCGGTGCCAATATTTTGCCATGTGAAGTCTTGGGTCAGTTAAACGCGAGACAGTAGGTGCAAGTTCCACCGATTCCCATCCGCTCGGGTATTGAGACAAACACGGGTTGACTTCGTGTGTCGCGGCCGAGGTGGATACTTGACGGCAACTGAGCGGAGTTCACTCTGTTCGCTTCACTTCAATCCAGACACGCAGACGCGCAACATTCAGCTGCTGACCAACTTCGAATTGTCGACGAGGAACCTGCGTCTTACAAGTGATGACATACCATCGTTGAGCCCGTCTTCCACGACTGTCATGACACGTGTGGCACGCAGCAGACGTATCAGACGATCGAACAAGTGACGCGCGAACAAGGGTGCGTCAAGAAAAGTTGCGTGTGCAGCTACTGCCACCTGGTGGCACTGCTCATACCATATCGCGTGTCATACCAAAACACGTTAGTCATGCCAAACACGCTGGTCACACCAAAACGTTGCTCACGTTGGTGATACCAAAACAGGTTGAACAGTCATTACCAGCATTGATGTATGCATATGATATTACAGTATTAATAGCAGACAACAAAGAAGATCCGCGGAGATTAATAGACATCTGCGGTAATGAAGGAGATAGGTTAAACGTGAAGTTCAGCAGGGGAAAATCGGCAATCATGATTTTTAATAATAACAAACGCAGTGAGCATAAGATACGGGAAGTCACGCTATAAATAGTGGATAAATAGAAATATTTTGGCGTATGGATAGATAACAAGGCCGAGTATGTAAGGGAGCACGAAAAATACGTAATAACTAAGGGCACCAGGAATGCAGCTGTAATGAAAAATAGGGCACTGTGGAATTACATTAGGTATGACGTTATGAGAGGGATTTGAAAGGATGTCATGCTCCCGGGTTTGACGTTCGCTAATTGGGTCTTGCGCATGAGATCAGAGGTTCAAGCAAGATTGAAAATTAAAGTACGTAGCGCAGGTAGACTTGTTTAGAGCACATGGGTACACTCCTAATCAGGGGGTACAGGCTGGCATGAAATAGACATCGTTTGAGTGCAGGGAAGCTACCAGCAAGATAGAGTTTGAGGACCGACGGAGGAAATGGGAGAGGAGCTTTAGGCTACGAAAGTTTTCAGCTATATGTACATGAAGAATGTTGATACTAAACGAAGGAAGCGAACTAGGAAATTGTCAAACATGTATTTAGCCAACAGCAGAATACCAAGCTTAATGGAAACATCGGTCAAAAAGAAGGGGAAGGAAACGGAGAGGGACATGTGGAAGATTAGAATGCTTACGAAATCATCCCTGGAGACCTACCGAACTTTCAAGCAGGAAATTGCAAAAGAAAAGACCTACGATAATTCTCGGCGTAGTTCTTTGCTGTTCGAGGCCAAAACTGGAGTATGGGGGACCAAGACGTATGGAGCGAAATACGAAGGCACAGATACGTTTTGTAGTGCGTGTGGAGAAGAGGAAGAATCGGCTGCACATTTAGGTTCTGTAAAGGGCTCCACCCTATAGTCCAAAATAATAGCACAGAATTTTTCAAAGCACTAGGGGGACACTGAAGGCAAAATCGATTTAATACCGATAGAAATAACCAGGAGTAGGCTGACTGATTGGTGGCTACAATGAAGGCGTGAGTGAAATTCAATCAGTCAACACATAGTGATAGTACCCAACTTTATGACCAGGGTGCCTGAGACGCCACCTGATCTAAAATGCATAGCCGGATACGCCCGCAAATTCATCGCGACTTCAGTGTATAGTAGAAACGAAAAGAGCTTCTCTTCGGCGCATGGTCTATCATTTGACGCAAAAAAAACTATCAGTGAAAAATTTCGCGTCAGTACACTTAACCCTTTAACATAAACCTCTAAATCCAGGTGCACGGGTCTCTAGCATTACACCTCAATCGAAACGCGGCCTCCGCGAGTGTAGTTAGATTCAACAAGTTTCGGTTCAGCAGTTAAAGTAACGCTTCAAATACTAAGAAAACACAAAAGTGAAAGGGAATGGATTTCGTTGCAATTTCTGCTTGTATGCGCACGCTTTGTTGTATTCCGCTCTCTTGCCCGTCTTTCTAGGAATCCGACAGCGCACCTCAAGCTAAAATCCGATTAGAATTGCCTAAAGAGGACGTTGTCAATATCTCTGCTCTTAGTAGTTACGCCTGCATAGATGTACAGCCTCCTTTCTCTTCCCCTATCCCTGTGGTCAAGCATATATCTTCAGTTTTTTCGAATGTTCAAAAAATTTCTTTCAGAAAATAAAACTGCTACAAAACTGTTGGTTCTGGTTTAAGGTCAGAGTTATACCGAATACCTAAGATATTAGATCGTAAGTTTATTTTAAAAAGTAGTAACTGTCCAGATAACTGGTGAAATCGGGTTGAATGAGTTCACTGAAAAAGCAGACTGTTTTCTCTTGAGCAACTGGAATTGTTGCGGCACCTGGCGGAGCCGGCCTCTACCACACGCTTCCCTCTCCTGTATGTTCTCCGAGTTCTGTTTCGGCAGAGTCGCGATACACCGTGTCAACCCAAAGAGTACACCGGAACACACGAACTTCGGCGTAGGAGTAAGAATGCCTCTAACTGTTGCTAATGTTAAGTATTAGCGTCGCCTAGTATTTTAGAGGCGAAGCATCTTATGTCGTGGGCTTGGTTCATCCCTCGGTGTGCGGTGTCCCCACCACTGGGCATGCGCATCCCTTTCCACTTGTCCTCTCCTATCCTTCGCTCCACCTCCACTCTCTACCGAGTCGGCGGCGAAGGCAACGACACGGTACACACGATCACTTCGTAGCCGTTGATCGTCGGTCTTTCGATATTCCACGTTCCCATGAGAGAGTGCACGTCTGCTTTGGTTATCAAGATGTAAAGTTCGATGTCTCTCGCGTGTGTCTTGAGATGCCGGCTGTTTAGTTGTGCTATAATCATAGCTACCGGCAGCGTTATTCTGCTATAAGTTCTAAGTGTTTTTTGCACCTGCTAAAGGCAGCGTAGACGAGTTTCTGTGGGTTCCGTTTACCATCTCACCGCTGTTGTTCTGCATGTACGCATGGTTCCCTTTAGTGGCAGATAGCGTAATTTTTTCCGACCTTTGTCCGACGTTGACGGTGCCGATGTCTGGGACGTCCTGAGACGGACGTTTGGACCACCGTCGCTGGTATCGTTGACGCCGAGTTACGCCAGGAAACAAAGTGCTGGAAAAACGATGGCTAAAACGCTGCATGTAGTTCGGGTTTAGGTCATGCATAAAATTGTCGTCCCTCATATTTTTTTCCCTAACCTCTGTCCTTTTTTTACCATCCGCAGGCTGTGACTTTTGCGGCGACCCAGGACGTGGAAGACAATTTCCTCTTTTTGGCCACCGTCTTGAGTGCGTCTACTTCACGATGCGTGCAACTCGACGGCAGCATGGTGTTCGCCGGGAAACTGGCGCCGGAGTCTCGCTGGCGGAGCGCCCTGTCTGCCTACGGACTCCCGTTGCATAAGGGACGCCGCCTCCTCGTGCAGACTGAACACGTCGACTTTTTGCGAGCGTTCTTGGACGCGTGGGAGAGCAACGGAGAGGTGGACACGCACCTATTCATCTCTTGGTTCACGATCCAGGTGTGTTCCGAGAATAAACCACCACACGTTACTGCAGCCGACACTGCGTACCATTAGACGTACTAGATCGTATCGAAAAGGTAGGACCGAAGGAACACGTAACAAACGCTGACTTTATTTATGAGTCAATGTTCGTAGCATAAACTCCCACCGGGCCTGCAGGTAAATGCTCATTATCAAACAAGCACAACCTACATCATGTCGCAAATAATAGCTCCACCATATACGCTCTTTTTGAGTCTCCGTGCAAGTTGCGTTTGTTTTAGCAAGGGCACATGTAGCATGTACTTCTCATTCGGTTTCGATTTATATGCGTTGTTTGTCTAAATTAAACAACTTCGACGGACTCCAAAGCACTGTTTTATGAAAAATTATTTTATTGGAGTCTCGCGTGTGGCCAAACGTTGGCGAAACTGCGTTGAGAAGGGAGACATGGACATACACACGGGGTAGCAAGCGAGGCGTTCCTTCTTTTCATCTCTACTTGAACGTGAGCATGGGCTTGCTGCACTGCGTTTAGATGGCCAGGGCCTGATCGAGACGGCCTGGAAGAGCGGACTGTAAAGAGAGGAGGGTGCAATGAAACTTACGCCCCCGAATGACAATCTTTTCCTTACGGATGGTAATATCGATCAATGACTAATCATTCTGTAAAATACGCATAAAAAACACGGACACAACGAGAAGGCGACACAAGCGCTAACTTTCAAGTGACGTTTGGTTTTTTCGAAGAGAACATATATACATAGAAACAACTTGTCATCCGCAATTACTCCGTCCAGCAACATAAGAAATATATAATTACAATAAGCATTTTTACTTTTCTATATTACGTAATTCTTAGTTGCGTTATTTTATTATACATTACCCACTCGCTCGATTTTTTGTACTATTGCGATTAATCGACTAATCAGTGGAAGGTGTCCAGTAAAAAGATAAATCCTCATCGTCCTCCGTATGTCGTTTATTAGACTCAGTCGGATAAGCATTTTCGATTGAGCTATTTATAAATAGTGATGGGAGTGATGACAAAAATTTTTAAGTCGTATAGCATAAGACTGCGCAGGCACAGCGGTGAGTGCTGTGGGCGAGTCACAGCGGCAGAATCGTGATGACTGTTTTTTTTATTATTTCATTTAGTTATCGTTCTTGATGTCCTGTGTAGGGCTAAAGTTTTTCATGCCAAAATGTTTCCCTGCCCTCCAGCGCAGTGCATGTTACGTCACGCAGCCAGCTTTTGGAAGTGTGCCAAAAGTGTATTCATATGGAGCCCTCATCTTCTTTTTTTTGTATCGACCAAAATCGTATCAGTAAGAAACGCTAGTTTCGCTCTAGGTTGTTCGTCCTGCAAAGAGGAAGGCTAAGAGCAACCACGTGATCTGATGCTGAGCTCACGCGCCGGGCCAACGCTTCCTTGAGTCAGTCATGCTGCGCATTGCTTTCTCCGAAGATTTCTTGCCGCAATTTCGCTGTTTTAACAAATAAAAGTCGGGCCAGTCATAAACGCCTTCGCTATGTGCCAAGCGTAATACAAGTGAGTAGTTCATTGTCACACCCACGTATGCGTGAGCACAAGGTTCTGCATTTGCTATTTCGGTAGTTACTGTATAAAGGTCATCATATATTGCTGTATCTATACACAGGAACTGCAGCCAAGCGTTTCGCTAGGCTGATGTTCCACGCAGTTGTACGAGCAGTTCAATAATATGGCGAGATAACAACCAGCATTTGTGTTTTTAGCTTGCGGCATGTGATTTTTGCGCGTGGTTTTACCCGTCGGGACGGGGCTAACCCATGCAGGCGTCAACTATTGAGAACTGTCAGTAAATTTGTCAAATCACTATAATGTTACTTCAAGACACTCAACATATTACTGCAACAAAAATAATTAGGTAAATGTTGTTTTTATGTGTGTTATAGCCACTCGTTCTAATTAAGTTGCAAAAAAATATCTCTTTATCCTGAAGTCAATAATGCTTACCTTTGGCATAAAGGGAATTGATTTCAGGCTATAAATATAAATCAAAATCGTTTTTGGGTATGTCAATTGTGAACAAGAGAAACTTCTGCTTTTCACATTGCTCGCAGGAAGCCTCAAGTCGCATGACGTCGTAGTTCCTTCAGAAAAGTGATCATATGTATCAGTACACTGCCAAATAAGGTTAAATGAAGACAAATTGATTATGCAGGCAGTTCACTTTATCTAATGTGCGATATTACTTGCTCTTTATTAGCCTCTACTTGATGCAAATAACGAAAACGAGTGGTGTACACAATTGTGTACAATGGGTCTCACATAATTTATACAGTAATCAAATGCATAACATAAAACAGCGCTTTTTTCTGCCTTCATCTGTTTCATTCCTTCGTGCTTGCGCCGTTCCCTACCCGTTGAATCACACATCAGGTATTTGCCATCTCACTTTTTCTCTAGGATAATGATAGTGGCGGTGCATGTGATACCAGCATACGTTTCAATTTGAATGTGGGCTGGAGATTCTAAGTGAGAGACATTTATGTGTATTTAGATGGACGGCGATGTAAGAGCTCTCGCGTTGCGTCGCAATCTTTGTGAACCGCAACACACTTTTGTCCTGCGGTGAAAACGCTTCGCATTCAAGACATTTCTCGTGTGTTCCAGCTCGCTGCACTGTTCGCCCGACGCTCGCTAATCTTGAGCTTCTACGGGAGCCACCGGGGCACCCAGGTGATGCACAGGGCCTTCTGCCTGGCGCGCACCTACCTGCTCTACGGCAGCGCAGCATTCGCCAGCTACAGCGCTGACACCCTGTTCGCCACCTTGAGGAGAAACGCCGAAGCTCTCGCCGTGGCAGTGCGTCAAACGCTCCGCACCAGCATTGCCCAGTGGCCGCATCGAAACGATAGCACCACAATCGCCGTTGACTGGAACTCCACTGACATCATGTTCAAGGTACTACGGTTTTCGGAGTGGAACGGACGTTGTTTGTATGGTGGGTACGTATTTGTACTGGGGAGAGATGGTTTGATTGCTCGCAAACCCTCTCCTGCTCGGCCCACAGACGCTTTCACATCATCGTTTTTGTTGGGCTTCGTGTTGATTATATCACTAAAGTACTGCTGTGGCTTCATTACTGACTGTACTAAATATGCTATAACTGCTCCGAAAAAAAAAACAATAATTTCCTGAGAAGCAACTTCCACCACATTTTACCGCCGGCGTCATATGCTACAGCCACCTCTGATTTTGTAGAAGGTGAAAAACTATTTTGTGATGAGTTGAAAATAATCATTAATCGGGAATTTTCCTTGTGCTTGAGGCATCAAAAGAAATATTTTCGTTGCAGGAGAGCTTGCCAACCGTGTAACATTGTAGGTTCACAAAATAGACCGGCCATGGTTGACAAGAGAAATGGCATTAATTAGTAAATTTACATTCATCTTTAGTACGCGTACCACACATAAGCATGGCGTTGGTGATTTTTCGGATTTGCCGAAAGCAATCTACCTTGCCGTTTCAAGCATTGTTTTAGGGCTGAATGGAGCCATAATCTTTCTCAAATTATTGGAGGCAAGCGCACAAGAGCTAAATGCATGCACGCACCTCATTGAAAGTTCTAGCGAGGTAACATTTTACACTAGCACAATTTTGTTTGTGGCATTATATTTCTCCGTTCTGTAGTTTGCACAAAGCGGCCAATAGGAGACCGAAAAATGTGGTTCCGATAGGCTTACATTAAGATTGCACCATGTACTAACCGGCCGTATTACTTCGATCATTTGACATTCCGCTAGGAGATGTTAATACTCTGATCTAGATCACAGGCTTATATGAAGTACGAAAAACACGTGCACCAAGCAGAGATGCAGAAAGTACAATCGCTGGTCTTGTGGATGCATGCTTCGTGCCCACAAGTTTTCTTTTCGTGTGTGTGCTTCATACGCATGAACCATTTTCAACCAGGTTAGATAGGGGTGTTGGCCATATCACGCTTCATTAAAAATAGTGTCTGGTATTTACGATTCTATTGGTAAGCACTGTGAAACTTCGCGGCTGCTGTTAGAAGGCGAATCATACTTGAGGTTGTGTACTGTACTTAAGCTTGGGTGCACGTTAAAAGTCCTGGTGACGAAATTTCCGAAACCCTTCGCTATGGCCTTTTTTATAACCATGTTGGGGCTTCGGGTGGTAAAATTTCCAAATATAGACGAATCATTCTTTGTAGCTGGTTACGTTATTAGCCGTAGCACACCATAAATACCTACAGACATTCCTAACTTAAGTAAGGAACCCTATAAGCTGGAAATAATAATGTCAAGTGATAGTGGTACCACGCTCTTGCAAAACAGCATGGAAGTCAAAGTGAAAGCTGGCACTTCTCTCAAACTGTAATATGGAGTATTTAAAGTACCATGCCGCCGATAACATTGAATACAACCTTCCATATTGTGTATTCTCTAGATGTCCGCCCCCTTGAACTGAAAACGAAACAACACTACTCAAAAGGGGAAAATGCCAGAAAGCGCGACTTAAAGCGCCGTGTTCCACCGTTCGCTTCCCTTCGTTGGAGCAGCGTGAATCATGGCATCAAATAGCGTTACCAACCATCCGACATTGCGTGGTACTGTCCTGACTTTTCATGCGCCATCCAGTGTCCCGTGCCGTCATTGTCGAGACAGCCACATCTACCGGACTTGTTCCGGAGCGTCCATGGTTACGAACTCGTTTTGTGATCCGATGCACGTCCAGAGACGTGCCTCATCACGCTAAACAAACACGTAGGTCGCACTAATTGCATGTACAAAGCATTGTTTTGGTGGCTATACTCGGGGACAACTTTCTGTGGCAATGAAGGGAAGGCTATGGAGCCAACGTGGGCATGTGTCACCGCTGTAGAATATATGCCACCAATGCGTCCATGTTTTCTGCATGAAAGCAATAAAAAAGAACAACATTATTTTTACTAGATGCTGTTTGTAAAAACACGCTGCCTGCTCCGAAGAGATATCATTAATTGTTGTTGATTTCTGAGAGTGGCATTTCGCGTTTTTTTTTGCGTCTGAAAACGTTGCACGTTTTACGTGCATGTCACCGTCAAAATGCATGGCGTTTCCGTCTTTAGGTGAGCGCGTGTTGGCCTCCAGCTATTCCAACAACTCGCCGAAAGATTTGGTCTCAAATTTTTCTCACAGACGGCTGTGTAAGTAGGCGTATTAAATTCTGTGCAGTGGGTTACATGAACGTGGCCGTCATTCGAAACGCGAGCCGAGCCGGACTACTTCGCGGAGGAGTACAGGAGCAGTAGCTCTGAGCACATAGCCTTCCCTTTTTCGCCACAGAAAGTTGTCCCCGAGCGACATCGGGCATTTCAGCTTAACCCACGCGTGAAGTGAGACAATCTTTAAGAGTGTATTATACAGAATGAGGCAGTAGTGCGAACAACGCGCGGCCAGATTAGGTGCTTCAAGAGGCCGCACAAATACAAAACGATTGGATTTTTCTGGAAGACACTGCAATAATTAAAACAGATTCGGCTGGCTCAACATGTTTCAATGGGAAAGAACATGGTAGGTGTAACTTTAAGAAGCAAGAATCGAGCAGAGTGAATCAGGGAACAAACCGCAATTAAGGATGTCATAGCTGAAATCAAGAAGAGGAAATGAACATGGGCCAGGCATGTAGCGCGTAGACAGGATAACCGCTGCTCATTAAGGGTAACTAACTGGATTCCCAAAGAAGGCAAGCGGGTTAGGGGGAGACAGAAAGTTATGTGGGCAGATGAGATTAGAAAGTTTGCGGGTATAAAGTGGCAGCAGCAAACACAGGACCAAGTTGTTATCGTTGTTGTTGTTGTTGTTGTTGTTGTTATTGTTGTTGTTGTTCCCCTATTGATAGTGGCGCATAATTACTATGGGGGATTGGCCAAGAATCGAGAGGTTTTAAAAATTACTGTTCAGATTTGGAATAATGGAGGTATGACAGAAAGATTACCGATAGCCTAGGAAAGTGTGGTGCTTAATGTAATGCATACAAATATTTACATAAATGAATTTATTCTTATAAAATAGCAATATTCTGATTTTATACGTATATAATTATGTGGACATGTTAGGATAATAGAACTGGTTAATTAATCAACCTAATAGTTTCATCAATATAGTCCTGGATGGCCGCGCATACTGTCGCATTAGAGAAACCAGAAATGGAAGCTGCAAAAGACAAAATGACAGACACAGATAAGTCCATACCAATACCACGTAAAGGTATTTCTAAACGGGATTTTCGTAATGTGTTAAACCGCCTGCAGGTCAAAAAGAAATGATCTATTGTTCGCAGTTCATTACAGAACGCGCACAGTGGCGAAGGTGCCTGAGCAGTCCTCTGTTTATAGAAATCTAGATTTGGTACCCGGCAATTGAGCCTTGTGATAGCTATAGTTTCTTGTTTACGAGTGCGGCAAAAGTCTCTTCGCCAGGGATATAATAAATGGCGATATTCTGTAGAGTTTGTTAGTGCTGAACCTTTAAAGACTTTCATAAGCGTACGTCTGTGGAGTCGAGCAGCAGTAACATAAGCGGATGATGGGCAGTGCGGTAGAATCGGTTTGCTGATTAACAACTTTGCTAAGAAATCGGCTATTTCATTTATAAATAAACCTTAATGTCCAGGCACCCAAACTAATCCTACTTTTCTCAAATGCGCAGGTACTAGTGCACGGAACGCCTTTGTTACTTGATTATCAGCACCAACAGAAAGTGCCGCACAGAGAGATAGGGAATCTGTTATTATGACAGCTGATGTGATTGCTGTATCTAACTTGCGTAAGGCGAGCACTACTGCCAGAAATTCAGCCACAAAAACGGGTGTGAAATCGGGTAGTCGAAGGGAATAAATCCAATTTAAATTGGGCTGAAAATACCAACCCCTGACTTTTCGTCATATTGCGATGCGTCTGTAGCAATAATAACGTTCGTTGTAATACTGCGCAGGTGATCTTGTAGTAAACCATCCAAAATATTATGGGGAAGTAATTTGGCAGCGTGACGGGTGGAACAAGGGAGAGGCCTTTATCCTGCGGTGGAAGTAGACAGGCTGATGATAATGATGACGTAGCCCCCCCCCCCCCCATCCATCCTGACTTCGTTCATTGAAGAGCTGGTAACCCTAGATACAGCCAATCCAACCCTGCGCAACGTAACTACAGCCGTGCCCGTGTCCCCAAGTGGTGAGCCCCATGCTCAGTACAAAAAGTGAATGCAGTGAACGCCTCTTCAAACACGAAAATTCGTCGGGGGGTCAACGCTGTCTGTGTAAGGTTGTTCTTAACACTGACGTTTGGTGATTGATGTGTGGGGTTTAACATCCCAAAACACTGACACTTAATGTATGCTTTCGTTGGGTCGATGGTCCCGATGTCAGGTATTGCTTAACGCTCACGCGTTAAAATTTCCCCCGTGTGTGCTCGTCGTTCATGGGTAGATAGCAAGTGTTAATCACTTGTGGCACATACCCGCATACCAGTAGCACATACCCGCCCATGGGTATGTGCCACTATCTGGCGGGAAGTGTTTGATGACGTACGCGATGGGATTGTGAAATTATTCATATATTGACAAGCGCGTCATACTCGTCAAATCATCTTACCCTTTCATGGTAATTTTGGTTCACGCCAAGTTAAGGGATGACCACGAGTGCACCCAAACGTAAGCGGCTAGATAGATAAATACATACTATTAAAGCCGCCGAAGTTTGCTAAGAAATGCTTCGCATTAAATATAAATACTAGAAAGTAACAGTATAATTTTCTACATGTACAATAATATATTAACTGCGCAGCGTGCATAGCACGCATAATGCTGCATTTCCCCTTGAAAGCTGAATCTTGTCTATCACTTGCTTCTTATCGTCGTGGCATCGGTAGCCTAACTATCATGTGTTATTTTATCCTTATATCAATCAAGCACCAAATATCAAATCTGCATCACCCATTTCCCACCGCACCAGCCATTCTATTCAATTTGTCCGCCCGCCATGGCATGCCACTACGTTTTCTGCTTCATTATTTCTCAGAGCAGCTCCAGACATGAATGGCCTGCTCTTTGACATGGTCAACATCGCTAAATCATCTACTTTTCAAAAAAACGCATAACTAATTATCTGCATTGTTGATTGAGTTTTCATTGTTCAACTGTTACTTGTCAACACAGACCATGTGTATATAATTCCCCCTGAATGGGGGCCTTTAAGGAATGAAAACTGAACTTAACTGAACAATTAACTATTCGAGATACCTTATGCCCATTTTAACGGAGAAGCAAAGGAACTCAGACACACGGGTACAATGATAGAACAGTGATATATACATGAAACATGATTATATCATGGTTCACTTATTATTCTTTACAACCGCATTCAAACCGTAGCACTTAAAAAAACCATTCTCGGCAGCAACAGCCTTTTTGCACAGTTCCAGGTCTGCTTGCGGTCTTACTTTGTCTCCGCTCTGGTGTGCCTTTCATCACGCCTTCTACCTCCCGGCTTTGTAGCGTGCTTATTCTTGCGCGCTTTGATTCATTCGCAGAGCTTTCTGTCCCAGAAAGAGAATGTTGTTGAAAGACACGTAGTAGGGGGAGAAAATTTTCAGCATGTGAGTTTTTCTTTTTTTTGCTTGTCCTAAAAGTGAAGACATGGGTGACCTTGCCGTTTGCCCACATACCGGAGATTGAGTCCGCACTCTTCATAAGAGGGCCACAATTCAGTCGTTAAGTCACAATTTCGGGTCACTTTTTATGGAAAAATGCAAACTAAACAGTTTTTTTTGCCTGATGAAGTATATGAAGTACGTGGTGAAGAATATGAAAATACGTGACGAAGAAGCGGTGTCTCAATGTCATGTTTGTAATGGCTAAATAAACAAAATACAGTTAAAGGGCCTGACAAAAGGAATAAAGATGAAGCGCACACAATAAAACAAGATAAGCAACATTCTCAAGGTGGTACTCGTTACGGTGATAACCAAGCAGCCATTAAAATAAAACAATACGTAGTTTCGCTTACCATGTATAAATAAAATGAGAACACAAAAGTACTTTTAAATGCGAAGCATTTCATAGCGAGCTTCGGCGACTTTGAGCGTATCTATCTATCTATCTATCTATCTATCTATCTATCTATCTATCTATCTATCTATCTATCTATCTATCTATCTATCTATCTATCTATCTATCTATCTATCTATCTATCTATCTATCTATCTATCTATCTATCTATCTATCTATCTATCTATCTATCTATCTATCTATCTATCTATCTATCTATCTATCTATCTATCTATCTATCTATCTATCTATCTATCTATCCATCATCCATCCATCCATCCATCCATCCATCCATCCATCCATCCATCCATCCATCCATCCATCCATCCATCCATCCATCCATCCATCCATCCATCCATCCATCCATCCATCCAACCATCCATCCATCCATCCAGCCGCCTACGACTTTTAGCTCTCCTGGCCGTTTCGATAATGATATCGATACCGAAATCGGTATGGCATAATATGACTGTATGACGAGCATAAGTGACTAATCATAACTTAAAAATCATTCAATGTATGTCATGAATGTCATGATTTACATTTCATGGTATGGCTGCTCTTGTGGTGGTTTCGTTCACATCTCATGTTGCAAAACTAGTATGGTATCACATGATTGCATAGCGAACACAAGCGACAGACCCAAACATCAAAATCATGACATGCGTGTCATGTAACAACAAGATTACATGCCACGCTCATGATGCGCTGGCGGCCGTTTCAATAGCTTCTCTTGTACCCAATTTGGTATTACGGGATGTGAATGAATGACGAAGGTATGTGACTGGTGCAAACATGATAATCATCAGATGCGTGTCATGTAGCCACATGACTACATGCTACGCTCATGACGCGCTGGCGGCCGTTTCGCTAGTGTCACATTTACCAAATTTGGTAGTTTGCTACGCGAATGGATGACGAAGGTATGTGAGTGGTGCAAAAATGATAGTCATGAGATGTGTGCCATGTGAGAACATGTATACCTGTCACAGTCACGGCACAAATACATTTCGACATAACGCGGTGCACGTGCTCCTTGGCATTCATTTCGTCGCGTCACGCCGGCGTTGCCACGCCAGATGCCGGTCCTGCCATATACTCGCAGGTGCACGCCACTCTGCGTTGCTTTGACGAATTACGTACACACTTCTGCGTAATTTGGATGACCAGTCCATCGAATATTTAACCGCTTTTTACAACGAACATTGGAAAAACGGCACGCTACCACAGGAGTGGCGACACGCAGAAATCATACTTATTCCAAAGCCTGGCAAGCCGCTATCCCTCCAGAATCTTCGCCCTATATCCTTAACTTCATGTGTAGCTAAACTCTTTGAACGCGTTGTTCTCTCTCGACTACAA
This sequence comes from Rhipicephalus annulatus, assembly GCA_013436015.1. NCBI lineage: Eukaryota > Metazoa > Arthropoda > Arachnida > Ixodida > Ixodidae > Rhipicephalus > Rhipicephalus annulatus. The sequence goes on along the minus strand of WOVY01010686.1, from coordinate 243,785 downwards.
CCATTTCTCGAAGACAATCACTTTTTTCCTGATACACTATTCGGCTACCGTCCTGGTATCTCTACACAGGACGTATTATTACAGCTTAAGGAGGACGTGTTGGATAGCCCCACTTCAAACCAGGTCCGAGCTATTCTGGCCCTGGATCTGAAGGGTGCTTTTGACAACGTCTCCCACGACCTTATTCTTGACAATCTCGCTTCATCTCGGTGTGGCTCACGTATCTACAATTACGTCAGGTCCTTTTTTTCTGACCGCACGGCCACTATTGGGATTGGAGATCTCCGTTCGGACGTCATTCGTCTCGCAGGCAGAGGAACACCACAGGGCTCGGTTCTCTCGCCCACTTTGTTCAACGTGGCTATGGCTAAACTCCCTTCCCTATTACAACAGGTTCCCAACATCCAGCATGCCATCTATGCAGATGACATTACAATTTGGGCGACCAAAGGATCAGACGGAACCATTCAGGACGCCCTACAGGAAGCTGTGTCTGTGGTACAAGACTATGCTGCTGCCGGCAGCCTTACGTGCTCAGTGGATAAGTCGGAGTTGTTATTAGTATACAAGCGGCGCCGCAAAACCGCTGATTCTCCTGACATTTCGCTGTTTCTTGATGGCCATCCTATCCCTCTGGTACCACGAATTCGCATTTTAGGCCTCTACCTTCAGTCCGACGGCAAGGCCTCGTACAATACACACCTTCTGGCTCAGCAGATAACTCAAATTACACACATGATCCAACGCATCACCAATCGCAGGAGAGGCCTCTGTGAGAAAGATGTCCTCCGCTTTGTACAAGCACTCATAGTTAATCGGCTCACCTATCATCTTCCCTTTCACAATCTCACTCTAGCTCAAATAAAAAAGATGGACATCCTTCTACGGACAGCTGTGAAGGCGGCTATTGGCTTGACTCCACACGCATCTACACAACGCCTCCTTCAATTAGGAGTCCACAACACCATAACCGAACTCATCGAGGCCCAGCACAACAGTCAGCTCCAACGGCTCAGGCAGACCCGTCAGGGCTGCGCCATCCTGTCTCGTGTTGGCTACCCGATTCCTCAAAAACCCGCACAAGTACCGCGATATAAACTTGCTTCTACTGTCCGCGCACTCATCAAAGTGCCTCCGATTCCACGCAATATGAATAACTCCCGCCACGCCGGTCGTCGACGTGCCCGAGTTCAGGCTATGACACGCGTCTTTGGTGATGGTACATCAGACTTACAAGTACTTTACACTGATGCAGCACGCTACCCAGAGAAGTCAGCCATGTGTTTAGCCGTGACAGATGACACAGACGCCCTCGTGGCGTCTGCCACACTTCGCACTACAGACAGTGGTCTGGCAGAGGAGGGAGCTCTCGCTCTGGCAATTATTTACGCTACGACACTGTCACATGACTCCCCTGTCACTATTGTAACAGATTCACAAGCTGCTTGCCGTGCTTTCGCTCAGGGACTTGTGGCTGCACATACACACAATATCCTCTCTTCTGTCTCACCGTCCGCATTACGTCCTGTGCGTATCGTCTGGACTCCTGGACATGCCTCTCTCCATGGTAATGAACGCGTTCATGCGGTTGCCCGAGAGCTGACCGGCCGGGCTCCATTGGAAGAGCTGTCCAATCCAGACGACGCATCGACAGAACCACTAAACTACAACGCTACGCTGCAGTACTATCTACAGAGCCGTTATACGTATCCTCCCCCTCATCCTTCACTTAACAGAGCAGATGCTGTCGCTTGGCGGCAACTACAGACCAATTCATTTCCTTGCCTTTATATGCTAAATCACTTTCATCCGACTCTCTACCCCTCCTACTGCCCCTTCTGTGGATCCGTACCGACGGTGTACCACTCCACGTGGGAATGCTCTGCCCCACAGGGCATGCCTCCCATTCCCAATCCCACCCCTTCCTCTTGGGAGTCTGCACTGCTCAGCTTACGCCGGCAGGAACAGCAGCAGCTGGTCCAGCGGGCTCGCAGGGTCGCGCAAGGCAATGGAGTCCTGGACTGAGGGCCCCACCCAAAGAAGGCTCAGTTTCCGTTTGTTATTAATAAATGTTTATTCTCTCTCTTTGACGAATGCACGTTTCAGCGCGTCCGGCATCCCTCCGTCACAAAAATAGGGAGACGCAGTGTTGTCTGGGTAACGCATCGGCGTGAAATGCAGCATATCACATTTCGCGCCGGTTGCCGTCGGGCCGCGCTGACGGATGCTGGTCGCGCCTGGCGTCAGATTATAGAGTGCTCGCGTATTGCTAACATAGCGTTGCTGTGCCCAGCATGCGCACACGTCATCGCTACATTGGAGTATATTGGGCCCTTCATGATGCGCTCGGGGCCATTTTGCTAGCTCCATATATACCAAGTTTGGTGTTACGTGACGTCAATGTATGACGAAATCTATGACTGATGGAACATGATAATCCTGACACGCGTTTCATGTAAGAATATGAGAACACACCATGCTCCTAGCGTTCTCGCGGCTGTTTCGCTAGCTCCACATATACCAAATTTGGTATCACGTGACGCGAATAGATGATGAAGGTAAATGACACATCAAAACATGATATTCATGACACAGAAGTGATGTACAGCATCATTTGCCTCCACGTCGTAAGGTTGTGCTGATTTTAAAGTGACATATCAACATTTCTCGTTCGTGCTTCGCATATCATCGATTCCCACTGTACGCGGAATCTGCCCATTTTTATTTCACTAGGTTGTTACAGGCCGGTGCTGCAAAGAGGGGGGGGGGGTAAAAAAATGAGGCAACGTGAGAGGGCACACTTTATTTGTTATCATACCTTTTTACAAGAAAAAAGTGGTACCTTTTTTTATTATTTCGTCATCGAGGAAATCCACCTCGCAAGTCTCGGGTACATCGATAAAGTGCATCAACCAGAGTGTGGCAGCACAAACACTTTAATTACTGCTGCGAAACTGTCTTTCTCTGAAGTTGAGGGCCAACTTATACAGCGGAAAAAGTTGTGCTCCAGTCCTATATCAGGACTTCACCTTCTACCACTGAGATTTCCTTCTGTGTTTTCCTCGTTAGCAAGTGCTCGCTGCTCCAGCTACTGCCACCGACGTCAGTTCAGGGGATGAGATCACGTGATATACCGACACGATCGAGTTTTGAGGACGCCATATTCGTGTGTGTTTTCACCAATTTAAGCAAAGAATTCTTTCGCGTTCAAACAGCAGCGATGGCTTGTAGCAGGCTCCTCTATGAAAAAAAAATTGCGCTATGATGCATTTGAATTGTGTTAAGCTGCTGCATGCTTTCTTGGTCGTCGGAAAATGTGAAATTTGTTAAGCTTTATGTCTGCGTACGGCCAGTTACGAGCTATAAAACTTTGTGAATTGTTTTGCCCTGTTTACTCCTAGAAAAACTAGACCACTGACACATCAGTTACATGATTATTTATTTATTTATTTATTTATTTATTATTTATTTATTAGCAATACCCTACACTAGGGCGGCTTTGCCCCACTATAGATATAAGTGAGAAAAGCCTGCTTCTGGGATCATTTCCCTCCGTGTGCAGTCATTAGCTACATTTGTACACACATAGGCGCGTGAGTCAGTAACGCATTTAGTCAACTATGTCTGTTGCCCTTCCCTTTCGTGCAAAGCTTCTTTATAATTTTTAAAATATATGTTCGCTCACTTCAGCTACTGACCGATGCGCCGACGACTGTTTCGAGCCTCCGCCATCCGCGTCATTTTTACAACACCAAATTTCAACAGACCGAAGCGTGTTCATTAATCTGTTTTCGCTTAAAACTCACTTTATCTGGAAGGAGAAAGTCGTTAATGCTGTGGTAACAATGTGGAATGTTATGCGAAAGAAGGCTAGAAGCTTACTGTTTTCCATATGATCGCGCGTAACTCTACTAAATGCTGACTTAAGCGAGTGCGACCGACACAGCTAGCAAAGCGGTTTTCGTGTAGTCTAATGTCCCAAGGCGAAGTGTGCGGTGCCAGCGAAGCACGTATGTAAGCTGTCTATGGATGTCTGTCGAGAGAGAGCACACGCCAGTGCTCACTCGCAACGGCGCCTTCATTTTCAAAGTTCGCGGCTGCTGCACCAGTGCCGCATACATTTATTCTCCCCTCCTTCTCAACGGCACTCCCTCTCGCTCTTTCGCCCCGTGAAGGTCGGATGGGATGTTTTCCTGTCAGCTTGAGAAGCCATCGACGCCAGGCATGTACGCAGAATGATGTTGTCGCATACGCCCTTCGTGCAACGAAGACGGCCGGCTCCCCTGCTTTGGCCGTACTCGTCCCGAGCACTCGCAACGTGTTACTAGAGCTTCGAAAATCGTATGCCTGGGGCGATGCTACCGATTGGAACTTTACGTTTAACATCTCCGTGACAGCGATATTTAAAGAAACATTCAATGAGTGTCCACACGGCACGTAATGCAATAAAAAGCCTGTTGTCCGGTTGGGGGGTATCGGTCAAGGTTGTCGACTTACTGTTTGGGAGAATATACTGGAAAACGAGCGCTGTTCTCTGGCAGAGATCGTTGTAGTGACGGTGACACAGACAAAATTGTGAAGTCACTCTGGAGAGACAGTGACGATATTGTGAGAAAAGGGTTCGTGCCAAAATCGTACGTCACGGAGCAATACTGAAACGATCACCAAATGGCGATAAAAGGCTAACAGGACGTTGACAAAACTGTGATGGGAGTGGGCAGATGACGACTGGGCAAACTTATCAGTTTTACGAATTTTTTTTCTTTTTGCCGAGAAAGTACGTCTTTGTTTGTGGCTTCCAGTGAGGATTGCCAACTGCGAGGACTGCTTCTTAGAACGGCGATCATTCCCCTCTCTGCAGGTCGTCAAAAGTGCGATGCGAGAGGCAAGCGGTGGTTCCGCAGATCACGACGAGCCCCAATACCCGAACATGGGTAACTCTCTGGTTTCCAACTGGCGCAATGCCATCGCCGCTGGTCTCGCGACGGCGTCCTCATCGCGAGCTCCCGTCCTTAAGGCCATTGAGGCGCTGGCCTTCCATGCACAGCTTGAAGACGACTTCGTGCTGATGCCGTACGCCTTCTCGTTTCCGCTGTACGACGTTGACGCTCTGCAGGCAATCAACTACGGCGGACTGGGAGGCCAGGTATACAATCCCAAACATTGAAGAAGCGACAAATGAACAGATGGGGAAAGATTTAGGCGTGCAGTTCGCGTACATCGATTACTTAGCAATGACGGCAATGCGTTATCGACCATAGGAGTAGTTCAGACGATCTCTGCCAGGCTGGTAAGACGCACAGCATTTCCCGCTACTTGGGATACCTCTTCCTGATCGCCTGCAGACAACTAACAACAAGAGAGGCTAACTTCCCGAACAAAACTGTTTCATTAAAGCAAAAGTCAAATGCAAGATCTGATCAGGTCAACAAATAATGTTGCCCAGCAGCGGCCGATCCCCGGCGCGCGCATCTGACATTTACACATGCACCACCTTTATAAACAGTCGTGATATGTTGTGGGACCATTGTTCTAATCTCTCACCCGATTTCGACCAATGAGGGCATCAGATTGGTATACCAATGAAAGAGACGGGTCATTCCAGTCTACATCGTAGTCACACTCTTTAGAGCCCTCCCTCAACAGTACATCCTTCGAGCAACACTGTGCGACGACTACAGCAGTGTCTCAAAGCCCTTTTGCTAACAACTTCCTTCTGTTTCCGCGCAGTCAGGCTGGCGCGGAGGCATCACTTTGAGTCTCCCTACCGGCTAGGATGCCGTCAACCTCAAGCAAGTTAGCTTGCCCTTCGCCCCACGCAACGTCAAAGCGATATCTTTCCTCACTGTTGTCCTTTCGAAGCCACAGATGTGCGCCGCCGAGGGGTCCCCATTGTCAGCAGTTGGGCTTCCTCTCAATAAACGATGCCGCCCTCCACTTCGACGCCTGTCCACCCCCGAAATGAGTATTCTCTTCCCGTTCACCGCTTTATATGAAACTGGGCCGGCGCGGCAATATTTCTCGCAACACCACGAATCTCATCTGAGGGTTGCTCCCAATACATAGCAAAGTTTGCCTTCCGTGCCACGCCAGCTGTGCCCCACGTCCTTATTATCCCCCCTCGCCCTAAGTCGCAAACGAAGCGCGGCTCCGGAGGGGCTCCTTGAACGTGCACGACAGGCACTGCGCCGTGCTCCCGACCGGGTTGCAGAAATTAGGTGCCCTTTCTCATCTTCTAACCACTACCACCACCACGTGCGCGGAACCCTCCGCCGTGCGCAGATGGCGGCATGACCATACATCCTTCGAAGAAAGGGTTCTACTGGCGTAATGCTGTGAAACCAATGCAGCGGCGCCAAAATGAGTGCGACGAAACCAATAAACAATCGGAACACATGTTCTACGCTCTGGCTGCTGACTTAACCGCGCTAGGGTTCAGCTCGGTGAAGTCAACTGGAGTAGCTCCCACTTTTTGTATGGAGGAGGTACAAGGAAATTGTACATTTTTTGACAGACGTGAAGCTCGTAAGGGCTGCTTGTAGGTATGCATAAATGTATGCGAGAGTGGATTATGCTGTATGCATGTATTGATTAGCATTAGGTTAAAATGTCTGCACCCCCCCCTCGCCCCAACTCTCTTGAATCCTCGTGCAGCGGTTCGGACTCTTCGCCAACTACCGGCCTCCACTACTGCTTCAAGCTTTAGGGAAAGAGAGTGCAACACAGATTTAGGAGTTCAACTTCGTTCAATTCCAAGTGAGATAAGGCAAGGCTAAATAGGTACACGTGCAATTAAAAACAAAGCGAAAATTTTCTAAGTACACCATCGTGTCATTGTGTCATGAGTGCTGACCAGTATGTTGTCCCACTAGTTTCAACCAATGTGTGTTGTGCTCCTTTATATCTTCATGCATGGGCGTTCATGTGCTGTCGATAGCATGCCGAAGTAATTCACAGATATCTGATATCTTTTATTACCGTCTTTGTAAATGTTTTCGTTAACCAACAATGACTTCCACTTCGCGCACTGAGGACCTCATCCTAATTTTAAGGTACGTTGTGTGAGGATTTCCCACGTTTCACTTCTGGCGCCAGTTTTAAGAAACTGACTAAAACTCAAAAGCATGAAAAGCATGCAGAGGTTGGGTGTAGTTAAAAAGACCGACTCTGCACATTTGAACTGCGCTTGTGACGGACACCTGAGTCGAAGATGACAGGACAAACGCAGCATTCGTTCGCTCTCCTACTACTCTGCTTTCTCGAACCCAGCGCAGCTTAGCTTTCAAAACATTTTAGGACAAATAGAGTATGTTTCTTGAAATGCAATAAACATATGTGTCATCGCCCCACCGCGGTGGTTTAGTGGCTAAGGTACTTGGCTGCTGACCTGCAGGTCCCGGGATCGAATTCCGGCTGCAGTGGCTGCATTTTCGATGGAGGCGGAGATGTTGTTGACCCGTGTGCTTAGCTTTGAGTGCGCGTTAGCGAAACCCACGTGGTCGAAATTTCCGGAACCCTCCATTACTGCGTCTCTCATAATCATATGGTGGTCTTCTTTAATTTTGTCTTTATTGTACGCATGTTTGTTTTTTGTGTTTCAGTAGTAATGTAACATAATTAGAAAAACATTACAATAAAATCAACAAAAGAATCAAGCAGAATTTTGTACAGGCTACTCAACAACCAACCAGATTCATATAGCATCCATCAGGCGATAGAGAAATGCTCAGAATACACCGAACCACTATGCATAGCCTACATAGATTACGAGACGGCATTTGATTAAGCAGAGGTATCAGCCGTCATGCAGACACTGCAGACTCAAGGCACCGATAAAACATATATAAACATCCTGGTAAAAATGTACAGCGGATCAACTGTCATGGACCATAGTGTTCCATAAAAAAATCGACATGACAAATATGTCGATTTCTGATGCTTTACGTGCTAGATCATGAGGCATGTTGGAGCGAGGAACTACTATGACAGTTTGGCTCCTTAATCTTAATTATAAATATATTTGATCGTTAGCAGAGTAACCCACGCCCTCTACTTTATCAGAGCTACGACCTACTGCTAAGCTATCATGGCGCGTGTATGATATGCAATCTTTGTGACTGATAGTTTCACTCTCCTAAATAGGTTAGAATGCATTCTCGTTTTTTTTTCATCTTCCCCTTCATGTTTCCCCATGTGTTGGTGTATGCCAGTGCTTGCAAAGGTAGTCGATCATGCCAGTAGTCAGCATATGCACTGTCTTTTTCTTGGCTCGAAGCTGTTCTCTCGAATGGGTAAATTAAGCAGACTGCATCAGAAGTGCAGCAAATGTTTGCAAAGCATGAACATGTCAGAGAGGACATTTTTGTTTTATTTTGTGAGTGTATATTGCACTGGAAAGGGGAAAAAAACCTGCACGAGAAACTACATTCAGCCCACGATGCGTTGTGCGGAAGTGCTAGTCGATGAACGGTGTGTCATCATCGTTTGCTAATGTTTACCGAAGGGCTGTTTGCTCACGTAAACAATGCAGACTGTCGTGTGCCTGCAGGTCGCTCAGGCTCTTGGGGAACTGCTTTTGAAAGCATACCGAGACAGCAACTTCCCGGCGAGCGATTCCATCCGTCGCATGACACGGTGCATGAAAATGAAAAACGCCACCACAGCCCACGCAGAGGCACTTGCTCTCCAGGTGAAATTTTCGTGCCTTAGATCTTCGAAGTGGTGTACTTTGCAGCTTATACAGGGCCCTTTTTTATATTTCTGCTGATACATGGCATGACATAACGTTAGTACAGTAAAGAACGATGGTATGAACTATTCAGAAACATGCGATAACCATTTTTATATTATGGATATTATTGGACATTCTAGAAGCAATACTGTGAGACCGTATTTTGAAAGCAGTCATCTTAGAGATTTTGCACAAAAAAAAGAGGGAAAAAAGCGGGGACCGGAAGAAGTGACGCAAGGACGTGGGCAGTCTAACAACCGATTTATTTACCAACAACATTGACCCAGCACACCTTCGATTTTTGTAAACTTATCCAAGGTGTTCATGGACACACGTGGATTAGAACAGATTACATGCCTTAAAGTAATGATGACAAGTGCACACAACTTCTTTTCGTACGCGCATGGTTTATCCCACATAATGAAAAGGGTGGTTATAAGGTAAGATGTAGTTAATCTGTTGTTCTCGGCCAAAAAATAAATCGAAGGAGTCGTTTTTAGATAATGAAATTCAAGAAACAACAAATATGTGCAATATCAATGAGATGTAACAGGCAGTTATGGCAACGAAACATATGGAATTGCGCTTGTAGTGTCCTCTTCTTGTCTCCTCCATAACGTCTTCTTTTCTCAACAACTGTAGCGTGATCTCACAGTCTTGAAACGTATGGGATGTTACTATACGTAATTTTAGTGTAAATGTGACAAAGAAGTGGATGAAAAGATGACTTGCCGGAAGCTACCCCCCCCCCCTTTATCCACTTTATGGGGTATATATGTGCAGTAAACGTGGGAGCATCAGTCAGCGCCACCTGCAGCCACGACGGCGAGTGTCCTACACTCATTGTCTGTCTGGCGCCACGTGGCATGTGAAGTTATTACTATCTGGCAGCTTACCAATAGCACCGTGTATACCTGATGGCCCCAAGTCTGCCATAGTGAGACCCTCGCTATGAATGAAGCTAAGTGTACATTTAAGGGCTCGTGTCTAATGTTTCCTTGTCCGGCCACTGTTGACCACTTTAACGGATTACTTTACAATGTAATAAAACATGAATTTTATTTTTCATGCATGCCCCTCCCCCTCTTGTAATACTCCCTTCAGTGGGGTCATTAAGGAATAAAACTCAAATGAAATGAAGTCACGCCCCACCGAGTATGCCAAGGGTGCCGCCTACTGTCGCTCGGGTCGACACTATGAGGGCGTAGATACTGCACTCTGCCCTTTTGGCACTAAGGAATCCTTCCTTGACAGGTTAAGGTCATTGGGGCACACACGCAGAAGTCTTGGCTCTTGGAAGAGTCCACTGTCCCGAAGAACCTCACCACTCGCTAAGCGTGGACGGGTCGTCATCCAACCTGGTCTCCTCTATCTCTCCGACGCCGGACGTATCAGCTGGGACGGAGACAAGAGCTGGAACAAACAAATGCATGCCCACGTCTGGTTGCTTGGTCTAATTATACATAACTGCAAACCGATTGTCTTGTTGTGTTTACTCAGCGAGTTCACAGTCTAGCCAAATGTCCTCATTTATTAATACTTTATAACGTATACTATACATAGGAAATTAGTCAGTATAACATCCGTCTGAGCTTTAATTTAGTATTGTGAACTGAAGCGAACGTTCGCTGGGGTATTATTGGCGTGAGCTAAAATGCTATCCATTCGCGACGATTGAAATAATCGCAAATTCTACCATGTCGCACGCCACGTGCAGGTGTTGTCCTTCAACGTGTTGTACGACGCCTACAGGGCCGCTGGCGAGGCGCGAGACCGGCGGCTTGTGGGCTTCGAGAAGCTCACGCCGGCGCAACTCTTCTTCGTGGCGGCCTGCTACGCCCGGTGTCCCGGTGGAGCCCACGTCTCCTACAGCCCAGCCCTGCCACTGACAGACGCGCCTTACGAACCCGACTGCGATGACCTCCTTAAGCGTACGGCTCAGTTCGCCAACGCCTTCGAGTGTGACCAGCAGGACTCTACCAAAGCCGGCGACGAGTGCGAGCTTTCACCTGTGTAACGCTGAAGTGCCATCCCTGTGCGGTTCAAGCACAGCCAGTGGTGTCATGGGGTCCACTTGTAATGTGTAGCCATTGTGTGGCCATTGACGGACTGGGATAACCATGACCACTCGATATTAGTTTTGACAGGGTCCATAATACGATGGGCGTTTGGAATCGGAAGAGGGGGTATGACACACCTGCCATTTCGTGTACGCCCTGACATCCAATTCTCATTGAGGTAGAACGTCAAGCACGTCTACATTTAGCTGAGCTTTACTGTACAAATGATGACAATTTGTATTTTATTGCCGCTTCGTTGAGTAAAATATTGTATTCCAACCTATAACTGCTCATGTCTATGGACTACTTCCTCGGCTTCGAAACTGATGATAAAATGCCCTGGTTAGGTTCTGTAGTGAAAAATGGCCCCGTACCTGCAATTAATTTGCAAATGTCGCAGAAAGACGATAGTATTGCGTGTGGAGAGAGTGAACAAAACATTCATTCGATGTTCTCCTCAAGAAAATCGGTGAATGGTATTCTGAACGCGCTGCGTTAGAGTGCCTCGAGCGTGCAGCGGAGGTGAACGAGCGCATGAAGTCACGTCACACGTGAGACATGAGCGCCATCTGGCAGTTTTTTTTTTCAAAAAGAAAGCGCGTGGCTCTTAGACGGGTGTGCGTGGCTGCCTCAGAGGTGATAAGGTGTAAAACGCAAGGCCACCACCGTCTAGTTTTAGCAAAGCGTTGGAAACACTCGCTTTTCCGAGCAAGCGGTGGTTAGTCAGCACAGCGTGATAAGCGCTACGGTCCTTAAAATTACTTATGTATGCCTTTTCTAGTAAAAGGCGCACATGCAGAATATATACGTGTTGTTATGGTGCCCCACACACGCGCAATAATTGCTTTTTAATCTACAATTGAACATGTATGAACGCTGGAACTTGAGCAATATAGGCGGGCTTTCTGGAAGGGGTTGGCCGTTTCAAATACCCGATGCTGTTAGGCGTGGACAAACAGACAAATGTACAGACAGACAGACAGACAGACAGACAGACAGACAGACAGACCAAAATTTTTGCGTCAAAGGTCCCCAAGAAAGACTATCGTCTTTAAAAAAGAATAATGTGCATGAAGACGGGGACGCTGTAGGCACACACCTTAGGTTGGGTTCCTTGCTTTACTCTGTGGGCACAGCGAGCTGCGCCCACAGAGTAACTTGCGCACGAATAGGCAACTGTGGCAGTGTCTTTATAGAACGACAGTTTAAGTAGGTTAAATCAGTGCGTTCCCGGGAACGTATGCCTATATTTCTGTCGTGAACGTTTGTGGGCACCTTCCTTCGAAGATATTTATGTGACTACCAGGTATGCCGGTGTAAATATTGTTGCTACACCGCATGGCGCTATATCACAATGCTCAGCATCGCTAGATGAACACGATATCAACTTCACAGCATACGTACAGCAACATGTCGTAAGAGAGCTCCGAAGTGGGCAACTGAATGGTGCATATAATGAAATATTTATGTATATAAGTGTATAAAGATGAATTGTGAAACACCTACACGCTGATAAAACACAAGCCAAGAGGACCAGACGTGAAAAATCACTCACTGCAAATAAAAAACTCTTAGACGGAACTAGACAGACCAGTGCACATTCAACGTCGGAAAGCACCAAAAAGCATTAAACATGGTAGTTGTCTCGAACATGCCAGTCATTTTGCAGCGGCTGAAGAAGATCACGGCTTTGTCGAACTTCCATGCATTTTAGCCAGGGCACAAATTGGTTTCTCTGAATATTGAATGAATGAAAAAAGCTTTTCGGTGCTTACACCAGAAAGAAATTATCCCCTCTTACATTCGCCCCTTGCCGCCAGGCCCCTGGTAACGAGCTGCAGCTGCTGTTCCAGACCATGTGCCTTGTTTGTAGGCACTTCAAAGTTTCAAAGTGGGGTGACGTGGTAGTTTTTTTATATTGTATTTTACACACTGCATTGTTTTTTGCAAGGGACGGTGTATTGCGTTTCAATTCACTACAGTCCCAAAAGTGAAATATTGAAGAATGTCGTTGAACATTGGTTATTTCATGCAATCGACGCTTTCTGTATGTTGTTTCGCACTGCTTAACAGTGCGACATCACCGAACAACGTATTACCGACTAGTTCAGTTTGACTAGTAATGAATTGTACTAACAAGCGTTAACAACAGGTGTGGCTAGAAGTTACTCTTCTAAGTGCAAGTTTCGTATAGCAGAAACCTCCCAGTTTGTAAGCGTGTTTTTTGTTTGTTTGTTTTTGTGCATTATACGTCACTTCAGAGACAGCTTTTTTCTGTAGTGTGGCGCTACTGGTGATCCAGTTGGGAAAAACGTGCACGGGAAGCAGTGACAGGGTTCAAGTGACGTTCGCTTGTTACGCACTCCAAGCTTGTCTCTTTTTGCCGTCACCTGAGCGGTGTTTATCGTTTTGTTCCGTAACAGCCCACATTTTGTTCTTTCGATGAAGCATTGTCACATGCCCTTGTCACCGTGGCTTTTCGTACCACCCCTTTTTTTCTGTTGAGTGTCAGCGCGTCGTGGCTGTGTCGCGTCAAGCCTCGGGCTGCAATGCTTTCCCGTCTCGCGAACGGTCTCTACACAATGACGGTCGACTCGTGAAATGTCGGCAATGTGAGTACGCTACGTTCTAATAATTTTGCTACCAAGTTTTCTGGACGACTAACGCGCGGAATTTTCGTTTACATTTTCTGCCACTATTATATTATGAGAGAGTATTCATAAGTAACTCGTAATTTGTTCTTCAGCTAGGTCGTTTATCTGTCGAATCTATATCTAAACCTTTCAGGGAAACCCTTGGCGACATGGTTTACGGGTGCATTTGTGAGGCTGGAGTACTAATATGGTAAATAAAATGTAAAGATCGCTTTATATGTTCACTTTACAGTGATGTAATTGAAGCGCCAGTGAGGGCGTGCAAATTAAGTGTGTCAAGTTATGTGATCTATCGAAGGTTTTTATTTGCAAATAAAAATTAAGGAAAGCTATTGGCTAAGGTTGTATTGCGAGATTCTTGATAGGCTACCGTTGAGCAGTGCTCCAGCACATACAAAACGACAGCACAAAATCAGCGCGTCAGCACGGACACACCACACGAAAATTGTCTTCACTTCTATAGCACTTGTTGGAAACGCAATGACCTTAACAAGTGTGTTTTGTATTCTCAGCTGAGAACTTGTAGCTTAGACAGTTGATTGAATTTTATTTGACCGTACTAAATGGTAAAATACACAATACGGTGGTAGAGAGAGAGAGAGAATAAACATTTATTAATAACAAATGGAAACTGAGCCTTCTTTGGGTGGGGCCCTCAGTCCAGGGCTCCATTGCCTTGCGCGACCCTGCGAGCCCGCTGGACCAGCTGCTGCTGTTCCTGCCGGCGTAAGCTGAGCAGTGCAGACTCCCAAGAGGAAGGGGTGGGATTGGGAATGGGAGGCACGCCCTGAGGGGCAGAGCATTCCCACGTGGAGTGGTACACCGTCGGTACGGATCCACAGAAGGGGCAGTAGGAGGGGTAGAGAGTCGGATGAAAGCGATTTAGCATATAAAGGCAAGGAAATGAATTGGTCTGTAGTTGCCGCCAAGCGACAGCATCTGCTCTGTTAAGTGAAGGATGAGGGGGAGGATACGTATAACGGCTCTGTCGATAGTACTGCAGCGTAGCGTTGTAGTTTAGTGGTTCTGTCGATGCGTCGTCTGGATTGGACAGCTCTTCCAATGGAGCCCGGCCGGTCAGCTCTCGGGCAACCGCATGAACGCGTTCATTACCATGGAGAGAGGCGTGTCCAGGAGTCCAGACGATACGCACAGGACGTAATGCGGACGGTGAGACAGAAGAGAGGATATTGTGTGTATGTGCAGCCACAAGTCCTTGAGCGAAAGCACGGCAAGCAGCTTGTGAATCTGTTACAATAGTGACAGGGGAGTCATGTGACAGTGTCGTAGCGTAAACAATTGCCAGAGCGAGAGCTCCCTCCTCTGCCAGACCACTGTCTGTAGTGCGAAGTGTGGCAGACGCCACAAGGGCGTCTGTGTCATCTGTCACGGCTAAACACATGGCTGACTTCTCTGGGTAGCGTGCTGCATCAGTGTAAAGTACTTGTAAGTCTGATGTACCATCACCAAAGACGCGTGTCATAGCCTGAACTCGGGCACGTCGACGACCGGCGTGGCGGGAGGGATTCATATTGCGTGGAATCGGAGGCACTTTGATGAGTGCGCGGACAGTAGAAGCAAGTTTATATCGCGGTACTTGTGCGGGTTTTTGAGGAATCGGGTAGCCAAGACGAGACAGGATGGCGCAGCCCTGACGGGTCTGCCTGAGCCGTTGGAGCTGACTATTGTGCTGGGCCTCGATGAGTTCGGTTATGGTGTTGTGGACTCCTAATTGAAGGAGGCGTTGTGTAGATGCGTGTGGAGGCAAGCCGATAGCCGCCTTCACAGCTGTCCGTAGAAGGATGTCCATCTTTTTTATTTGAGCTAGAGTGAGATTGTGAAAGGGAAGATGATAGGTGAGCCGACTAACTATGAGTGCTTGTACTAAGCGGAGGACATCTTTCTCACAGAGGCCTCTCCTGCGATTGGTGATGCGTTGGATCATGTGTGTAATTTGAGTTATCTGCTGAGCCAGAAGGTGAGTAGTGTACGAGGCCTTGCCGTCGGACTGAAGGTAGAGGCCTAAAATGCGAATTCTTTGTACTAGAGGGATAGGATGGCCATCAAGAAACAGCGAAATGTCAGGAGAATCAGCGGTTTTGCGGCGCCGCTTGTATACTAATAACAACTCCGACTTATCCACTGAGCACGTAAGGCTGCCGGCAGCAGCATAGTCTTGTACCACAGACACAGCTTCCTGTAGGGCGTCCTGAATGGTTCCGTCTGATCCTTTGGTCGCCCAAATTGTAATGTCATCTGCATAGATGGCATGCTGGATGTTGGGAACCTGTTGTAATAGGGAAGGGAGTTTAGCCATAGCCACGTTGAACAAAGTGGGCGAGAGAACCGAGCCCTGTGGTGTTCCTCTGCCTGCGAGACGAATGACGTCCAAACGGAGGTCTCCAATCCCAATAGTGGCCGTGCGGTCAGAAAGAAAGGACCTGACGTAATTGTAGATACGTGAGCCACACCGAGATGAAGCGAGATTGTCAATAATAAGGTCGTGGGAGACGTTGTCAAAAGCACCCTTCAGATCCAGGGCCAGAATAGCTCGGACCTGGTTTGAAGTGGGGCTATCCAACACGTCCTCCTTAAGCTGTAATAATACGTCCTGTGTAGAGATACCAGGACGGTAGCCGAATAGTGTATCAGGAAAAAAGTTATTGTCTTCGAGAAATGGTTGTAGTCGAGAGAGAACAACGCGTTCAAAGAGTTTAGCTACACATGAAGTTAAGGATATAGGGCGAAGATTCTGGAGGGATAGCGGCTTGCCAGGCTTTGGAATAAGTATGATTTCTGCGTGTCGCCACTCCTGTGGTAGCGTGCCGTTTTTCCAATGTTCGTTGTAAAAAGCGGTTAAATATTCGATGGACTGGTCATCTAAATTACGCAGAAGTGTGTACGTAATCCCGTCTGTACCGGGTGCTGTGTTGCGCTTAATGCTTTGCAAAGCTGCCCTAACCTCTGCTTCTGTAATGTCCTCATCTAGAGGCGTATCGTGTACGTGTGGATAATCACGGTAGGCGGGACGGGGGCCCGTGGATACATAGTGTTGCTTTAAGGTGTGCAGCAGAGTGTTATCGTCGAGCCCTGATTTGTGGAGAATGGTGCGGATTGCGTTAGCAGTGTGTGATTTTGTCTGCGTGGGATTTAAAAGAGCACGGAGTATACGCCACGTTCGAGGTGTACTTAGTGAGCCGTTGAGTCGATCACAGAAGTTATGCCAATTGTTGCTAGTGAGGATGTTCGCATAGTCCTGTGCCTCAGTAGCTAGTTTGGCGATTCGGAGACGAAGTTTTCGGTTATGTTTCTGTCGCCGCCACCGCCGTGTCAAGCCTCTGTGGGCATCCCTAGAGATGTAGCAGATGCCGGTCCACATCCGGCGTTTCTGTCGTCGCAGCGATGAGTTTGGTAGCTCTTTGAAAATCGGAGTGAAGTTTTAATATCCAAGCCTCTAGGGAAGGAGAGTCCTGATGGGTAGTTGTACGATTACGCCTAAATGCATCCCAATTCGTTAGTTTTATGATGCGCTCTGGGGCACGCGTGGCTGCTACTTGGAGCTCTGTAGTTAGTATATGGTGATCACTGCCTAGATTCACCATGAGGTTGCACCAGGAATGGTGACTAACGCCCTTGACTATCGTGAGGTTGGGGCATGTGTCCCTGCTCACACTATTACCTAGGCGAGTGGGTTGATCAGGTTCTGTCAGCAGGGTCATGCGATGAATCGCGAGAACCTGTGCGAGTCGTCGGCCTTTAGGCGTTTCTGTTGCGTAGCCCCAAGCCGGATGGGGGGCATTGAAATCTCCTACAATAACTATTTGTTTACCCAACTTGCAGATTTGTGCGAATAGATTACCGAAGTCATCGTTCCTGGCGTTAGGTGCACTGTAAACGTTAAGCACGTACAGGCTGCTACTGGAACGAGAGCACGGGACTAATTCGAGAAGTACGTGTGAGATGGAGGTGCTTTGAAGGGTGTGTTCTATGACAGTGACATGCTTAGAAACTAATGTAGCTGTGCGATGTGGTGTATTGTTCGTTACGTCCGTGTATGTGGTGTAACCCGGAAGCGTAGGGGTACATTGTACTTCTTGTAACGCTATGACATCGGGAGTAATCTGCTGCGTCGCAATAAATTGCATTAGAGCTCCGCGTTTCCTACGATACCCCCTGCAATTCCACTGCCACACACGTAGGAGTTGAGGGGTGTCACGCGTTGACCTACGGTTTCTCGCCATGATCATGCAATAGCGGGGCCTCGGTAGTACACGGAGGCATTTCGGAATGTGCTAAATCTTGGTGGAGGGTGGTGGGAAGCGGGACTGCAGCAGCTGCGGCTGTTGGGACGGTTTTTCGGGACGGTGATAGGAAACGGGAGGGGCGTATGTAAGGATGCGGTCGCTGTGTTTCACGTGTCGGAGACGTGGTGCGTTTTGGTGCAGATGGCGAAATATCAAGCTGGCCAAGTGCAGCCGATATCTGCTGTTTAACATCCGTTACAATCTGCTGGATAGCAGGTTGCAGGGCCTGCTGGATCAATTGTTGGAGTGGAGCTGTTAGTTCAGCCATAATGCTATCCTTCATTTTCTGCATTTTACCTGCATCATAGCTTCGAATTCGTTCCTTAAAGAAGTAGCCATTTCGTTCAACGCCTCTCGTGTGCAATAGTCGGATCGTGCCGTAGTTGACGACATGTCAGAGTGAAGCTGAGTGTCTACTGACATGGGTTGTGGTAGTCTAGGTGGCGTTGGTTGTGGTGTTCTTTCCTGCGTTGATGTTTGTGTGAGGGAGTGGGACTGGTGTGGAGAGGGAGGGAGAGGAGGGAACTGCCCTGCCCAGCTTACCGTTTGTGCTTTCTTGTGGGAACCGTTCCCACTTTGCTGGCCATGATGATGCGTTGTCCCGTCCGTGTGCCAGCCTTGAGATCCCGGCTGGCCAGCGAAACCACTGCGCGATGACGAGTTTCCTCGCTTGGGCCCCGACTTATCCCTGGAATGGCTCCTTCGCCTGGCTGCACTCCCGGACGCACTGCTCTGCCGTCCGGGGCTGGGAGACGGTGACTGGGCCTTCTTGGTGGGAGTAGCTGACCGGGGTGGTTTGCGTCGGTCGACAGGTGGCAAAAACCGCTTTGGGCATGGTTTGGCAGCCGTCGGGTGGTCGCCACCACAAAGCATGCAAGAAGGGCGGCACTCGTGGTTGTTGGGTGATAGTGAATCCCCGCACACTCGACATTTCGGTGTGTCAGGAGGCTGTGGGCACACATCCTCGCGGTGTCCAGTTTTGTTGCACTTTCTACAGTGGGGAATAGTCCGTTTGTAGAGGTAGCAGCGGAGAGCCTGTCCGTACGCGTTCACGAAGAAAGGGACTCGCTTGCCACAAAATGTGAGCACCATTGCTCCGGAGTTGCCGAGGCGTCTGCACGTAAGGACCTCGTAGCCCGGTACTTCAACTTCTGTCAGGAATTCGTCTGGTGTGATTTCATGGCCTATTCCGTTGACCACCCCTTTGCACGAATTATCAGGCGCAATACCATAAGAGGTGATGTCGTAGGTTGTTGCGTGCACTGTAATTTTGGTGATTTGTCCAAGTGCCATGGCGATGTGTTCAGATGAGGTGCTTATTGTTAGCACATTTTGATTTTCGTCAACTCGAAGCTTGATATCAGGCTTCTCACTGCGTATATTTGCTGCATGAACTACGGCGAGAAGTAATGTCTTGGGGCTAACCTTGCTGAGATTTAATCCACCATGGGGACGGATTGCTAGCTTGTAGTCCTCAGCAGGTAGCGGTGGGAGTCTTGGTAGACGCGTCCTAGGCCGGCTCTGGCGTAGAGCGGGCTCAGACGGCGTGCTGGGCAGCTGTTCAGTCGGTACGTTATGGGGTGGCAGCTGTCGGCGTTTGTTCGCTCTCTTGGTAACAGTGATCCATGGATTTGCGTTGTCCTCATCGCTCACCTGCGTATCGGCGTCTTGACTGATCTGTGTATCCATCATGTGGTCCGTGGAGCGAGAGGGCAATGAGTGCTTTTCGTCGGCTGCGACGCTCCCAAAGACGCTCGCCATCCGCTGTAGAGCGGGGCGGCGTTCTGTCCAAGCCGCGTCTCCGGCTTGTTAGGGTTAGCGAGGTGGACCTCTTCAAGAACTTTCGAAAGCGTTAAAACGTTTAAAAGCGCACTCACAGGTTGAAGTCCGGTATAGGCTTGACAGTGGTGATGCTAGGAACAAGTTCCTATCGTTGCAACAGGTCGCCAGGAAGAAATTCTTCTTGAAACTGAACCTGAGCCGGAGCCGATGTGATTCGCGTCCGTCGCATGCTCTCGCTACTCGGCCAATACGGTGGTAGAAAAAGACATGATTTGTCAAATGGTAATGTAAACTAGGCAATTCCATGCAGATTTAGGTTTATCAAATGGCGCCGCAGAGCAACGCTAGAACGCACTTATATGTATGTTCTTTTATGTTCCATGTAAAAATGCTTGAATTGCATTGCACTTCACTCTGAACCTGATGCAGAGCACTGAATACCTTAATTGCTTTTAATTTCTGCTGTCGCCATTTTCTGTTAATGTCAAGCCACTTATATCTTTTGTCATTGTCTGTATAACTATTATCGACGATACTACTCAGCGTGTTCCCGCAGGTCGCGGGTTCAAATCCCGGCTGCGGCGGCTGCATTTCCGATGGAGCCGGAAATGTAGTAGGCCCGTGTGCTCAGATTTGGGTGCACGTTAAAGAACCCCAGATGGTCAAAATTTCCGGAGCCCTCCACTACGGCGTCTCTCATAATCATATGGTGGTTTTGGGACGTTAGACCCTACAAATCACAAATCAACTACTCAGCGTGTTAGTGTTGGCAGAGTTCACTGTTGACGCGCATCCATTTTCCTCCATTCTTTTGTTTTCATGTCGCTCACAAACTCTAGTAATACCATCAGTTGCTGAAGCGTCGTGTGCTTGAAAAAAAAGGAAAAAAAAAGCGTTTCGTGAATTGTGTGGCATGGAATGAAGGCACGATGCAGACACATAGTTTACTCGTAGCTCAAGCATTTATTGACTAGAAAAAAAATATACATAGCATAGCCATCGCGTGAGATAAGTGAAAACCATGAAAACCATGAAAGTGAAAACCATGAAAACATGTAAACACTGTTTCCATCTAAATTCACACGCGTGTTTCCGTAGACACAAGCGTGTGATAGCATTCTGGACAGGATTAAAACACTACCAGTTGAGACAACGCGTGTCCATACAAATATGCAAAAAAAAAACTCGGAACGCTATATTATCCACAATCATATCATGCTATGCCCTTTTAGAACATTTAGCATCCACTGCAGTTATCTTGAGGGCACATGCACGTATGTCAAGAAAATGCAATAAGATATAAATGAACCAATAATATCGTCTCGGGTTTTAAGCTTGAAATCCCCGATGTGATCTTGAGAAATTCCCTAGTGGCGGGCTCTGGAAGTTTCGACCACCCGGTGTTCTTTAAGTTCCCAGACACGCAGCTGACGAGCCTCTACTATTCCGCTTCTGAGTCAGCACGACTATACAGTATGCAGGAACTTTTTTTAGGACAGCTGGGGTGGGGAGGCCAACGTTACTTTATATATGCCCGTGGATGAATTTCAAGGTGTGCGCTTCTCAATACACATGTGGGAATCACCAGGAATCTGCCCTCTGACAGATCAAATGTCGGAGGCATTCATAAAAAAAAACAAAAGCCCTAGCTCGCACATTACGCCATGCTGCATGTGGTGTGGAAGCTTGTCTCGTAGTTCATGAGGTCGATAACACTGCAAACAGCACAAAGAAACGTTGGCGTACGAGAACAGGTGCGTAGGTTAGCCGTGAGTTGGTTTTCGTGGCATGATAATCACTTCGTTTCTCGGTATCTTAACAGGAGGCTACGTTATTATTGTAATCTTTTTTACAGATGAATTGTCATTGCTGTTGGGGAGTTGCCTTCGTGTTTCTTGTAACATGCGTTCGAACACGCAATGATATGATTTTCGTTTTTGCTTGTGTGTGCTGCTAGTGTCATTTGGGCTCACGCAGGTGCAACAGGGATGTGCAGTTATTCTTATTAACTGATTAGCGATAAATCATCCCCCATTGAAGCTAATAATAATGGGTCGATCAGTATCAATAAGTTTTTTCATCCAATAATCAATTAATTGACAATTTTAGCAAGCACATTAAAAAGTTTCGAATTATTTGTTATACTGACGCTATCTATTGCCATGGAGGGTGAAACTAATATGAAAAACTTGACTGCGAAATGGCTTTGTAAACTGTGTTTACTTTGCCAAATACAACCTATATGAGACGCTAACGTATAGTCAAGCAACAAATGAGGTCGGGTGTAAAAAGAAACAAGGAAAAAATTCGAGAGATAACGGATACTTGTAATGAAATATCGTCGAATATTGAAGTCTTGCTGGGCATTATGGAACAGCCGATGCCGTTAAAACAAGCCGCACCCATGAAAGCCAAAGCGTTGGGCGCCTCATCGACCGTGCAAGTTAACCGTCAGCGTAGACGGTGTCAACAGGAAAGATGCGAAAATTCATTATCACATGATGGAGTCGTCACGATACTGCACAGATGACGAAGATGTCTGAAATCATGACGGCGTTACTACGACTGTGCTTTTATAATGCAGAGTAAAACACGGACCGAGACGTGATTGCTTACGCACAGGCGCTAACTTGAAACAACGTTTATTCAACCAAGAAATATGTAAATATGAGTAAAATATGGAACCGATGTATATAGTTGTGTGTTGCTGATGTGTAAATGTATGTCACTGATGCAGACTGTTTCAGTTAATAGGGGGTGAGACCTCGTCAGGATTTTAGCCTTTAGTCTATGCCTCCCGCAGAGAAATTCTGTATTTTTTTCTGTAAAGCAACAATGTTGAATGTTGAATTCCGGAAACAGGCAACATTGCTCTACGACCATCATGATAACACAAACTTCGCAATTCACCTATGTTTACGCAGATAGGCTAAGTCCTAAAAGGAAAGGACAACCGGTGGTTTAGAAGTACACTCAACTGCTAGCCTCTAAATAATATGTCCATGCCCCGTTTTCATGAGGGTTCAGTTGTCAGTACCAGCAAAGGTCAGCTTACCCGCGAAATAATAGAGGCCGACATAATTGATAGACTCGCAGATAACTGAACTTCTAAACTGTCGATTGCCATAATCTGTGAGAAGTTACCCTATCTACGTACAGATTGCCGAATTCGCAAGGTGCGTGTAATCATGATGGATGTATAGCGATGTTTCCTATACACGTATGTGGTTCCCTGTTTCCTGGACAAATAATGTTGCAAGTTAGCACCTGTGTGTTTCACGCCTTACTCTCTCCGTATTTGTTTTGTGCGATATCAGAGTACAGCACGGCATGTCAACAAGTCCAAAACACTACGTTACTAAGTTACTGTCACGTAATTACATGACATCGTCGTAAGATCAGACGTGGATCTATTGGGGAGCAAAATCTTGATAGATAGCTTTCGGAAGTGGGTGGTGGAGCATCAGTACATCGGCAGAGAAGCAAGCAGAAGCACACGGCTGCTGCCTTTGAGTCTTCTTTGGCGAATGTGACACCGACACCCTTCTTACACAGGCAAGTTAACTGCGTTAACGACACACCACGTTTATCCGCGGTTAGCGCAGATGTTACGCAGCGCAAAACCGTCCTCGTTCATGGCCCCTAACGAAGGCTCGTTAGTGCATACCCCCTTCCTGTCATATCAACGCATAGCGCTTTATTTTATGTAGCCACCCCCCCCCCGGCCTTGCGCATGCTTATGGCTGCATTTGCAAGACTGGTCTGAGCTTGTTTGTCATTGGTGGTATGCCTTTGTCGCATGGTTGCAAGTAACAAACGGTTCAGCCACCGCACGTGTTTGAATGACAACTACATTCAGACGAGGCCCGGCAACACATTTCCAAGTAATCGTAGAACAAGTTCAATAAATGAGTGAACTGCATCATGAATCGACCGCGTCAAAAAACATTTTTAGAATCCATCAAATACGAGGGGAGGCGCTCATGTCCCTTTTCTCGTGTAGGCGTTTGTGCCGCGCTGCACGTTTACCCTACATAAGCATGCGCATGGGGATGGGTGAGGCATGTGGAGGGGCTCATGCAGCCTCCCCCCCTACTTACTAGGACGGAGGGGGGGGGGTGCAAAGCAAGCCCCATCTAGCCTCATGCAGGGGAACCCTTAGCACGCTTACGCCACAATATGATAACTTGCCAACTTTCCCAGATCGCCATGTTATTAAGAACAGTCGCACGCTTCACAGTTGCCCTGCAATGTTTTTCCAGCATGGTCAGAAAAGGACATAGATCGGTGGTCGAGGCATCTTAGAACATGTGAGTAAAAAGTTATGATGCAGCCGTGGGCCTGGGATTCACAATTAGTTTAAAGTCAACTGGAAATCACTACGCAACAAACGATGCCATAAACAAGAATGACCGCGCCATAAACTCAAAACATATCACTGTCTGAGCTACGTGAGCTACGTAGGGCCACTGAAGGACGTAGTGACGTAGCCACACACTATCGCGATCGCACTCAAGATAACAGCCACTTATTCGAAGAGAAAAAAAAACGGCAAAGAAGCTCTGCGTGTCATGATGGCCGCTCACTTTCAGTGGCATTGCGAGCGAGCTTGTGGGCACGTCGCGACATTCGTCGGCGGCTACGGTAATTATGCAGCTAATGACGCTTAGATATACCAGTAACTGTGGACTGGAATTTCTAACGTGGTCATTTATGGTAGTATCATTCATC
This sequence comes from Rhipicephalus annulatus, assembly GCA_013436015.1. Taxonomy (NCBI): domain Eukaryota; kingdom Metazoa; phylum Arthropoda; class Arachnida; order Ixodida; family Ixodidae; genus Rhipicephalus; species Rhipicephalus annulatus. Next base: position 219,523 of record WOVY01010686.1, on the reverse strand, counting down.
CAGAGAATAGCGACTGATTCCTAGGTGCCTCAAGAATAGTTGTCAATTCTACATCGCTTGCTCCACTTTATTCTTGACTCACACGTTTCTGGAACCTCGGTTACCGATTGGCACAGTTTTGTAGGGGCGAAACAGGGAAGTTTATTGCAAACTGGTAACAACATTTCAGGTGAGTAAGCTGTCGGATGTAACAATATCACTTCATTGGCGTGTACAAACAAGAGAACATAGACAGGATGCAACACGCAGCACTTCCAATATTCTCACAGATCCCGAATCACTCAAGAAAACAAAGAGAAAAGAAACGCAAAAAACAGTAAATTGGAACAGATTCACATATTACGTGCGACGAGAAGCAATTTCCTCCGCCGAGTTAAAACGGCAGTAAGGGAAGTTCAATATTCCCGTTCTGCACTCAAAAAAAAAAAAAACGTGTATGCCACCTCCTGATAAATGCTTCTTCACCCTGAGTTTCCATCTGTTCGGTAAGGTACCAAACCATAATCATTCTAATCTTCTGTAACGCTGGGTATGCAGCTCGTTGGGGTCGTCACCGTGCTTCGGCCATACAGCGGCGACGCCACAAGACGAACATTGTGATGTACAGTACGACTTGTTCAAATAAGCCCCTTCGGCGCTGTTGGCTTGAAGGAATTGAAACTCCGAATTGGCGACGCACGACGTGCCACACACCTTTGGCCGCTACGCATTCAAACATCGTGTGGCGGATTGTTTCTCTTTTCCCGCAGTTGGGGCAGTGGCCACTGGAAACGACGCCCCACTTTAACAGTCTCTGACGATTGGGCAACGCGTCCCATAGCCGCAGCCAATCGAATTCTCTATAGCTATTTCTGGTACGTGGTTGTTCCGCCATTTCTTCCACTTGCTTGGCCTCTATCTGTTTTTCCTCGTCAGTAATCGAGCGACTGATTAACATTTCGCTAATGCGTGCTGGTGCAAGCTTTGCAAAGCATTCTTCGGCGGCGTCACCGTCAACCGAACGCTTGAGGCCCTCTGCTGCTTTATAAAAGGCGTGTGGGTGTTCTGCTTGAGGTCCCCGATACCTTTCCGACGTGAATGCGGCTCCAAGAGTTCCGGTCTAATAGAGCAATACGCTACGACCAGGATAGTCATTGTCCTGAAACAATTTCTGAACTGTTTTAGCTGCAAGTGTCTTTGTGAATGTCGCAACATCTGGCAGACTGAGTCCCCAACTTCACGGCAAATGTCGTCGAATTGTACCACAATCACTTTCACAGAACAATGTTTGTTGTTCTTGAAGTAATGGACGTGATTAACGGTGCATAGTACGATGCCCTCTATATAGGTCGTATACTTCTTTCGAAGTTTCAGAAACACATATATACGGCCTCATACCAAGTTCTTGTCAACGTCCGCAACTGGGTTTATAATAAATCTGACACATGTAATTGAGACCGCTGCAAGATATTTGAATTGTCGTGAATCATTTCAGAGCCGCGTAAGAATTTTTTCATCAGGCTTGCTGCCGTGCCTTTGTAATAAATTCTGCATGTCTGGCATCTCTATGTGCTGTATTGTCTCTTCGTTTTCCGAACACATTTTTCTACACTGCTAGTAGTAGTAAACAACTTTATTAAGGCAGCTGACGGTTTCCTAAGTGGCGAGGGCTGTCAGGCCATGCCTGGTCGCCACCTCGTCAGCGCGTTTGATGGCCCGGAGCTGGGTGTCCAGGCTTGTGGTCGTGAGGATTCTCTCCCAGGCCTCACTTGAAGGTGACTGTCCTAGGAGGTTTGGTGGGGGAGGGTCCTTGCTGCATCCCCAGATGATGTGATCCAAGGTTGCGGTCTGGGTCTTGCAAAGGGTGCACGTAGATGTGAATAAGGCAGGGTATATGTGCCTGTATATGTACGGGGAAGGGAATGAGTTCGTTTGAAGCCGCCGCCAAGTGATTTGTTGAGCTTTGTTTAGTTCCGGGTGCGGGGGTGGTCTGGTTTGCCTTGATAGCTTGTAGTACTGTGTGATGTCGTGAAAGGTGATGAGTGCTTCAGTTGCTTCGATATCGTGGTCCGAAGTCTGGCCCACCGCTCGGCATACGAGTCCTCGAGCTTGTCTGTGGGCGGCTTCGTTACCCGGGTTTCCTGCGTGCGCTGGGACCCAGATGAGTTGGATTAAACGAGGATCGTCATCGTCGGTGCTGCTGGCAGTAGTGTCGCCTGAGGCGTTGCGTGCCGCTCGGGGCAGAGGACGGAGGATGCGCGCCGTGGTTGGGGAAACAGTGCCCCGGGCAAATCGGATGATAGCAGATTTGGAGTCACTGATAATTGTTTCAAAACCGGCCATTGCGGCGAGTGCTATGGCAGCTTCTTCGGCCGCGGTTGGGTCTTGTGTGCGTATGGAGCCGGCGCACCTCGTGGTAGGCTCTATATCGACTGGGGTACGTTTCGACGAGACGTTGATTGCAAAGGCTTGTTTGGGGGTTGGGTAGCTTGCCGCGTCGACGTGAGCCACTTTTGTGTTCGTACCATAGGTATTGTGAAGGTTTCTGGCGCGGGCTGATCGTCTACCGTCATGAATGCCGGCCAGCATGTTTTTCGGCAACGGCTGCACAATGAAGCGCTGTCTGAGGAGAGGCGGTAGCGAGATCAAGTCTTGTCCGCTTGGTGACGAGGGAATTCCGATACGTTGAAGTATCCATCTTCCGGTTTTACTACCACGCAATCGTTCAATTTGTGCAGTTCGGTGAGCCTCGATAAGTTCATCTATTGTATTGTGAATTCCAAGGCTGAGGAGGTGCATGGTCGATGTGGTGCGGGAGAGGCCCAAAGCGATCTTGTGGACTGTGCGAATAAGTCTGTCTACTTTTTCTTTTTCAGCCTGGAGGAGTCGTAGGTACGGTAAGGCATAAGTTATTCTTGTGGTTACGAAGGCGTTTAACAGCTGGAGAAGTTCCTTTTCTTTCATGCCGTGTTTCCGCGCAGAGATTCTTCCTAACAGACGGGCAGTCTGAGTGACGGTGACCGCAAGCCTCTCTAGTGCGACGGTATTGCCCCTGCCGCAACAAGCTCAGATCGAAGTGCTCCTTGCGCAGAACCGCTCCCTAGAAAGTAAACTGGCAAAGGCTTCTACACTGCTAGCTGCTTTCTCATAACATTTGTTTATTCTAGAGAGCTGTTAGAGAGCGCTGTGTCACTAAAAACTGCCACCATAGCAGCTGAGCTACAATGATAATATTGGTTGCCTTGCCTCAATGTACGTTAGCAAGAACGTCCTGCTTTGACCTTCAAACGGGTTTCTTAACTAGTACTTTTAAATGCGAAGCACTTTTTATCGAACTTTGGTGACTTTGAGCTTATCTATCTATCTAGCCGCTAACGAATTTTAGCTCTCCTGGCCGTTTCGATAATGGTATCAATACCAAACTTGGTATGGCATAACATGACTGTATGAAGAACATATTTGACTAGTCATAACATGAAAATCATGACATCTATGTCATGAATGTCATGATTTACATTTCATAGTCCTGCAGCTCTTGTGGTTGTTTCGTTGGAATGGCATGTTGCGAAACTGCTATGGTATGGCATGATTGCATGCCGAACATGAGCGACCGACCCTAACATGAAAATTATGATGTGTGTGTAATGTAACAACATGACTACATGCCACGGTCACTATGCGCTCGCGGCCATTACGCTAGTGTCACATACACCAAATTTGGTATTACGGTATGTAAATGGATGACGAAGGTATGTGACAGGTGAAAACACGATAATCATGAGATGCATGTCATGTATCAACATGACTACATGCCACGCTAATGATGCGCTGGCGGCCATTTCGCAAGCTTCACATGTACAAAACTCTGTATTACGCAACGCGAATGGGCGACATAGGTAAACAACACATCCAAACATGATAATCATGACATGGGTGTAATGTAACAACATGGCTACATGCCACACTCATGATGCGCTCGCGGTCGTTTCTCTAGCTTCACATATGCCAAATTTTGTATTACGTGACATCAATTGGTGACGAAGGTATATGACTAGGGTAAACATGATACTCATGAGATGTGTGTCATGTGAGAACATGACTACATACCGCAGTCAAAGCGCCAATACATTTCGACGTGCCGTGGAACGCGTGCTCGCGAGCGTTAATTTCGTCGCGTCACGGGGCGTTGCCATGCAAGGCACCGGTCTTGCCATATACTAGCAGGCACGTGCCACGCTGCGTTGCTTTGACGCCTGCGCGTTTTAGCGCGTCCAGCGTCCATCTGTCACGAAAAGAGAGAGACGCAGTGTTGTATGGGTAACGCATTGGTGCGAGCATGTCGCATTTCGCGCTGGTTGCCGTCGGGCCGCACCGATGGACGCTAGTCACGCCGGTCGCGCCTGACGTCAGGCTATAGAATTCTCGCGTTTTGCTTGCGTCAAACTATAGAGTGTACGTGCGTCAACGCTATATCGGAGTATATTGGGCCCTTCATAATGTTCTGCCGGCTGTTTTGCTAACTCCACATATAGCGAATTTGGTGTTACGTGACGTCAATGAATGACTAAGGTATATGACTGGTGCAAACATAATAATGCTCCCAAACGTTTCAATAGAAAAATGGCAGCATATCCATGGAGTGAATGATGGAGAGTGGGGTGAAGCATCCGTCCGCCCATTCGTTCTTGCTTCCGTCCGTCCATGCGTCCGTCTGTGTTGCCGCCCGTGCGTCCATCCACCCGTCCATGCATGCATCCGTTCGTGCGTCTGCACGTCCATCTGTGTGTCCGTCCCTGCGTTCTTCCATGCATCCGCTTCTGCGTCCGTCCATGCTTCTATCCGTCCGTGCAGCCATCGGTGCGTCCATCCATGCATCTGTCTGCGAGTCCGTTCGTCCTCCTATTGAACACTCCAAGTTCCACCATGTCGTATCTTTTCATCATACCTTCCTCATATAGAAGCACCGCCATCCAGCGGAAATTCCAAGGACTGAACGAGAGGAGGTACACGCACACTTTCTTACGGCTTGCGCTTCGTGTCTACTTCCCACCTTTAACCACTTCAAGTTCGTGGTATATACTAGTTCACTGTATTCGTGGCACTGCGGCCCGACGCTCGCTAAACCTTTCTAAAACCAAGGAGGTTACGCCCAGCGAGTATAACGTAGCAACACTTTCTTGTCAGATAGTGCTCAATGTAGATGCCAATGCCTGCTAAGGGGGAATGAGAGACAGGAGAATTCGGTTTTCAGTTAACGCGCGCGCTGCGAATTTTTCGGGGCGAAGCTTTTTACAGCGGCATTTGTTTGTTCCTCCTAGCCGGTGTACTGTGTAACAGATATAACATTTTGACCTCCAAGGTGGTGCCAGTGAGAGATTTCATCTGGGCGTTGTTGAACAATGAGAGATAGTGCTCAATGTGCATTCCAATGGCTGTTAATGTGGAATGAGAGACAGGAGCATTCGGCTTTTAATTAACGCGCCCGCTGCAGTCCCCATCAGCAGCCATTGGCATGAACATTGAGTACTATCTGACAAGAAAGGGTTGTTACGTTATACTCGCTTAGTTTTAGAAACGTTTAGCGAGCGTTAAGCTGCAGTGCCATCAATACAATGAACTAGTATATGCCATGAACTCGAAGTGGTTAAAGGTTTGAAATAGATACTAAGCGCAAGCCATAAGAAAGTAAAAGCTGAATTCTCCTGTCTTTCATTTCCCATTAGCAGCCATTGGCATGTACATTGAGCACCATCTGGCAGGAAAAGGTTGGTACGTTACACTCGCTGGGCGTAACCTCCTTGGGTTAGAAAGGTTTAGCGAGCGTTCAGCCACAGTGTCATGAATACAGTGAACTAGTATATACCATGAACTCGTAGTGGTTAAAGGTGGGAAGTAGACACAAAGCGCAAGCCGCAAGAAAGTGTGCGTGGGCCTCCTCTCGATTAGTCCTTGGAATGTCCGCTGGATGGCGGTGCCTCTATATGGGGAATATATGATGAAAATATGTGAGATGGTGGTACCTGGAGTGTTGAATTGATGGACGAACAGACACACGGAAAGATGCATGGACGGACGCATGAACAGACGCACGCGCGGATGGACGTATGGACTGTCACACAGACGGACGCATGGATGGATGGAAGCAAGAACGAATGGACGGATGGATGCTTCGCCCCACTCTCCATCATTCACTCCGTGGATATGCTGCCATTTTTTTACTTTTTAATACGAAAATCTTTGATGATGGATAAAACACCCAGACTGACCCTAAGTGGTGTCTTCGAGGTTTCGCGAGGCATGATACATAGCAACGCCAGCGTTGGCGTGGACACGACTGATGTATAAAAGAGAACTAATAAAATTTGGTGAAAATTCGTGTGTTACTAAAATGAACGAGTGTTCAGTATAAGCGTTGCAACAGTCGCATGACCTCAATGTAACATTATGCCACTAATAATGTCAGCCTGTGGTGCATTTATGTTGTAACAGCATGAACAAGCCTTCCTGAAACGATGAAAAAACCGGCGAAGCTAGCACGAAGCCGCCCAAGGCTCGAAACGGCGAAAGTGGTTGATTCTAAAGTCAAATTTAGTAGTTTCCAGTTTGTTGCTAGGCTTTAGCTAGGTGATGCATGTTGTTTCTAGGCCTGCTATACGTTGCTAGACGTTGCTAGACGACGGCTAGGTCAGCAATTCCCAAGCATGTTGGCCCCGTAGAACCCTACTAAGCTTCGCTAAGCGTCAAGGACCACCACGTACCTCTCTTACTCCCCCGCTGCTTTCATGCGACCGGTTTTCATTCGGTTCACGTTAAATTCACGTGAAATGAAATAAAAAACAAGGGTATCTAAAATTATTATTTAATGACGACTGAAGCCACTTTCCTCGTACCGATAAATCGATGCGAGGCTCGGGCTCCCATTGAATGACGGGTGCAAGGAAAGTGAATCGGGGCCAGCCACAAGTCGGCTGCTGGATAAGTACAACAGGCTGCTGGAAGGAGCCGATTGCTGTGCTTATTTTTCAGATAGGCTAGTGTCGAAAGTGCCTGCTAACAAGCTTATGTTGTGAATGGCAGCAGCATGTCCACTGCCTTATCTAACAGGTGTGTGAATAAAGGAACCACATGGCCCATTTTTGGCGTCTGGCCGACTATAAGCTTCTAGAGCAATTTGTTGCGTAGTTCACGGCTTTCTCTTATGCACTTACATGTGTTTATTGAAACTTAGGCATGGAGTAATGGAAGTTCTTTAGATCGATCACACCTCAAGTTCTTCATTTATGTGTGTGACTTGGCGAGTGCGAAAGTAGAGAACATTTATTATTAGCTTGCGGAATCACGAGAAGGGGCTTGCGGAATAGGTTCCACGGAACGCGCTTTAAAGAAACCGTAAGTTAGGTGATACTAGGCTGTTTCTGCATTGATTCTTAGGCACAATGAGCCTCGAGTTGGAGGGCCCCTAAACAACTTCTCAAAATACAAAAAAAACGAGCACTTTTCTTTCCAGATGTTTCCCGTCTTCGGGCACAACGCGTGACGCCAAGAGTTTGTTCATGTGGCTTCAAGCCCAAGTAGGCTCTGGTTTGGTCTATATACGAGACATATCTGTTGTGAGTTGTTTTGTACGCTGCTTTGTCATGCAGTCGCACTGCCGTTCTGCCTCGTCTCATACGACCATCGTGCGCGATAAACTGATTTCACTTTGTGTTCTGTGTTCGCCACTGCGCAAGCAGACAGCTACAGGTAGTCGGAAAGCGCTAAATCCTGACTGGCGCAAAGTTTACTGCTGGCATAGCAAGTGTTAACCGAAGAAATAAGTGGCAAGGAGGATACAAACTGAGGAAAAACTGTCAGCCAGCCTTGTTGAAACGAAATGATCTTTTAGACAGTTTGCGTGGGACAAAAGGAGCGCGAAGAAAGGAGATGAACAAACGAGCGCAATGTGACAATCTAACGAGTTGTTAGATAGAGCCTGTTTCTTTATCTCATTTGTTCATGTACGTTTTGGTTCTCTCCCGCACAAACTTTCTAAAAGAGAATATGATTGCGCTTGTAAGAATGGCAGTTAAAGAGAGAGGAACTGCTGTCTTGTCTTTCAACTCGGTGTGGTCTAGGGCTCCTTTAAATGACGAACAGTTATGGATAGGACATCATTGATATCCAATCTCCAGTGACAAGCTTTGTCTCATTTTTTTCCTTCTGTATCTTTTTCTATTTTTCTATTTCTGATTATTTAAGTTCTGTTCTTTACTATCTCCCCTCCTACTTTTCCTCTTCCTCACCTTCACAACTTTTCTCCTCACGCTCATTTCCACTATCCCAGACCCTTGCGAAACTATACTATGCAAGGCTATGCTATGCTTTCCCACTGTGCCAGCATAGCAGAGTGGTTAGGACACTTGCCTTCCGATTGAGGCTAGTTGAGACTGCTTCACGTTTAGTACTTTTAACAGCGAAGCTGTCCAAGCCACCAATAAAATCTTTGGTGGGTACAGTGTGAAGAAAAAAAATATCATGAACGGGTGTGTGCCCCCTGACTTCGCCCCCCTTCCCCCCGACACAACTAAATGACACTCACACACTACTCGCTGCTGGTCCCCGGAAAACTGATGAACGCAACAGATGGGAGGCAAACATTACTTGAGATTACTAGGCAAACGTAATCAGCACTTCTCAAAAGCTTCAACAAAATGTTGCGATTAACCCGATAATAAACATGGTAGCCCCACGTTTCAACTTTCCTCAAGCTTCTGTACCAAGTGCTTCAGTAATGCAACAGCGTATAGAGAACGGGTGTGGATATGGCAGCTGCGACAAGACTGAATCGATGGAAGTCCCACGTCAACGACGATGTGCCCGTAGATCTATGTGAGATGCATACGTTCGGGCTTAGAGTGAGTTTGTCACTGGAGTTAAAACATTCATGTCGTGTATCTGAATGGTTTTGGTTTATCTCGAGCATCTCTGTACTGAGAAGCAGCCTGAAAACAAGCTAGCGTGACCTTCACGAGAAGCAACCCAGAAGCAACCAACGATTACCTAGCTAGAACAACCAAGAAGCAACAAGATTAGACACCGTAATTGTGCATCTTTGCTGTTTCAAGCCTTGCGCGACGGGAGTACACACCTTAGCGAGCCTTAAAGGGTCACTCACCAGGTTTGACCATTTTGAGCTGACAAGCGTGATGCGTATAGATGAGGCGTTCATGATCGCATCTGCCATAATATACAATGCTACGTGCCGCGAAAATAGGTGAAATTTCAATATGAACGCTGCTCCCTCTTCCTTTTGCAGGCGCGTGACCAGAGAATGAAGGCATGACGTGCGCGTACGAAGGGCCCTACGTACACGGCAATGCAGTGACGTTGGTCCTCTACGTAGACAACTATAATCGTCTACGTACGCTCTAAGGCAAAAGGGTGTTAAAGGGGTGTGTGGTTCGTCCTTCTGGGAACTAATGGGGCTGCCACAACCACTAATCCTTTTAGGAACAAACGGCTCCGGGTCTTACAGTTAGTTCCCACAGAACAGCTTAAGGGACTAATAATAAGTCCTTCCCATTACACCTTAACAGGTAACCGTTAGTCCCACAAATCACCTCGAAGGACTAACATTTAGTCCTTACACTAACATCTTACCGGGCAACCGTTAGTCCTCACAGTTGCACCTCACCGGACGAACGGTTGGTCCACTCAAATACACCAATGGGCTCAACTTTTTATTTCCAGTTCAAATAGTGTTTTTCTATTTATTCTCCGCCAGGCCTAATACTTTTCTCGCCTGTTTTCGGTGCAGTGAGCAACACAAGGCGCGGAAAAGAACGCGCGAAAAATTATTTAGCACCTGTGTGTCGCTGCTTTTGCAGTCACTGCAACAACAGGAGACAAAAGTGAGACACTAAAATCTTTTATTTTTCTCTACACACATGAAGGTTTTCCATTCTTTAAAAGAATTTCAGGTGAAACGTACAATTGCAGCCACGTTGTCACATGCTGTACAGCCCTTGTGAAGCTTTTCCGACGGAAGCGATAGATGACAGGTATTGCAGACGCCAGCGCACACAGCCTTCTGTATGTTCTGTGTCCACGGCTATACAATAAAATAGTAAAAAATAGGTAGTCACGTGTGACAGAAGATGAGGATGCACGCATATGACAAGTACTATCAGCTTAAATGAAATCCGAACAGCGGAGCACGTGTTTCAAGCTTGGAAACAGTATAGTGTTGGCCGTCCAGCCATCACCATTGACAGGCGCTCACATCCGGTTTGGCAGCACTGCGCTATCCACCTACAGTGCGTTATGTTCATTTTTGCTTTAGTTTTTGTGTGGTGATAACGGTGTCCATCGTGGGCGTGCCAAGCGCTTTTGATCGCATACAACTCGCAATTCCTTGCTTTTACTTCAGCGTCGCAGTGCAATCGATGAATTGGCAAGACAAAACAAAAACAGGAATATAATCAGTTTGGGGTTGATTTTCAAATAATCGTCGTATCTCGTTCGCCAGCGCTGCTTCACCGGCACCCTTCTTTTAGAGACCAACCCGAAAATGCATCCCTTTAGCTAGAAATGTCGACCGTTTCTTTGGAAGACAGAGCAAAAATCATCGCACTTTACCGGCACGAAGTGAAACAGCATCAAATTGCCAGAATTTTGAACCAGCTTTTGTCTACTATCTATCTATCTATCTATCTATCTATCTATCTATCTATCTATCTATCTATCTATCTATATCTATCTATCTATCTATCTATCTATCTATCTATCTATCTATCTATCTATTTATCTATCTATCTATCTATCTATTTATCTATTTATCTATTTATCTATCTATCTATTATATCTATTATCTATCTATCTATCTATCTATTATCTATCTATCTATCTATTTATCTATCTATTTATCTATCTATTCTATCTATTATCTATCTATTATCTATTTATCTATCTATTATCTATCTAGTTATCTATTTATCTATCTAGTTATCTATTTATCTATTCTATTATCTATTTATCTATCTAGTTATCTATTTATCTATCTATTTATCTATTTATCTATCTATTTATCTATCTATCTATTTATCTATTCTATCTATTGTCTATCTATCTATCTATTTATCTATCTATCTATCTATCTATTTATCTAATCTCTAGCCGCCTATGACTTTCAGCTCTCCTGGCCGTTTCGAGTATGGTATCGATACTAAACTTGGTATGGTATAACATGAATGTATGAACGACATATTTAACCAGTAATAACATTAAATCTTGATATGTATGTCATGTATGTCGTGATTACATTTAATGTTCCTGCAGCTGTTGTGGTGGTTTCGTTCACACGGCATGTTGAAAAACGGATATGGTATGGCAAGATTGCATGGCGAACACAAGCGACAGACCCTAACTTGAAAATCATGACATGCGTGTCAAATAACAACATAACTACATGTCACGCTCATAATGCACTCGTGGCCGTTTCGCTAGCGCCACATATACCAAATTTGGTATTACAGTACGTGAAAGGATGACGAAGGTATGTGAATAGTGCAAACATAATAATCATGAGATGCATGTGATGTAACAACATGACTACAAGCCACGCTCACGATGCGCTGGAAGCCGTTTTGCTAGCTTGATTATACCAAATTTGGTATTACGGGACGTGAATGGATGACGAAGGCGTAATACTGGCGCAGACATGACAAACATGAGATGCTTGTCGTGCAACAATGTGACTACATGGTATGCTCATGAAGTGCTCGCGGCCGTTGTGCTAGCTTCGCATGTACCAAACTCGGTATTACTCCTCGCGAACGGACGACATAGGTAAATTACGCGTCCAAACATGATAATCACGACATGCGTGTCATATAACATGACTACATGCCACACTGATTATGCGCTTGCGGCCATTTCGCTAGCATCACATATGCCAAATTCGGTATTACGTTACACGAATGGATGATGAAGGTATGCGACTGGTTTAAACATGATTATCATTAGATCCGTTTCATGTGAGAACAAGTACGCGCCACAATCAAGGTGCGAATACATTTCGACGTGACGCGGTGTGCAAGCTCACCGGCGTTCATTTCGTCGCGTCACGCCGGCGTTACCATGCCAGGCACCGGTCCTGCCATATACTCGCAGGCGTGCGCTGTGTTGCGTTGCTTTGATGCATGCGCGTTTCAGCGCATCCGACATCCCTCAGAGACGCAGCGTTGTCTGGGTAGCGCTTCGGCGCGCAGAATGTCGCATTTCGGGCCGCGTAGACGGACGCTAGTCGCACCTGCCGTCAGACTATAGATTGTTCGCGTTTTGCTAGCGTAGCGTCGCTGTGCCCAGCGTGCGCGTGCGTCAACGCTGCATTGGAGTATATTGGGCCCATGCGCTCGCGGCTGGTTTGCTAGATCCACATATACCACATTTGGTGCTACGTGACGTCAATGGATGACGGAATATACGACTGGTGCGAATGATAATTCTGACACGTGTCCTGTAAGAACATGACAACATAGCACGCTTATAGCATGCTCGCGGCCGTTTCGCTAGCTCCACATATACAAAACTTGGTATCACGTGACATGAAAAGATGACGCCACTTTTCAAACATGATAATCATAACACAAAAGCCATGTAAGGCATCATTTACTTGATGATTTGATTGATATGTGGGGTTTAACGTCCCAAAACCACTCTATGATTATGAGAGACGCCGAGTTGGAGGGCTCCGGAAATTTAGACCACCTGGGGTTCTTTAACGTGCACCCAAATCTGAGCACACGGGCCTACAACATTTCCGCCTCCATCGGAAATGCTGCCGCCGCAGCCGGGATTCGAACCTGCGCCCTGCGGGTCAGCAATCATTTACTTCCACTTCGTAACGTTGTGCTGATTTTAAAGTGACATACCAACGTTTTTCATTCGTGGTTTGCGTATCATCGCTTCCCACCACACGGGGGATCTGCCAATTTTTTTATATTGTTCCTTTTAAATACCATACCTGGAACACAAGCAGAAGCATTGCACTATAAGGGGGTCATGCAGTGCTGCCACACTAATTCTGCGGGCCTGTCTGTGTCAATGAATGGTAGACGGTGTGCACTATGCTATTGATAAGGCTTGTGCCACGCGCTCCGCTGTTCGCGTTTCATTTGTAGCCAATATTACGTGCAAGTTGATATAAAAACATACGCGTAAAATATATGACAAGTACGTGCAAGTTGATGTAAAAACATACGTGTAAAATATCACATGCAGGTAACTTTACCTTCGCATCTCTTATAGTCATTGTGAAGCTGGTGCGATGAAATCGATAGATGACAGGCAATGCAGACGCCAGCGCACACAGCCACAGCCTTCATCACGGTGCGTGCCCACATCTGCACAATACGATTGTAAAAATAGTTACTCACATGGGACAGAAGATGAATATGCAAGGGTATGAAAAATACGTGCAAGGCGAGATAAAACATACGTGCAAAACAGGACATGTAAATATTTTAACGTGATGTCACACATCGTCAAAGCCGCATTTCAATCCCCGTAGCGCAACAGCTTTAGTGCGGTAGCCGCAGTCATAACTCTGAGGCGTCGCGAACTATCGTGCCGCCAGCGAGGCAGCGAGTTCTAAGCGAGCGCTGCCGTTCAGCTCGAGGAAGCGAATGTGAGACCAAACACAGCGTTGCACATGGAGCGTCTGCCGCCAGCGAACCTCGAAGAAGAGAACGACTGTGTGCAAAGCCGCCACCACGAACAGCGCCTTGTTGGTTTGCAGTGAGTGACAAAAGAACCGACGGTAATGCGGCCCTTTTCCACAAACTTGAGTGAGGGTAGCTGGCAAACGCGAGTCCGCTGCCATGGCAGCCGCCAACGGTCTGCACCGAGCTGCTGGCGACTGATTTACAGGGAAAAAACCAACTCTAATGGCGACCAATTTTCACTGACTCAGTTCCAACGCTAGCGAAAGCCCGCCGAAAGCTCAAAGGTCCACTTAAAGAGAACCACATGCTACAACCGAGCTCGTTACGAGCAATTGCAACGTGTTTTGGACGACTTGCAAAACAGCGACGAGGTCTCCGCCCAAATATCGTCAGCACGGAGCTCATCACGGCGGCAAAGACAGGCGAGCACTCGATGAGCGAGCGTCCGGGCTGCCGAGGCAATGGCGGCCAATTTCCGAGTGGTCAAAAAGCCAGGCGAACTACTGACGCCGAAGCCGACATTCGCTGTGCATTTCGTTTGTGCGATATACAAAACGACCGAGCCCGCGGCCGCAAGCGCGATACGTATCGCACACCCGCAAGTACGGCAGAATAGAGAATGATCCCCTACTTGTGAAAGAATCCAGCGCTGATTTCTTCCCTGAGTCAGACTGAAATAATCTATCCGACAGGGCTGCTGTCTTCTCGGCCGCAATGTTGGCCTCGATTCTCAACCGATGGTGTCGTCAGTTGGCCGTCACTATCTTCCCTGAGCCAGGGATATAAAGCGCGGCGTGGCCACTTGTCCAGGCCGGCTCCAGATTTCATGGGTGCGGCGAAACGTAAGAGCAGCAGCGCACGCTCATTTAAGCGTACACACAAAAATTGGCAGATCCCAGGTACAGTGGGAATCTATTATATGTGAAGCACGAATGAGAAATGTTCAGATGTCACTTTAAAATCATCACAACGTTACGAGGTGGAGGTAAATGATGCCGTACAAGACTTCGGTGTTATGATCAACATGCTTGGATGTGTCGTTTAACTTCGTCATCTATTCCCGTCACGTGATACCAAATTTAGTATATGTGGAGCTAGCGAAACGGCCGCGAGCACGCTATGAGCGTGGTATGTCGTCATGTTCTTATGACACGCGTGTCAGGGTTATCACGTTTGCACCAGTCATATATGTCGTCATCCATTGACGTCACGTAACACCTAATTTGGTATAGGGTAGAGCTAGCAAAACGGCCGTGAGGGCATCATGAAGGGTCCATTATATTCTAATGTAGCGTTGACGCACGCACACGCTGGGCACACAGACACTGCGTTAGCAAAACGCGAATACTCTATAGTCTGACGGCAGGAGCGACCAGCGTATATCGGCGTGACCCGATGACAACCAGTGCGAAATGCGACATGCTGCATTTCACACCAATCCGTTACCCAGACAACACTGTGTATTCCTATTTTCATGACGGAGGGACGCTGGACGCGCTGAAACGCGCATGCGTCAAAGCAACGCAGCACGGCGCGCGCCTGCGATTATATGAGATGACCAGTGCCTGGCGTGGCAACGCCGGCGTGACGCGACGAAATGAAGGCCGGCGAGCACGCGCACCGCGTCACGTCGAAATGTGTTGGCGCCTTGACTGTGGCATGTAGTCATATTTTCACATGACACGTATCTCATTATTATAATATTTGCACCATCACATACCTTTGTCATCCCTTGACGTCACGTAATACAAAATTTGGCATATGTGAAGCTAGCGAAATGGCCTCGGGCGTATTATCAGTGTGGTATGTAGTCATGTTGTTACACGACACGCATTTCGTGATCATCATATTTGGATGCGTCATTTATCTACGTCGTCAGTTGGCGTCGCGAAATGCCGAGTTTGGTACATGTGAAGCTAGCAAAACGGCGGCCGGCACATCGTAAACGTGGCATGTCGTCATGTTGTTTCATGACACGCATGTCATGATTATCATGTTTGCACCAGTCACATACCTGCATCGTCTATCCACGTACAGTAATACCAAATTTGGTATATGTGACGATAGCGAAACGACCGCGAGAACATCATGAGCGTGGCTTGTAGTCATGTAGTTACATGACACGCATGTCATGATTTTCATATTAGGGTCTGTCGCTTGTGTTCGCCATGCAATCATACCATACTATACCAGTTTCGCAACATGCCAACAAGAGTTGCAGGGCCATAAGATGTAAATCATGACATTCATGACATACATGTAATGCTTTTCATGTTATGACTACTCAACTACGTTCTTCATACAGTCATGTTATGCAATACTAAGTTTGGTATCGATACCATCATCAAAAAGGCCAGGAGAGCTAAAATTCCTAGGCAGCCACATAGATAGATAGATAGATAGATAGATAGATAGATAGATAGATAGATAGATAGATAGATAGATAGATAGATAGATAGATAGATAGATAGATAGATAGATAGATAGATAGATAGATAGATAGATAGATAGATAGATAGATAGATAGATATGCGCTCAATGTAGCTGAAGTTCGCTAAGAAATGCTTCGCATTTAAAAAAGCACCGTTCACGTGCATTAGGGTAGGCTTGTTCTGGCACGTCACATGTACCTCATGGGCATATTACGCACAAAGGCCAAAAAGCTGTTGGGAAACGAAATCCTTTTTGACCATAGGTGTCAGTCTGGTGTCTGGCCTATACGGGCAGGATGGCAATGAACTTGTTCATTGCCAAGCTCGAGTACTCAGTGGCCGAGTCCACTACCACCCGCTGCTGAAGAGGATACTGATGGAGTGAGACAGCGTGGAATCTTAGAGAAACAAAGGTAAGATCGCCGCGTCAGGGCACCTCCCTTTAAGGACCTCAATAGACATCAAGCTTGGGGGTGGCGCCGCCTGCAGACTAATACAATCCCAAATCTGCATAAGCTTCACATGATGTACCCTGCAAAGTATCCCCACTCATGCCCGTGGTGCGGAGATACTCCTACACTAACACATATTACATACAGCTGTCCAGAGCGACCTGTCATAGTCGACATAGGATATACGCACCCAATACATACGTGGTCGTGGGAGGCGCGACTCGCTGAACGGACCCTGGGAAGCCAACTAGCAACCCTTGGTCAGGCCCGCCGAGCCGCTTTAGCCAGTGGAGAAGGGCCCCACCCGCGACGAACCACTTTTTTTTATTAAATGTTGTTTCTCTCTCTCTCTCTTCGGGCACGTCATGCGCACGTGACCTCTTTGTCGGATGCCGGAAAAGGTAGGGAAGAGACTTGGCTTGCGAAGGCTATGCGGAGGAGCAGCAAGAGTTTCGAGCTCACCTTCCGTCATCCTCACGTCAGGCAGCTTCAAAAAAAAATGTTTTCTCGGCTTGTAATGAACCGATTCAAAACATTTTTGTGGCAAAACGTTTCCAATCAACTTCCACGGTCTAAATAAAATTTTGTGTGAGACCTGGTGAATGGTCCTTTAATGAAAGCATCATCACTATTCAATTTATTAACCGATACCTTGTTGAGAAACTTGCTGCGGAAACTTAAACAGCATCATTTGAGGCATCTTAATTACTTCGTGGTTGCATGGTTAAAGGATCAACCAGCCTTTTAATTTTGTTCTAGCTATGCATTTTAGTGCTTTAGTTGTGGTTAAATTTTTTTGTATAGGCTGCACAACTCTGCGACTTAACGATACCGCTTACGGAGGCTATTCCGAATAACTTAAGATGCAACTGGTTTCACGGACTCACTGCGACGGATCCGGTTCATCATGTTCTTCATGTGCAGTTTTTCGGAACAATAGTCGAGTACTAAGTACTCTGAATCGTTAACCCCTTTTTCTAAACAAATCATGTTCTCGGGACGGCTTTGTGCTCTCCCATTGTAGTGTACCTAGTACACTAAATCGTTACCCACTTTTTCCAAACACATCAGATCAGCATTGACTTCGTAGGTAATGTAGAAACCTTGGTTAGGGTGGGATGGCTTTATGCTCTCTCATAGTAGAGTACCTATAGTGCTCTCAATCGTTCACCGCTTTTTTCTAAACACATCAGGCACGGCACACAGCTCTCCCATAGTAGAGCACCTAGTGCTCTAAATTGTTAACTACTCTTTCTAACACATCAGTAGTAGAGTACCAGGTACTCTAAATCGTTAACAACTTTTTCCAAACACACATAAGTTACTCACATCCCGAGTACACATATATGTGATGGGACGGCTCTATGCTCTCCCATAGTAGAGTACCTAGTACTCTAAATTGTTAACTACTCTTTCTAAACACAACCGGTACGAGGTGGCGTTCGGTAGCAGAATGCGTAGGCATTATGTTTAGGGACGGCTTTACGCTCTACCATAGTAGAGTACTTCATACTCTAAATCGTTAACAACATTTTCTAAGCACATGAATAGAGTGCTTTTAATCAAGTGTGAGGCCTGCAAGACGGCTTTACACTCTGCCTCAGTAGAGTACCAAGTACTCTAAATCGTTACCCGCTTTTTCAAAACAACAGACACTGTAACCGGGAGGGCTCGCTTCCCTCTCATAGTTGAGCACAAATTTCTTGAAATCATTACACGCTGATTCTAAAGACACAAGTCTGGGAACAGTACTAAAAATGAGTCAAGCATCACGTCAGCTGGCAGGAGATGGCGACACGCGTGATCACCTCATGCTCTAAGGGCAAATGTCGCATTTCTCTACGAACTTCGGCGACTTTGAGCTTATCTATCAAGCCGCTTAAGACTTGTAGCTCTCCTGGCCGTTTCGATAATAGGGTTGATATCAGACTTGGTATGCCATAACATGAATGTATGATGAACTTAAATGACAGTTCATAACATGAATATTGTGACATATATATCATGAATGTCATGATTTACAGTTCATGCTCTACCTGCTCTTGCTGTGGTCTTGTTGACATGCCAAGTTGTAAAACTGGTATGGTTTAACATGACTCCATGGCGAACACAAGCGACAGACCCTGACATGAAAATCATGGCATGCGTGTCATGTAACAACATGACTACATGCCACGCTCACGATGCCCTCGCAGCCGTTTCGCTAGCTTCACGTATACCAAATTTCGTATTACGTGACGCGAACGAACGACATAGGTAAATTACACGTCCAAACGTGATAATCATGACATGCGTGTGATGTGACAACATGACTACATGCGATACTCACGATCCGTTCACGACAGTTTTGCTAGCCTCACATATGCCAAATTTGATATTACGTCACGTGAATGAATGACGAAGGTATGTGACTGGTACAGAAATGATAATTATGAAATGTGCGTTATGTAAGAACATGACTACATGTGACGCTCTTGGTGCCAATACACTTCGACGTGACCCGGCGCGCGTGCGCGCTGGCGTTCGTTTCGTCGCGTCACGCCGGCGATGCCACGCCAGGCGCCGATCGCGTGCCGCACTGTGTTGCGTTGACACATGCACGTTTATGGGCGCCCGGCGTCCATCAATCACGAAGACAAGCAGACACAGTGCTGTCTGTGCAGTGCTGCCAACCTGTGGAGCCACTTTTTCCCTCTCTGGGGTGAAAACAATTCCCTAGATTTCCTTGGATTTTTATGGGGAGCAGTTTTTTGAAGACTTATATGTGTTTGTGCTGTGGAGAACGATTTGCAAGTTCGCTTTTATGATATATTGGTCCTTTCGTTTGAATATATTCACTGAAATCACTGTGCTGAAGATTAATATGTGTCGCTGTAAAAATTGAAAAGCATCAAAACATTTTATCCCACGAAATCACAAGAAAGCAGTCTTCACATTTATGGGGGAGGGGGGGGCAGGTAGTATCGCAGTGTTTTATGCAAGTCATCAAGAAGAAGGCATGGCATAAAGTTTAAAAAAGGAATAAATTATCAACATATTACTTAGGGACATTGCTAGATGTTCAATGCAAAACATGGTAATCTTACACTACGATACAGTGCACTTGTAAAAATTAATCATCAATTCTGTCATTTTGCAACTCTCCCACAGAAAATGCTTGGTGGTGTTCATATAAAACATGGAGTGATTAACGCTTACTTAAATTCAAACAATGTCTTGAAAAACGTCACTCTCAATCTTTGTCATGATATCTGATGCAAGGTATTGTGAAAAAAGATAGTTTAACCAAGAAAGCATAGTATGATGTGTGGCAGTTCATCCCTCGCCACCTTCTGAATGGCTACGAAGATAGATGTTTATTAGAAATTGTACTGCCATATATTCATTCCAAATATATTCTTGAATTCTTCCAACAAGCACTTTTTTTCAGCTTTTTTTTCAGCTGTGCAAATAACCACATACATGCAGCCTATTGTTCTGGCTGTGCTTTTCACAGAAACCATGGTTACCATGGCGGAATCACATGGCTCCACGGGCCAGGTCACTAGCAACGTGACAGCGTTTGCAATAAAAGGAAACCAATAAAAAACAATAACAAACCAAAGAAAAAAATTAGCTGATACCACGTACAGCGGAAATCGATGATATGCGAAGCACGAATGAGGAAGGTTGATATATCACTTTACAATCAGCCCAACGTTACGAGGTGGAGGTAAATTATGCCATACGTGACTACCTTGTCATGGTTATCATGCCTGGATGTGTCTTTTACCTTCAACTATTCACGTCACATGATACCAAATTTAGTGTGCGTGCCATGTAAAACTTGACTACATGCTTCGCTCATAGCCCGCTCACGGCAATAATACTAGCCCCACATATACCAAATTTAGTATGATGTTACGTGAGTAGACGACGAAGGTAAATGACACGTCCAAATATAATAATCATGACGTAAAAGTCAGGAATACGGCACAATTTACTTCCCGCCTCATGACGTTGTGCTGATTTAGTTGTGACATATCAACCTTCCTCATTCATGCTTCGCATACCATCGATTCCCACTGTACGTGGGATCTGCCATTTTTTTGTTCCTGACTGGATGCGAGTATCTGTGCGACCTAGAGCTGTTTATCACTGATGCACAGTTTGTGATAGTGTCGCAGTGCTATAGGCTACATCG
Source organism: Rhipicephalus annulatus (assembly GCA_013436015.1). NCBI lineage: Eukaryota > Metazoa > Arthropoda > Arachnida > Ixodida > Ixodidae > Rhipicephalus > Rhipicephalus annulatus. Next base: position 198,774 of record WOVY01010686.1, on the reverse strand, counting down.
CGTCTGCACCTTTCTGTTTGTATGTACGATTGATTGTGGTTACCCGGAGCAGTTGTGCTCACCTGAACTGTTGTTACTAACATGCATTAAACTTCTTTGTGTGTTTGCTGTGAACACATGACGTAATAATTGACCTTTTCATTTGTCTACATAATACCATATAAAACAAAAGTACTACAATAAGCCAATAATTTAGGAAACAGCACTCTAAATGGTTTATTTTGCAATGCCAGAGCATAAGTTGTCTCAGTGTGTGACTCTGTTGTTGCCAGAAAGCCATGGTAGGAAACAGGAACCATAACTTCATCTTTCACCTTCAAAATGCAGCACGCGTTGGCCATACAAGAAAATGGGGCGAGTAAAGTTTTGCATGGTGGTTGCCTAATGAGCTACTTTCTTCTCCCCCCCTTTCTGTTGCATTGTGCAATGCTTTCCTCTAACTGTTTAACTGTCCTTCCACCATGATGCGAAGTCGACCTTCACCCGCTTGGTCTGAAGCTCGACATTTCAATTGCTTTCAGCAACAACCACATACATGGATTGATATCTACGCAGCCTTGAAATGAGGCACCATTAAATGACAGCTCATTTCGCTTGAATATCAAACTTTCATATCAGAAAATGGCTGATCGCCAACATGTCCACTATCCAGAGAGTATGAAGTATTGACAGATAGCCCGAACAAACACAATAGTCAGGAAGCTTGATTGCAGCGCTTCACAACGTGTTCAGAAATGGTTTGATTGACGCTTGCTCGGCGTAGCTTTAGGTTCTGTTGCCGAAATGACACCAATACATGCAGACGTACTATCCCTGCGTACCTAAGTATTATTTCGGCAACACCACCCAGTGCTTCACGGCTGGCAGCAGTCGAACCATTCCAGTGGCGCTATTCTCGATGGACCCGCCTAGTGAATCCATCAGCGGGGCGCGTTTAGTTCCTCGAACAAGCAGTGTGTCATGGTATCATGGACCTTTTGACTACGTCCACGCACCGAACCCACCAAGAATAAACGGAAATAAAGAAGATGAAACGTGCAGCATCTTGACACTTAAACTTGTGCTGCTCGCCGGACCAGGCCTGCATCACAGATCTTCTAAAATGCACAACGTTTGCCTCAAATCCGGTGAGCTGTTTCGTACCTGCCCATTTGGCCTGTGTGAAGGGACTAGTTCGAGGAGCGGACTTGAGCCTTACACCACCCGAAATACTTGAAATGTTTACGGCCGCAGGAGCAGTCTCTGTATTTCGATGCTCGCGGAACGTTGAGAACAAAAAGGTCCCCACAGAATCAGTGATTGTGACTTTCGTCGGCACGGCTCGACCAACTGAAATTAAGGCATGGCCACTAATTTATCGTGTTGATGTACTATCCCCTCGTCCACTGCAGTGCAAAAAATGCTGGAGGTATGGGCATACCATCAAGGGATGTAGATCGGATGTGAGGTGTCGCACATGTTCTGACCAACATAAACCCGACGAATGTTCAACCCAAGAGGTGAGATGCTGTCTATGCAGAGGAAATCCCGCGGCTGACGATGAAAGTTGCCCCATGAGGACATGTGAGTTGCAACTTCTAGAGATCATCGAACAACAACGATGCTCCCGGCGTGAGGCCCGATCTATTCTTTCTGAGCGCTCACGTGGCTATGCCTCCGTTGCCAACCGGGCAAACCAGATGCTTGACTCATCGTTGCCTGATTTAATATCAACGGTGGAAAAGGCCATGACGAAACTTATGGAATCTCTATTCGTGAGCCTAACGGAGTCATTGGCACAAATAGTGAGCACTCAGTTGAATCAAATATTGCAGGGAGGTAACCAACTTACCGTGCCCCCTTCACCAGTTAAGGTTACTGATATTCCATCGGAACCAGGCCCCTCGAAGTCAAAGCCAGACACGCCGAACACTGGCCGTAGAATAATTAAGCCTCTTGTACAAGACCTAGATTGGAGCTCGGACTCCGACTCTCATGTCTCACCACCAGAACAAATGGACTCCGACTCAAGAAATATGAAACGACGTGCTTCTCCTGAGGCACAACGGTCCTCAATTAGTCCTAAATCAAGAAATAAGAGATATCAAAAGGAAAACCCATCAAAAAAGATTTTTTAAAGGATAGCACCTTAGAGAAAGCAGTGAGTGCTGCTGGTATCTCTTCAAAATAGGGAATTTAAAAGTGCTACAGTGGAATTGCCGCTCCATTTTTTCAGCAGCCACAGATTTACTTCAACTTTGCGATAATTACTCCCCTGATATTGTTGCTTTACAAGAAACTTGGCTTGCAGAAAATAAGCATTTTAGGATTAAAAATTACCGCGCATTTCGTCTAGACCGCCCAACTCGGGGTGGAGGTTTGGCAATATTTATCTCATCTAAAATCGCCCATAGAGCTAAAATTATTTATCAGTCATTGGCTTCAGAAAGCGAGATTTTAGCAATAAGCATTACTATTCCTGGGTCCCTCCCATTCTCATTTATTAATGCTTATTTTCCTGCGGGTGTTCTAAATTCTTCCGTCCTAGATACTGCAGTTCAATATTGCCAAAAAGATATTGTATTAGTAGGTGACTTCAATTCTCATCATATATCTTGGGGTTTTAAAACTGATCTGAATGGTAAACGTTTATGGGATTGGGTGAACAATAATAACTTTATATGCATAAACACAAAAACTCCTACTTTTATGTGTAATCAGTCCTCCTCGGTACTCGATCTAACTTTTTCTAACGCTAACCTCTCCATCTTATCATGGTCTGCGATTAACTCGGGAACAAGTAGTGACCATATGCCAATACTGTTCGAGGTGGTATGTCCAACAACCTCCAAGAATAGATCTGCCGTAACACATGTAAACTTTAATGCTTTCGAGAAATCCTTACAAGGCGCTTTATCTAATAAAACGAATGATGCAGAACTAGACGCCATCAGAATTAGCGACATTTTAAAAGAGTCGTTAAATAAATCAAAATTCACCATTGAAAGCGCTAAACCGTCTACCAACCCTTGGTGGAATGCGGACTGTTCGCGGGCTTATAGACTAAGAAAGGCTGCATGGAAAAAATTAATCTTCAACCAGTGTCCCAGGAACTGGAGTGATTATAAGTATGCAGCCGCTATTTTTAAGAGAACCATCGCTAATGCGAAGGACAAATTTAACAACGACCGATGTGAGTTCCTGTCAAAGCCGGACAATAGAAAAGCACTTTTTCGCTTTCTGAGAACTCGGAAAGTTCTTCCGGTACAAAGAAATATAGAATCTGTAGTATCATCACCAGTTGAACTGAAAGCCCTTCTAGAAGATATAGCTCAGGGCCTAGAAAGTCGCTTTACGACACTTCTCTCATACCAAGCCCAGTCCCCCCAAAGGGCTGAGGATTTTGAAGAGGTTACGCCTGCAGAATTAGCAAACGTAGTCAGAACACTACCGCATTCGGCTCCTGGTCCTGATGGCATGACGACATCAGTGATAAAATCTGTGCATAAAGTATTCCCACTTGGCCTACTCGAAATTATTAATCACTCACTTAGAAGCTCTTGGATCCCACCTGATTGGAGAATGACAAAAGTGATTCCATTATTAAAAAAGCAAGGCGCTGGGTTTACCTTAGATAATATCAGGCCCATTTCACTTACATCGAACCTAGTAAAACTAGTTGAAAGAATTTTATATAGACGTATAGATCGATGGATGTCAGAAAAACTGACACTGAGCCCATGTCAGATTGGATTCAGGCGTGGTTGCTCCATTTAGTGTGCGCACGTGGATCTCGAAAGCAGAATACAACTTGCTCGCTATCAGAAACAATACTCCGCTTTGGTAACCTTGGATATCACAAAAGCCTATGATAGCGTGGAGCATGTTAAACTGCTAGATTCACTTCAGAATTTAGGACTGCCTCAATAATATGTGGCCTGGATCCATGCTTTCTTAGGTGATAGAGAATTTTACTGCTCGCAATCTGGTGTCAACTCTTCAGTATACAGGCAAACGAGAGGTATACCGCAAGGGTCAGTACTATCGCCCTTATTATTTAATGCTCTACTATGTTCCATTCCCATACAGCAAGATGTACAGGTCTATGTGTATGCCGATGATATTGCATTTTTTGCTGCGTCGGCGGATATTCACACACTGTACCTGATTCTGCAGACATACATGAATAGTCTGGAAACGTGGCTGGAGGATATCAACCTATGCCTCAATACAAACAAAAGTACAATCATAGTTTTCGCACAAAATGCCTTAGTGCGAATTTCACTAACGTACCGGCAGGACACCATACCTCAGGTCGAGTCAGTTAGGTACTTCGGGGTAACCTACACCGAAACACTAAACTGGAGTCCCCACATAGAAAACATGGCCGCTAAAGGAGCACGTGCCGTAGGGATGCTGCGCAGGCTCAGTAATTATCGTGCCGGTTTGCGTAGAGACGTGCTCATTATGATATATTGCATGTACATTCGACCGATACTAGAATTCGGCTGTGTTTTGTTTTCTGGCGCTCCGGCCTACAGAGTTCGACCACTGATTCTGCTAGAACGCGAATCTTTACGCTTATGCCTAGGGCTACCCAAATATGTTGCCAACAATATCCTATACGAAGAATCCCGCCTGCCTTCTCTTATCAAAAGATTTCATATTCTAACAGTACGTACATTCCTTAAAATCTATGCATCACCTCAGCGGAGGGCACAGTATGTGTTCATTAACCAGCATACCTCATTCTTCAACCACCAATGGCCTAAATTAAGGTGTCCTCAAGTAATATTTACTCAGAAACTTTTGGAGCCCTTAAGAGTTAACCTTTGGGAAACACTTGTGCTCAACACTGTAGATGCAATTAGGATAGAATTTGACGATATATATCCCAAGAATGCAAAAACTTTACCATATCAGTATATAAATGGCATTTTGGAAGATCATTTGGCCAATCTAGAAACATCCACTGTGATAGCGACTGACGCTTCGGTTTATGGTGAGAAGGCTGGTGTAGGAATCGTATCCTTCTCTCTAGATTGGGCTTTCGCAATTCGATTACCCGACTTTACACCTATTTACCAAGCAGAACTACTGGCAATAGTCCTTGCATTGCGTAAAGTGCCGCAAGATCTATCAGAGGTGATTGTTATAACAGACTGTCTCTCGGTCTGTACTGCCTTAAAAGCTCACCAACTTTTTCGCGTACCTTAGAAACTTTCTACTCGCTCATTCCTAGACATGTGCGACTCGTCCGACTAGTTTGGGTACCAGGCCATAGAGGTTTAGCTCTAAATGAGCATGCAGATGCACTAGCTGTATCTTCCCTTGATTGTCCTGTTTTACCTATTTTGCCTACTTCTGAATATATAACAGCAGCACGCTTTGAAAAACGCACAACGGCCAATAACTTTGAAAAATCCCCTTTGTTTGTATCAGACTTCACACAGCTAAAGTTCCCTTGGAAGAACAAGTGGTGTTCATCAAGGAAGGAAGAAATAGCAATTACCAGGCTGCGTTGTCGAGTCCCCTCATTGAACTTTTACCTTCACAGGTCGGGTCTGGCACACTCGCCCTTGTGCCTTTATTGTAATGAGAGGGAATCTTTGGAGCACTTCTTTTTGTCATGCCGAAAATTGAAAACTCAAAGGGAAAATCTACTAGAAGAACCCCTACGAAAGTTGGGCTTAAACTTTACACTTCCGGTGATTCTTTCATTTGGCGCAGTCGCATTTGGATTCAGCCACAGGAGCGTTTTTACCGCTGTTACAAATTTCTTACGAGAATCTAAAAGAATGGAATTCTAAAAAAAATGGATAACTTCACTTGAGTTATCTATTTTTTTTCTCTTGTTTTGTATGTTTATATGTTTTCTTTTCAAGGTTCTTTTTTTAATGTAACACCTTTTTATTATTACCTATATTACCTAATTAATCCAACCCTCTCTTTCAAGAAGTGAATTAATTTAAAAAGCAAGGCACCGTCCCATTCATGGCCTATCCCCCTAGGTGGGTTGTGCCAAGGTGTTGAGGAACCAACCAACCAACCAACTTAAACTTGAAAAGCCCAAACTTCCGAAGCTTCATGTTCATATGTTTCAGAACAATGTATAGAATGCGTCATGAGTACTAATGACCTTCTGGGTGCGTCAGGTGGGCGGTGGCGTTAAACCTAATTGCAACGGTTAACGTACTTAGTTCGAGTTTATGCGAGGCCTCCGAGGTGTTAGTCCAAAAGCGGTTTTCCAAGGGCAGCATTAGTTTAAGGTAATTACCGTCTTTCTCATTAGCGTCGAGAGTTGTAAAAACTTCGTAAGGTGAGAATGACCGTGTACTCAGATTTGGGTGCACGTTAAAGAACCCCAGGTGGTCAAAATTTCCGGAGCCCTCCACTACGGCGTCTCTCATAATCAGAAGTGGTTTTGGGACGTTAAACCCCACAAATCAATCAATAAGGTGAGAATGACATTGTCAAAGAAATACCGGAAACAGGGGGCGCGCTACTCCCCGAGCTCAGAACGACACACTAAGTGGTTCTAGTTACTGCGGAGTGTTCAAGTTGAACATTCTGATGACTGTATCTATGTGAACAGCGTACTATCGAGGGCCACACTTCCGTACACTCTCCTGCACCGTAAGGTTGCATTCACGTGACGTCAACTTGGCGGGCACAGCCGCGAAAAGTGCTCCAGCTGTGCTGACAACCATGCGACCACCATTTTGAAGGTCACCATATTTCTGATATAGTGCAATGTACCTTTGACCATACCGGCAGCCGGTGGCATACCGGCTGTTGGGTGCGGTGGTTCCAGCAGGTGTACACAAGTTACTGCGGGCACGTTGCTGTTTTATTTTATTTGGATTTAGAACGTACAAACTTTACCATTTGTGAATCTGCTGCAGCCATGTGTGATGCGTGCTCGACTCACTTGAGCGTGTACGCCGAGAAATTGGTTACCGATGCTTAACAGCGATACACGGACAAAGGGGCTCTCTGCAGTGCGCGTTGACCCACTCATTAGGACGAGTGAGGTGAACGAATTAGACACCAAACTTGTTTTGAAGGTGGAACTCTGAGACATGAAGGACTGCTTGGTGCATATACGATAAGTTTTGTGACGCACGAGCGACTAAAAGCCATGAAATCATTGGATGCTTGACTAGTGGATTTGTCCGCAAACCTTCGCTGAAGTCACGGTGACTGTGTTGCTGTGGGCGAAAAGGTAAGATAATCTGAAGTTATATTCTATCTGTTAGCGCTAAAGTCGAGTTTGCCTATGAATTTGACATGAATCTAGTTGAAAGGGTGGGCTTAACACCGCTTACAAACTTGCACGTGAAAACACCATTGCATAAGGCAGATTAGATTGTGGTAAAGTCCGCACGTACGAGACTAAAATTTCGACGTAATTGGCTCACCCACAGCTTTGAGCAATCAAATAAAAAGTATCTGGACCGTTAAATTATTCACTAAAGCAAGCTTACAAGCCACCTGTGATTGGACGCAAGTGTACTGAGCCAGGTCACTTTAGCGAGAAAAACAAAAGCGTGGGCCTCTCGTTTAAGTGCGCATGTATTATTATGAATAGTCTAAGGTTAAGCACTACGCTGTGCTGCGATTTTCGCAGACGTCTCTCCAAATTATTGAAAGTGACTGCATTTACTGCGTTATTGTGATCTCCATTTTCGTGTTTTGTTCGCATCTGAATTTCTCAGAGCTGTCAGAATCCGAACTAAACTGAGTTTCCATTCGCAGGTGAACCACCCTCAAGCACTCACCCCACATCATTGTTAAAATCAGCCTGAAGAAGACGGCTGAATCGCTTGCTACGACGCTTTACCGCAACCTCTAGTGTACGACTACATTGACCGCGAATAACGTTCAGCAAGGAATAAAATTTAACTGGTTTGATATTCACAAGCTCGTCCCCCTTCCATTTTATGCGATGGCTAGACAAATATACTGCACAATCAAACGTGATAGTGGATGGTGGGCGCAAAAGACGGCTCAACTTTAGTATCACGCAGAGGCACACACATGTGTACATGGCCCTGGTCATGACGGCCTGGAAGTAGTGCCTCTTTCGCATTGCTCGCGTGTTGTGCGGATAGCCGAAACTTTGGCTGCGGGAGCACAAGGTTGCTTGGAGGTGAATACCACATATATGTTTTAGGGGCAAAGCTCCTTAAGGCGTGGGTCGTGTGCCTGCTTTATCTAGTAGCCAACCTTCTTTTTAGTCCTTGGAAGGGCCGCTGGATGGCGGCACTTGTATATCAATGATATATGCTGACAAGATGCGAGATGGCGGTACTTGTAGTGTTTGTAAATAGGAAGGGCGGATGGACAGACATGCGGACAGACGGACGTTTGGACGCATGAACGTATGGACAGACGGACGGACGGACGGACGGAGGCGGCCAGTGGATGTTTCACGGTTTGCCGATAAAATCTTTCGAAGCTTCGGTCCCCTCATCACCATCCACTCTGTGGATATGCTGCGATTTATTTTTTGTACCAAGCCGAGATCTGTAATTTGCAAAAGCCTCGCTTGAAAATAAATCGTCGAATGCAGCTGGAATGGTCAGGAGTACTAAATGCCGCTTCATGCTCTCTAATCACGCACGTATGTTACGAGCAGCGCCTCCTCTATTTATCAATGCCAGACAGATGCACCCGATCCACCTGTTCACTGCCTTCACTTGTAGCGTTTTCTTGCTCGAGTCGCGTTTACCCGTGCGTACGCGTTCCGCATAGGTATGGCCAACACCGCCGACTGTGCACACTGCGGAGATGAAGAAACAATTCGACATATCCTATGTGACTGCCCGAAATACAACCTGGAAAGACAACACCTTTCTAATAAACTAAACAGGTTAGATGACCAGCCGCTCTCAGAAGAAAGTATACTGCGCCATCGTCATGACTCATCGTCACAGAAGAAAGCCGTACAAGCGCTACTGGGCTTCTTACGAACTACTGGCCCGTCGGAACGCCTCTGAGTGGAATGATTTTGTGTGTGCGTGTGTGTCGGTGTTTTTCTCCTATTTATTTTTTAACTCTCCCTTTCTCTTTCAATCCCCTATTCCCCAAACCCAGTGTAGGGTAGCATACCGGATACTAGCATCTGGTTAACCTCCCTGCCTTCCTTTTTTCCCGTTTCTCTCTCTTGCTCTCCCCCATCGCCTAGCCTTCGAGTTGGCTTTGTGGCCATGGGGGAGTGGACCCATTATGTAGTGCGTTACGACGAAAATCATATTTATTTATTCGTTTATTTATTTATTTATTTATTTACAGATTACTGTGGTCGAAAGACCAAGCGGGGGGCATAATAAAAAGTGATTCACAATGTAACTTAAATAAAATGAAAGTTCTAGCAATAAAAACATATTAAGGCAGTAGAAGACAGGATAAAATTTGAACAAAGTTAAATGGCAGTAAGAAATTGCAAATTGCATCCGGAGATTGCAAATAAATACAACGTGAGACAGTCTGAGATCTTGAGTTGTACGGTTTAAAACGGAAATATTTATAGTTATCGAAGTCAGGATTTTCATTATCACAGAATGCTTCAAAAGGTAATGCGTTCCTAATCATTGATCGTCCGAGGAAAAAAACAAATTCATGAAAAGATTAGTACGTGCGAAGTAAGGTTCAAGAGTAGTAGTATGAGTAGTATATGAAGTAGTATTTCGTTCAGTTGTGCACAGATGAGGGGGGCAGCGTCTTGCATTTCTCGTGTTCACAATGTTGGCGGTCGCGCTGCCTCAGCAAGAGACACGATTATTTAACATAGCAAGTCTCCGTTCGTGGCGCTATATGGGCAACCAATGGGGAGTTGTTACTGTGACACTGCTGCGTAATGAGCACAGTGAGGTGGCGGCGCCATTGCTTCGAACCATAAAGAAGGAGCACGAATGAAGAAATCTGACACACGTATGATTTTGGAAAGGGAAACGTGTCCATGAGTCTCCGCGGGAAAGCGTCGGACGCTCGTGTGACGCAGGCAGTCCTATAACTAATCCTACCAAAACCCCATTGAACTTCGTTAAGTAGTGACCTGTGTAGCGAAAGATGCACCTTCCCTCTTTTTTCCCTCCTTCGACCTCTCCGTGGCTGCCACCATGTCGGTATTGGCCAGATGCTGTAACGTGGGACCGCTCGCAGCGATCGTTTATTTACAGTCGCTCCCGACTACCATCAATCAGGGGCGCATCCAGCCACTCATTTTAAAGGGGGTGGGTGGGCGATCGCCTAATGTAACACCGGAGCAGGGGGGGGGGGAGGGCGTGGTCATTACTTATTTTGATTTTATTAGCACAAAAACTCTATAGCATAACTACTGTTAATGTGCGCTCAAAGGGATCCCACTCATTTGATTTTGTTTGATTTTGTTGTTAGTTTTCTTGTATATTCTACTGGCTGTATAACATAGTTGCAGTTGATAATAGTTGCTTTCCAGTGTTTAATAATGTTCTAGTGTCTTGTCTATGTATTCTTTTCTTTAACATTGTTCGTCAGTGCCCGCTCCCCTCTGCAATGCTGTAAAGCCCTGAGGGTACAATAAATAAATAAATTTGTCCTAATAGGTGATAGCAGGTGGAGGGCACGCAGTGAAGAGAGGGGGAGGGGTGCTCACAGGTTTTGTGAGGAGCGACCGCCCCTACCGCCCCCCCTCCCTCTGGGTCCGCCTCTGCCACCTATGTTCTCGGAGAGCGAACACGCTGGTATACAGTGCATCTGTTGTACGGATGCGCACTTGTATTTCCGTGTGCGTTGTTCATCAAAATACTTTTCACCCAAGAATGACGTCCTTTTGGTGGCCATCGGTTGCTGTTCCGCCTTCTGATACCAGAGCCAGTCTAGTGACGGCGAGAAGGCCTTCACAATACCACCCGTTAAGCGAGCGGAACGAGTTTTGACAAAAGACATGGCTGCAGAAAATCTTAAGTGAGAATTTCAGGCCGACATTTGAGACTCGACTTTGCGAATTAAGGTGCGAGTTGCTCATTATGAGTATGAGTCGAGGCTTAAATCGATGCCCGCTGTAACGCCGTATACATGTCTCATAAGAAGGTGTAAGTTCGAGTTAGTTTCGGCCGTCCGTGACCGTTTCATCCGGTGCCTAAACCTTTTGCGCAAGAAGCACTTGATTAAACATGTCACAGCTGATTGCATAGTGCGTTGCCATCTCAGACTCTGGTTTCAATAATGCTTCTGTGGGGTCTGTTTTTTTTGTCAACAATACGTGGTTACGTTCTTCGCTTGGCGTTAAGGGTCGACCTGCTTGAGTTCATGGTATCGTTTTGTGCACTTGGCATACACGCGGAAGGATGACTGAGAATGTGATACCTGAACTTCAAGGGTTTTGCTATGCTGTTTTGAATAAAGCAAAAATTGAAGTGTGAAAACTTGTATTAACAATGGTGCTCTTCTTTGCTTTCTTTGTCGCGTGCTCATGATTTTTTCAGAGCCAATTGCTTTCACTAACTCTGCTACATTGCCAAGCAGCCGGGTGGCTAGCGATGCGAGGGTAGCAATGCAAAGCGTGCATGACTTACCGAGTCGTTGGGTGCGTTCATTGTTTAGGAACCTCACGTGTACGTGCCGTTTCGCGCGACGATTTACTGCCTACTTTCTGTGAAATATTAGATTCGTGACTGAAGCTCTCGCAAACGATTCGCTTACGGTTGCACGCTCGTTCACTCGTTCCCTAACTAGTTATTTCAGCGGTATGGTTCGTTTGTCAGATGCGTCCACGAGCCGCACTTGCGGAATATGGTTGGTGCGTTTAACCACTCAACTAAACAACCACAGTTGTTCGAGGCCATGAACTTTAAATGATGTACACCTTTTGGAGCGTCTTACATGCTTCGACAAACGCAAAAATTGAACGTCGGCGATATTGCAGTCCCACGTAAAGCGTCAACGCGAGTTGTTGCTTCCCCTGACAGCTATTGCGAATTCTCTCTGCACAATGTCCGCGACATGTTGCTCTATTTAAATAAAGCACCCATCACCATTCGCGCAGGGCACACATACATTCGGTATTGTTGTGCTGCGCAGAGACCATCGTGGCACAAGCACCAGGCCGGACCCGGCTCGTATGCACCACGAGCTCGCACTTCTCCTGGAGAGAAAGAAGACAGCTGACCGGCCTCTTTGGAGCTCGACTACAATACACTGTAGCTCAACTGGCTCGCATACAGTGTTACTACCACCGCCTTTTCAGTTGTAGGCACAAGTTAACTCCTAATAAATACACTTGTTAAACTCGTCCGTGTGCTTCAGAGCCGGTGCAATGTTGTATACCCTATACGACTCTAAAGAGAGCTGTCATAGGCCAACGTTACACTTGTTTAAATAAATTAAGGGATGAGATAGACGGCTAATGCGAATGCCTTCAGCGTTTTGCCTAGCTAGCAAGCACTCTCTTTGCGAAATGGCGGCTACTACGCAGGAGCAAGGCAGGTGGCGCCACGTATGAAAAGAGCGCGAAGCAGTGGAGACCAAAAAAACGAGAGCGGAGGAAGAGGAGAGTATCGCTACTTTGCGAAGTTTCAGGAATTTAAGCTTTAATCCTCATGGGGCGTCACGTAACGACCACTCCCTGAACGAAGGCAGACCGATGGCGGCCGTGGACAAGCGCGTTTGCACTGGCATTGCATGACATAAAGAAGGTGCTGTTTGCGGGTTTCAAGGAACCGAAGAATGATAACCGAAAACCCATAGCACAGCATTAGGTTAATCATAAGATGAAAAGTGGAAGTGCCTTCGACTGGCTGGCCGACGTTTCGATAGGAGGACCTAAAAAGATGGGTCCTCCTATCGAAGCGCCGCCCAGTCAGTCTGAGGCATGCACTTGCACTGTTCATCTTGAAACTATTCCACTACGTCGTTTCCATCTGTCGGCTCCCATGAAGATTTTGGAGAGCACAGAATTGTGACATTCTCGTAATGTTAAAAAGGTCGTGCAGTGCCTAACTGCGCTAAGCCGTGTTGGAACCGCGGGCACTTCCAGGTGATCACGCCACGTTTGGCACGGTGTAGATGTGTGTGCGGGTCACGAATATCTGACAAAAACGATAAGCCAACACGCTGCGCATGCGGTCCGTGGTATAGACAGGAAGAAGGGTAGTGGTGGCGGAAACATTTTGCAGGTTTTTCATTTTGCTTTAAGTATCGTCGAGAACAGAAAGCCAGGTGGCCACTCGCGACGCATGCCACGCTTCATCGTGCTCGCTTGCTTCCTTTCGCGTTTATTTCCGAATGGTGATCGCTTGCGAGAGTTGTTTCAGTGTCGCACGTGTGACAGGAAAAACAGCTGAGGAATGACACCTTTATTTCCACGTGTTTTCACGACTGGCTACAAAATCGGCAGTGAACATCGCTTTTTTCAAGGCCAAGGGATTCTGTAAAAATGCTTAAAATTCTGAACATTGGTCCCGAAACATTCGCGATGTTGGGAACCAACTTTACTCAAACTCTCCCACCCGAGCACAGAAAATTTACGCCACGCTACCTTCATCAGCCATCGTCGGTTTACGCACAATTGCGAAAAGCAAGCCATAATAAACCAGACAATAGACAACCGTCCTTTTATTGGTGGCTCGTTTTAGGTGATATTGAGCAGCAATAGAAGAATCGTTTTAGTCCGTGGTCGGTTGTGTAGGCCATTTTCAGCAGATCACCGCAAAGGTAATACACCTTTGTCATCCTAAGAAGAAATATGTATTCAAAACAGAAAATAACCAAAGTCTTCATTGCTGAATAACAAGTTCAGTCAACAAGAAGGCAAAACAGCTACGAGCCATAAACATTTCTTGCCCCAAACGAATAATGCGCGATAACGAGTGTCAATTGATCAATTTTACTGTTTTTTGTTTTCGTTTTTTTTTCGCCTGTCTGTACATACAGTGTAGAGACATAAATTCGACCTTGGCAAAGCGTATTTCCCGAAATTTGATTGGCGACACAGTTACTCAACCATGTGCCTGGAGCTTCGAAGGAATTCGTGACTTCCTGATACTTGAGTCATTGTACTATTGGAATTACGACGAATGAACTTTTGGGTAGACAATGGCGCTGCGCAATTTAAGAAAGTGCTGGACCCGCTCATGGCTCCATCCTGGAGGCAAAATTTTATGGCAGCGCAGACCCCTCAAGTGTACAGTACTGAATATGTTTGAGCTAATTAACACACACACTTTTGTCTTTATTGTATTGAGTTCCGTTTTTGTCGGCGCGTTTTTCTCTTGAACATGTAGATCAGAGCCAAAATTATGTTTAAAGACCATATTACTCGCAACATGAAGTGATTATCTTGAGCAATAGCGCGGACTAGTCATCACATTAAAAAATATGCCGTGTTTGAATCTGTGGGCACCGATATCAAGCATTTTGACTTCACTAATATCAACTCGATGCATACGTAACTAATAAAACTGAAACTGTAACAAGTCTGCCTTGTGTCATCAATCACCTTCGACATAGGAGAAGTACAACAAAATAGTTTGCGTAACGCAGGGGACGGGATCAGAGGGAGGAGCGTATGAATGAATGAAGCGAAATTATTATAAGGATTTTCGAAACTATGATGGTGCTAATAGAGATGATGATCGACTTTCCGCAATAACAGTTTCGCTGTCCGATAGTTTTGACGGCGTAGGTCTGGCTTAATTCATTTTTTCCGAAAAAAGTGCGGTCAAGGAGAACGAACAAACGCACCCCAAAAAAGTGTTTTCATGCAGAGTTCACTCGCCAAGGTTGATTGCATGATGCCGAAAGAGAAAGGATCGACATCGACGGCTGCGAGTATAGTTCAGACCCCCAAAACCAGCTGACCCTATAGTGTTGATACATTACAGCCATGGCCCTTCGGTGAAGAAGTCCGTTTCTGTAGCTTACGCTGCGATATCACTATCACTATGCACGCCTGATGTGTTTTTCATTCTTTCTTCACAGATGAGAACGAGCATTCGTGAGCTCCCTTCAGCGACTGTGGACATCCTGTCAATCAACAAGACACTCTTCGGCCAGGGAAGCACAACGAAGTCGTGCAAGCAGGACTTGTAGCACTTTTCAACCATACTCACGCTTAGGCTGCATAGTACTGTCGTGTAGGACGTGTGAAATGCAAGTCTTGGTACTTTCAGCTTGTTTCGCAATATCGATTGCTCGGGTGCCAGTCCAAGAGTTCTCCTCGCCTAAAGGTCCCCTCCAGAATGTCATATATCTAGCATCGCCTGGAAGTGAGCGCACAATAGTTGTGGGTGGACGAAATGTGCTCTACAAACTGTCAGCGGAACATTTATCTCTATTGGCTACCTTCGCCACTGGTCCGGTATACGACAATCCACAGTGCCCTCCTGACCCTTACTACTGCAAGTTCGCGAGGACGAGACTTGACAACGACAATCGAATTCTTCTGCAGTTGTCCTCTCCGCACGTGCTCGCGTGCGGGTCGACGTCCCAGGGTATTTGCTCTGTTCACAGACCCCTGGAAGACCTCAAGGTTGCGGAGCCTATGAATAAGAACAGCACAGTCAACTATGTCGCTTCTAGGCTGAGCACTGTTGCTTTCTTCGGCACCAACAAAAGTGTCCTGTTCGTCGCATCGACTTACGACGATAGGCCTCTGGAGTACCACCCTTACGCAGTCTCCGCCAGGGTACTCGACGAACGAAACACCTTCAAGATGGGTTCCTCGTTTGTGAACGTAGTCGGCAACAAGAAGCAGACCAGCAAGATTCGTTACGTACACGGTTTCAGCCACAAGGGTTTCGCCTACTTTGTGGCTGTGCAGAAGAAGCCGCAGACTCCCATGCCCCCCGAAACACGGCTGGCACGTGTATGCGAGAGTGATGCTTCTTTCCGTACGTACACGGAGATTTTGATAACGTGCGCGCACGAAGGCAAGCTGGAGTACATGAACGCGTCCAGTGCAGCCTATGGTCCTTACACGAGTGGAGATAACACTGACGACGAAGTGCTTCTTGTGGCTTTCGTGCCGAGCACCGGAAATCAGGGTAAAAGCAACCGCTTCAAGTTCGCGCTCTGTCTTTTTGACATGAGCCGTGTCGAAGAAGAGTTTCGCGAGACAGTTGAGAAATGTAACGATGGCCAGCAAGAGACAGCCCGACTGTCCAACCTCTTCAGCAACGGCACCGACCTGACGTGTCAAATTGACGTGAGTAAGCAGAACAGGTTTGTGCACAGCTAATTATTTCGCGTGAGGCAGGTCCGTATTCCACTCAGGTGACGTAACCGCTGTTCACCTTTCGGCGCACTTAAGCTTGCCTTATTATGCATGGTTTCATATGGCCGCAAATTCATGAAGAAAGGTAATGTGTGTTTTAGGCACTTAAAATTGCTACTTGGAGGCTGCATTCATGCACTCAATGATTGCTTTAAATTGTTTGTTAACCACTAGATCATTTCGCGTTCATTTACTTGGTCTAAGGGAAGCAGATTATCATTGAACACACAACGTTTTACCGAGCTTTAGCGTGATACGACACAAGTAAGGACACTTCCTTGCCTATCCACATGTTTCATCTCTTCTTAGTACAGTTAGCCTGAGAACAGCTGGTAGGGGCTGTAATACATCGAAACTATAAATGTGCTCGCTGACAGGACTTCATACCCTCAAACAGACTTCTTGCTCTAATACATTTACTGTCTGGATAAATTGCATGAAATGGCATGCAACGAAGTTTTTCCGTGTTTAAGAAGCCTGATCATAATGCAAGAAGGAGAGCCAATGTACGACGCAAGAGGGGGCACTTTGTGTTCGGCATTGTGGTAACGAGTAAAATATTACAGTAAAAATTAAGAACAAAATGGTCTGGTGCGTAGAAAGCAGTAGGAGCACATTGCATTTAAATATTGCACTTGCTGCTCAGTTTGCAATTTTAATATTGCTTCGGCCAGGACTGCTGTGTTGAACTTGCGTTTCCAGAAGCCTGGTAACAACAATTTCTGCACTCCGACTGTCAACGATTACATTGAAGGCATTACTCCACTGCCGGGCACATCGATCATCTTTCTTGAAAGCGAAGTAACATCGCTGACAGTGACACAGCAGAATGGAACTACTGTGGCGTGGGTTGGTGACCGAAAAGGAAATCTGCATAAGGTGAGAAAGTGCAGTGCTTAAAAGCCAGGCGTTTCGTGCATTTGAATACTAATCACCTGTCAGTCTCCAACATTGTTTTACTGCTCTTTTTATTATATTTCATTTCATTTTATTACCTTAAAGACCCCATTGAAGGGGTATTACATAAGGGGTGGGTACATATATGAAAACGTGAAAGCCATTTTTTTCTAGTTTTTTTGTTTTGTTTTTTTACAATGCAAGGTAATTTGTTTCGGTGTTCAAAAAGGTGGTAGGACAGGTTATGGCGGTGATTTCGTTAGAAAGGCCGTTCCAGCCCGTAGCTGCACCAAAAATGAATGAGGACGAAAAAAATTGCCCGCAGCTTCCCTCGGGGGAACACTGAGGAGGATGCGGAAGCATGTAATTGGTTAACGAGTGTTAAATTGCGACTTACTTGGGTCGATGGCTAAATTGGTTAACGTGGTTGTGAAATGGGGTGTTAAATGAGTGAACACGTACGGCCCGTATGCGAAAGGGCGGTGTTTTATTTATTGCGACGAACTTTGAGGACGATGGCTTTGTGGTCGGTAAAGTAAAGAGTGGGTGGATCGGGTTGCATCGGTCGTAGGTCGAAATTTGCAAAGACGTGGTCGATGCAGGTTCCGCGAATGGTGGTCGGCTGCTGGTGTTTGCAGTCGTCGTGCGTTGCGCGTTTCAGCGAGTGTCGCGACGCCATGTATTCGACTATCCAATCGTCCTTGATGACGTCGACGTTGAAGTCGCCAACTAGCATGAACGGTCGATGTTGCGGTTGTTGTTTTCTGTAATCTTGCACGGCCTCGTCGACGTACTTTTCTACGGCCGTCGACGCGCCGTACAAACCAACGGACGAGCGGCAACTGAGCGAGCGAGCGCCGACCTTGAGTATATATACAGCGCGACGGCGCATGCGCTGTCAGCTGTCGAATGTTCTCGAAGGAGAAGCGCGCGCGCGGCACAGATGGCGACGGCGCGACGGCGCATGCGCTGTCAGCTGTCGAATGTTCTCGAAGGAGAAGCGCGCGCGGCACAGATGGTGGGCGACAGCGCGACGGCGCATGCGCGCGCGTCATCTGTCAAATGTTCGAGAAGCGGTGCGGACGGTGCGGACGGCGCACTACAAGGCGCGAGTATAAGATGCTTCCGCATCTAAAAGTGACGGTGCGCGTACGCGGCCGCTCAACTTGTTGCGGGTGACCAGTGCGATGGGAGATGCGTGCCGGAGGAAGAATGTATGGTGGCCTGCCGAGCGAGCTGTAAAAAAACTTGTGAAAAAGGGAAAGACTAGAAATGCGGCGGCGAGATGCAAGCAATGATAGGCCAGATTCTGTTTTCAGTGCTGATATGCTGACGTCGTAAGTGTACGTAGAATGAATAAATCGTGTGGCTCGATTTTGAAGGGACTCGAGTTGATTGATGAGATACGCTTGATGCGGGCTCCAGATGGCTGATGCGTATTCTATCTTCGTCCTTACGAGAGATTAATAAGCTAGTAATTTGACAATATTAGGAGCGTGACGCAAATGGCGTTTTAAGAACCCGAGTGTTTTGTTAGCAGATGCAATGATGTTCGTAATGTGCGTTGCCCAGGTTAATTTGCTACAAAGGGTTACTCCGAGATATTTATAGGAAGGAACTAATTCGAGGTTTGTGTCAGCAATTTGGTACGGGAATACTATCGGATTTCGACGGCGGTGAAAGGAAACAGTTTAACATTTGTTAGGGTTGAGTTCCATTAGCCAAAGGTTACACCATTCGTGTAAGCTTAGTAAGTCAGTTTGAAGAGACGTGTTATCCGAAACGTTGTTTATTTTACGATAAATAACGCAGTCGTCTGCAAACATGCGTGTGTTAGAAGATACATGTAATGGTAGGTCATTAATGTAAATCAAAAACAGAAGCGGGCCTAGGACAGACCCTTGAGGGACACCTGAGGTTACCGGGGTAGTGCTAGACATTTGATTGTTGACGGAAACTGATTGCGAACGATTAGTTAGGAATTCTTTAATCCATGCTAATACGTCATCATTTAAATTCAACGCGGCAAGCTTTAGTAGTAGGCGCTCATGAGGAACTTTGTCAAATGCCTTTGCAAAATCGATGAAGATGGCATAAGTCTGAAGGTTAGAGTCGAGGTTAACATGCAGGTCGTAAACAAACATAGCAAGGTGCGTTTCACACGAATACCCTTTCCTAAAGCCATGCTGCGCAGGATGAAAAAAATTATTGGAATTAAGGAAGTCCATGATATGTGTGTAGATGATATGCTCGAGGAGTTTGCAGGGTACGCTGGTTAATGAAATGGGACGGTAATTTAATGGTGATTGTTTGTTACCTGATTTGTGGACTGGAACGACCTTTCCGTGCTTCCAATCTGGAGGCAGCATTCCTGTTGAAACTGATTGTGAAAATAGTAGACACAGATACGCTGCACAGATATGTTTAGTATTTTTCAGGAGTTTGGATGTAATGTTGTCTACACCAGCTGAAGAAGAAAGTTTGATTTTGTCTATTAGTGAAGAAATACCGCTGGAAAAAAACGTAATTAGTGGCATGGTACATTCAAAGTTCGCATGAGGGATGGTAAATGACAACTCAGTTCCTTGGGTGAAAACGGATGTGAAGGCGGCGTTAAACACGCGTGCACATCCCGTGTCATTTAGGGCATCCCCTAACTCATTACATAGTGTAATATTGCGCGTGTCCTGTGGGTTTATGACTTGCCAGAATTTTTGGTGGTTGTTCTTAAGCATGTTCGGCACGTCCGAATGGAAGAATGAGTGTTTGGCGTGACGTATGGCTTGCAGATAAGCAGATTCGGCGGCTTTGTAATTGTTCCATGCATCAAGGGTGTTACGGGACTTGGCTGCGCGGAAGGAGCGTTTTGTCTTGTTTACTAGATCGTTTCAGTGCTTTATTGAACCAGGGTTGGGCGGTATTAGGATTGATGTTAATTTGGGGAGTGTATTATGATGAGAAAAGGCAGTGTCAAAAGTGGAGTGAAAATTCGTTAGTTCAGAGTTAATTGCTTCGTAATTTCCTTTATCATACAAACGGATAGTTTTTTTATGGTCGGGGCTAAAACGGGCTTAATCACGAAGTCAGCATGAATGACTTCATGGTCACTGCAGGTATGCAATGGAGGACACGCACTTGGGATGGCTAGTTAATATACGATCCAGAATATTTTGGCAGTTATCGGTAACGCGGGTTGGTATAGAACTTGAGATAGGTTAATGTTAAGGCATACATCAAGGAAGTCGTTCGATTCCCTTGACGTAGCCGCTGGTGCAGGCTGGCTTGCCCAATCGATATTAGGAAAATTAAAATCGCCAAACAGAATTACATGCATGTTAGGGTGTTTGGTCGTTATTTCGCTTAGGATATTATTGAGCTTAGAAGAATAATCGGGAGTACTGTGAGGGGGCCTATAGCAAACGCCTAGTAAAACTGAGTGCGGTGCGGCATGGCATTTAAGCCACAAGATTTCAAGGTCGGACACAATGTTTATAGACGAACAGGATATGTTGTGACTGACAGCGACGAGTACTCCTCCTCCTCTCGTGCCGCTGCGATCGTTTCGAAACACTCTAAAATTGGGTAGGTCAGCGAGTGCCTCGCCGTCAGTCACGTCACAAGTAAGCCAAGTTTCTGTTAGTATCAGAAGGTTGCTATCAGATGATAACAGCAGATAAGAAATAATGTCACGTTTGGAATAAAGCTGCCTATGTTAGTAAAGATAGCAGAGAGCAATAGGTTTGATCGAGGGGCGGATCGAGGGCGGTGAGGCCTATTTTGATGATGGGGCAATTGCTACAACATTTCCTGAACAGAATCTGTGGAGTGGTCATACACGTAGCGTTTGGTACCAATGTGCAATGTTTTGAACCGCAATGAGTAGGAAGTAGATTTTGATTTAGTGAAGGCGATCAGTTTTTTACGAGCAACTCTAACGGGATGAGAGAAATCTTCACCAACACTGAAATTGCTTCCCTTAAATTAGAGGCCATTAGAAAGTAGAGATTCTTTAGGTTTGAATTGATTGAATTTTACAATGAGTGGCCGATTATGGCCTCCTGTATGGCGTCCTAGGCGATGTGCGCGTTCAATGTGATTAGGGTCAACAGTGAACTTCAAGTGATCATGACAATGATGGGTGACGATTTCTTCATATTCTGCGAATGCTTCTTTAAGGTTTGGGTCGGGAATGGTATAGAATATCAGGTTATTGCGACGGGACCTGTTTTCGGTATCATCCATCTCTGCATGTTATAAAAGATCATCAGAAATGTTATAAAAGATTAGGTTATTGCGACGGGACCTGTTTTCGGTATCATTCATCTGTGCAGCAAGACGGTCAATCTGGTTAGACATTTCAGTGGTATCTGTTTTTATAGTATCCAGGTCGGTTCGGATGGTTGAAATGGCGTGATACTGTCCTTTTAAATCAGTCATGCGTTTATTGAGGTCCGATAGGGTTTTGTCTGTTGTTAGTAGTTGGTTTTTAAGGTCTAGCATATCGGTAATCAGCTTCGACTGGCCAGCTGATAGCTTTCTTAACTCGTTCATTACGTCCTCAATACTGGGAGGGCCAGGGTTGGTTTCAATATCTCCCGCCAAAAGCAAAAGGGACCGCATCGCATCAACACATTCAACAACAATTGTAGCGCAACAACGTGGGCTCGGTAGCTGTATAAGAAAGTAATTGCTGTTTTTCCCCAAAAGAATGAGACATTCGACTAACCTGCATGGCGAAAAGCAACGGATTAGTGGTCTGCGCTGAAGCACAGCCACCGAGCCCACAGAGCATGCGGGACGACAGGGGCGGCTTTATAGCTGACTTGGTGGATGATGTTGCTGATGATAGCGCTTTCCAGGGTGATTGGGGAACCAAAGAGGGCAGTGGCGGCGCTGTTGGGCACGCTGAATCGGTCGCGGACGGAGCAGGGCAGGGGCCCGCACCGGGCGTGCTGGAACGATTTGCTGCGATCGCTGTAGCTTGGGGGAAGGCCAGAATTGCGGGCAAAAGTAGTCCAGTGAAGAAACTGTGGACCTGCATGGCGAAAAGCAACGGATTAGTGGTCTGCGCTGAAGCACAGCCACCGAGCCCACAGAGCGTGCGGGACGACAGGGGCGGTTTTATAGCTTACTTGGTTGATGATGTTGCTGACGATAGCGCTTTCCAGGGTGATTGGGGAACCAAAGAGGGCAGTGGCGGCGCTGTTGGGCACGCTGAATCGGTCACGGACGGAGCAGGGCAGGGGCCCGCACCGGGCGTGCTGGAATGGTTTGCTGCGATCGCTGTAGCTTGGGGGAAGGCCAGAATTGCGGGCAAAAGTAGTCCAGCGAAGAAACTGTGGACCTGCATGGCGAAAAGCAACGGATTAGTGGTCTGCGCTGAAGCACAGCCACCGAGCCCACCGAGCCATATAACAGCGGTTAACTTCTCTTTTCAAGACGGTTTCGGGTAGTCAGCTTTGCTTTCCATTACTAAACGAACAAATGCTAAACCTAAATTTTCCGCCATATGTAATAACTTTAATGTACAATGTAACTCGAAACTGGATATATTATTAGACTACTTTTCATTTTAATTGCCCACTTCGTGCTTTTTTGAGTAAGCACGTGTGACTGTACAATGAAATGAATCATCTGCACAAAACGTTCATACATTTATTGCGCTAAGGCAACGTCCAACCCCCAGCTTTTCGAGCTGACCAACTCTAATTCTGACTTTCACCGAAATCTTTCGCTTGGCTTATCTGGGAATAGTGGACTACCCAAAATTTTTATACTTCAATCACTCCCTAATTCAGGCCCACCCACAAGTTTTTTCAGTTTCTCCGCAGGCAAAGTTTGACCCAAAGAATTCGCGTTACCGAATTCTTATTGGGCCCAGACAATTACGACCCACCTAGATGTTTTCCACTTAGCCTACCCTCAGAACCAGGCAACCCTGCATTTTTTATTTTGTTCAGCTTCATATTTTCTGTTGGCCTACACCAAGTTGTTGGCTCCATTGCAAATTTATAAGTTGACCCAGCCCGCAGTCATGCCTGCCTGGAAATTTCCCCTTCAGCTCTGCTTCAAATTCGGTCCCCCCCCCCCCCAATTTTCTATTTCACCCAGCCTCAAACACTGCCCTAACCGCCAATTCCAGTTGGATCTCACCCCTAATTTTCACGTTGGCTCGCCGCCAAGTTAAACCTAGCCTGCAAGTATTGCGGTTGACCCAATGCCCCATTACTTTTTGCATTTCACCCGTTCACATACTACCTTCGAATCACCACACCCATAAGTTTGGCACTCCCACATGTTCATAGTTCGCCAGTAAGGATCTCTCCCTGCTTTTCTGTACTCTCTCCCGTGGGGAAGTGCCGATAACTCTTTTGCATGAAAGAATTGCGTTATATTAGCATTTTACAAGATAATTACACTATTCACAATTCTGGGTGCACCGGTTCTCTTCTTTATTATTGTCATTGTACAGCTGCGCCCGTCGACGTCCTTATGTAGCGTGGCAAAGACCATGATATAAAGTCACTTTTATGGCCGTACTTGAGGAGACTGGTGTTTATTTCTAAACAGCCGTAGCCTACTCTCCACTCTCAAGTTTTCTGAATGCATCTTTCTGGCCTCAGCTAAACCAAGCTCCCAATTTCCAATTTAGGCTCATCCAATAATTTGGTCCAGCAATTTGTCTGCCTGTAGACTTTTAATTAGTGCACTGCAATAGTTGGTCTGCTTTCTAATTAGATCCACCGTAACCTTTTGCTGTTGCACTATTCCGAAATTTCGATTGTGACCCTCCAAAATTTGGCCAACCTCCAAGTTTTCCTGTTGGCTCACCTCTGGATTTTTGTAGAGACTCAGTTCCATATTTCATCCTCTTTCCCTAATTCCGAAGCTTTTCGAAGCTAATTTTTCACTTAGCGCATCCCCAAATTTGATTGGGCCACGAAATCCTGGGCATATTAAGTCACTCATGCTCTCGCGCCGTTATTCACCAGTTATCATTAAAAGGGTCCTGGCCTATCCTTCGGGCTTGTTGAACAAGCACAGTCTACGTACAGGAAACTTGTCTTGTGAATATTTCAGCGAAGTGATATAATCATGCCCGGCACGTGGAGTTTACAAGATAAGTACGAAATTAACATTAAATGCCCTCTCTTCATCAAGAAGCCCCTTCCTCATATCATTTGGCGTGAAACCAGCTGTACGCCATTGAACAACTGCTGCTTCTGCAATGCAATGCTCATTGCTCACAGAAATTTGTACCAGCGTTATGAATGATTGTGATTTTTGGCACGCATGTAGCCCGCTGTGATACACTTATCACAGCGTGAGAGAGCCAACGCTTTTTTTGACTCGAGGTTGTGGCACCCACTGAAGCAGCTTCTCTTTCCACGTCATCCCCAGTAGTGTTGCTTCCAGCTCGCTCGTATGGACGAGAAAAAAAAGAAAAAGTGTTTGAGGCGTCCCAAAAATCTACTTAACTTCTCTAGTGCTTCGTGAATCCAAAATATTTTCGTCGGAATTGATTCGCAAGGCAATAAGGTCATCAATGATAACTTGTGAAAGTGGTTGTGGGTTGCAAAGTGAAACGATGCACTGTGATGGTGAGGTCATTGATGATAACTTGTGAAAGCAGCTGAGGGTTGCGAAGCGAACCAAGGCACAGCATAGATGAACCAAGATGGATGACACAAGAACACAAAAAATGTACAAGGGCCTTCGTGTTCTTGTGTCAATCGTCCCACTTCATCTATGCAGCACATCGCTTCACTTCACAATGCCGTATCAAGTAGCGCAAGTGCTAGTACTAGGAAACATTATTGGTTGAGAATCTCATTAAGGCTTCACATACAACTTGTGGGGGGCTTTAGTAATACTGAATGAAGGGCTTTGCGTTACGTAACCACTGTGACTCTGTCAGAGTACTTGCCAAACAATTAATATGCATTATTAAAGGACACGCTATATGTGGTTGAAGCGTAAGTATGCGCCACAGTAATTTAAGTAGTTTAAGTACTTTAAGTAGTTATAATAGGCAGATAGCAGGCTGTGTTGTGAGGATTACTTGTACGCTATGTAACGACCGAATACTGCCCATTTTACGAATACTTGAACGCTCAGCAATAGGTGAAACAGACACCATAATTTCAAAAGGATTTGACACACATTCACTCGTTGATGGCATATTCGAGCACGTAACCCGTTCATTGTGCCATTCACACTGTGGACGTATTTGCAATAGCATCTTTGCATCATGGGTTAGTGTATCTGGTTGGGGAGTACATAGGAATTATATCAGGAAAAGTCTCGTTTTTGATATTATCTTTGTTAATTAATACATCGAATGAAGTCTTTTTGATCGAGTAAGTAAGACATTTTAACGAGAAGTGTTCACAAAAAAGCTAGGACACCCGAGAGAGTCACGAAGGGGATGACACGAGTACTCCTTGACAACTGAAATTTTTAAGAAGCCATAGCGCTAGCTTTCAATAAAATTTCAGTTGTCTGTGGACGCTTGAAGTTTCCCTCGTGTCTCTTTTGGGTGCTAGTTCTCATTAAGGTTGTTTCTTGAAATTCACTGACACAGTTCTTCATTTGCGCTTGCAAAATGAAACAGAGGGTGCTAAGTAACCTGTCCATTCTTTGCAGTACTTGATTTTACATCAGTCGCTGCAGTCAAAGCCCCTTTGGACATACAAAGTAGCAGCTGTCCCCATTGAGAAGGCCACAGTTGTGGATCATGACGGTTCTCACGGATATTTTCTGGCAGGAAACAGTGTAAGCAATCTTCTATTGCAATTATTTTTAGCGCCTTCAGTGAATGAACTATGTGATGCAGCATGAGCTCCCTGACTTTTAAGGTAAGGCTGAACTGAAAAAAAGCTGTGCTTCTGCGGATCATCGAAAATTATACCAATACCAGAGCCTCCGCAATAAATGTTGTTTCATAGTCACCCAGGTAGTCAAACTTTATGTGAGTGTTCCTGCATCTTTCAAAACATTATGAAGATTTGTCCCTACTAACATCAGTGAACTTTATTGCAAGACAGCGTGATGAACCGTCCAGCAAAGACCGACACAGCAGCGAACCGAAGCACGAGCCGAGAGTGCCTGGCGTTGGCGATGCTGCTCGCTGCAGGCACATCTTCTTCACAATTGCCCCCGCTGAAAAAGGAGCCATCCTGGCGACTTAAGAAGTTTCAGGCAGAAGCTCATGGTACGGTTTCAGTCAGGAAACATGGAAGATGTCACGTGCACGCCGGCGCATGTCGTCCGATCGGGAAACTGGTTCAATTAGGAAATGAAACGGAGAGGTTTTCTCCAACATGGTGTAAGGCCCCTCGTACCGGGGGACAAGTTTCGAGGAGAGTCCCGGTGTTTAGTATGGGATAACAAGCCACACGAGAGACCCTGGGGCATAGCTGGGATCCGGAAGAGAGGTGCTACAGTTTTCTTTCTGGCGTTGTTGCTCTTCCGTGGTGAACGCACGGGTGAGCTGACGGCCCTCTTCGGCTTGTTGAGCAGCATCGGAGATAGGTGGACACTCGGAAGCATCAGGACGGTAGGGAAGTAGGATATCAATTGTATGGGAAGGCTCGCGTCTGTAAAGAAGAAAGGTGAGAATCCCGTGGTGGTTTGTATTGCGGTGTTATATGCAAACGTGACTTATGCATGGGAGAACACGGTCCCAGTTGCTATGATGAGATGCCACGTACATTGAGAGCATATCACCCAGCGCGCGGTTGAACCGTTCCGTTAGCCCATTAGTCTGCGGGTGGTATGCTGTCGTTTTTCCAGTGAATGACGTGGCATTCCGAAAGCAGAGTTTCGACGACCTCGGAGAGGAAAGCACGGCCTCTGTCACTAAGGAGCTCTCGAGGTGCACCATGTCGAAGGAGAAAGCGTTGCAAAATGAAAGAGGCGACATCCTGAGCTGTAGCGCTCGGCAGAGCGGCTATTTCGGCGTAGCGTGTCAGGTGGTCAACCGCCACTATAATCCACCGATTACCATCTGGTGTGAATGGAAGGGGGCCGTAGAGGTCAACGCCGACGCAATCAAATGACTTGGCAGGGCATGGAAGTGGCTGCAATGCGCCAGTCGCACGTGGCAGTGTTGATTTACGTCGCTGGCAGTCAGGACAGCACTGCATGAATTTGCTGACAAAATTGGACATACCGCGCCAGTAATAGCGATGGCGAAGGCGTTCATTTCTTTTGAACACCCCGGCGTGGCCACATTGCGGATCGTCGTGAATAGAGGTGCACAGTTGCGATCGTAAAGTGCGTGGAATGACCAGTAGCCACCGGCGGCCATCGGGAGCGTAGTTGCGTCGATGAAGAAGTTGATCGCGGATGGCGAAATGGAAAGCTTGACGTCCGAGGGATCGAGATACTGGAAGGTTCGGCGTGCCAGATAAATATTCGATCAGCGTCAGAGCGTTTGCGTCCGCAGCGGTATACGACGCGAATGTCGTACTCCTGGATGCCGAGTGCCCATCGCGCAAAGCGGCAGAAGGGTCTTTCAACGTGGAGAGCCAGCAAAGTGTGGGGTGATCAGTTACTAGATGGAACGGGCAGCCGTATAAGTACGGCCGGAACTTTCCAAGTGCCCACACCAGAGCCAAACACTCTTTTTCTGTCACGCTGTAATTAGTTTCGGCTTTCATCAGAGTGCGGCTAGCGTAGGCTACAACGTATTCTGAATAGCCGGGCTTTCGTTGAGCGAGGACAGCGCCTAGCCCGACGCCGCTGGCGTCGGTGTGCACTTCGGTAGGAGCCATCGGGTCAAAGTGGCGAAGAATAGGTGGCGAGGTGAGCAGACGGCACAGAGTAGTGAAGGCAACGTCACATGCAGGGGACCAGGAGGAGATGTTCACGTCATCGCGAAGAAGCTGGGTTAACGGTGACATGATAGACGCAAAATTTCGAACAAAGCGCCGGAAATAGGAGCATAGGCCTACAAAACTGTGAAGTTCTTTCTTGGTCGTCGGCTTGGGAAATTCTGCGACTGCCCGAAGTTTTGCTGGGTCAGGTAATACGCCGTGCTTGGACACAATGTGGCCTAGAATGACAAGCTCGCGTGCAGCGAAGCGGCATTTTTTTTAGGGTAAGCTGCAGGCCAGCGTTGGTCAGACAAGTCAAAACGTGCCTGAGGCGAAGGAGGTGCGTAGGAAAGTCATGGGAGAAAACCACGACATCGTCGAGGTAACAGAGGCACATATTCCATTTGAGGCCACGTAGCACATTATCCATAAGACGTTCAAACGTGACAGGCGCGTTACAACGCCCAAATGGCATGACGTTAAATTCGTATAGTCCGTCTAGTGTAATAAATGCCGTTTTTTGGCGATCGGCTTCAGCCATTGGGACATGCCAGTAGGCCAGACTGCAAATCTAGTTACGAGAATGATTCCGCTCCGTGAAGGGTGTCAATGGCGTCATCAATGCGCGGCAAAGGATAGACGTCCTTGCGGGTTATCTTATTGAAACGACGATAGTCCACGCAAAATCTGATAGATTCGTCTTTCTTACGCACCGGGACGACGGGAGACGCCCAGGGACTGTGAGATGGTCGAATGACGTCTCTACGAAGCCTATTTTTGACTTCATCGTTCATCACGCGGCACTCTTCAGCGGAGACACGATGTGGTATTTGACGCAGTGGCTGGTGTAGGCCGGTGTGAACATGATGTTTGACTTGTGACGTGCGGCCCAGTTCAGGTTGCGACACATCGAAAGTACTCCTGAACTCATGCAGACGATCCAGCAGGTCGGCATGTTCGGCGGGAGTGAGAGTGTTGGCGATGGCTCTGGAAAACGTATCAATGGACGACTCCCCGATGGCCGACAGTGCTTTGGGGTGGTCGCAGTAGTCATCCGGGACATCAACCAAAGACGAAGGGTCGAGATCCTGCACGCGGCCGAGACATTCCCCCGCAAGCAAAGTGACAGGTGTGGAAAGCGGATTGCTTACGAACATGTTGCTTCTTCCGGCGGCAAGGTTAATTGTTGCGAAAGGCAGCGGTAAAGCTCGACGACATTTGAAGATATCGGAAGGCATAAAAAGGACTGTAGCGTTAGTGTAGGCGTTGCATGAAACGGGAACAAGTGCGAAATTTCCAGGCGGAATATTGGTATTTTCATGAAAGAGCAACTTCGGCGGCTGATGAAGAGCGTCCAGTAATGTGACATCACACACGGGTGAAAACTCCACTTCGGCGCGAGCGCAGTCTATGACGGCATTAAGCCGGGATAGGAAGTCCCACCCGAGGATGACGTCATGCGAACAGACAGCGAGATAAATAAACTCCACGATGTAAAGAATGCCTTCGATGGACACTCTTCAGTGCAGGCTGCGAGAGGCGTTATTTGCTGTGCGCTTGCGGTGTGAAGCGACAGTCCTGAAAGCGGCGTCGTCACTTTGCGTAATAAACGGCAGATATTAGCGGCAATAACAGAAACAGCGGCGCCGGTGTCCACAAGTTGCGGCTTCGCAGCTCCAGGGTGTAGCGACGGGGATAAGCAGCACCCTCCACCATTAGTCGTTAACGACAACGGCAAGACAGCGTGATGAACCGTCCAGCAGAGACCGGCACAGCAGCGAACCGAAGCATGAGCCGAGAGAGCCTGGCGTTGGCGATGCTGCTCACTGCAGGCACATCTTCTGGTTCACACAATAAATAATTACGTTTTTATGTGTCCAGATTTGCAAGTGGTGGTTTTTCATGAAGTGTTCATATTCTGTGATAACTGCAGAAAAAAAAGAACTCGTGGAGTAACATGTATACGACAGTATAGCCGTTGCATTTTGTTATTTGTGGAGGCTCTTACGTTAACTGGTAATAGCTAGAAGCTCTTGGGTTGGTTGCATGCTCCTTGTGCATAGCTTCCCAAGAACTGCAGGCCGTATGATGCGATCGAAAGTGAATGAGGACACCTACAATAAAAATGTGCAGGAACTTAACATTTACCATTGGACATGAGCAACATGTCACCTGAAAAAGAAGAGCAGGTGCATGTTTCGAAAAGTATTAACCTCAAAGTCAAGGAAGTAAAAGAAGAGCTCACTTGGTTATACCATCCTGCATATGGTGCATTGCATACCTTTAGCCTATGACCAGTACCAAGTTGTGTACTCATCAAACCATAGCTCGAGGCAGTTTTTAATGCCAACCTTCTCTCCTGCATACCTGTTTCATTCACTTCCATCTCCCCCCCCCCACGTCATTGTTGAGGTGACTTCCATGAGAGAGAGTTACAATGGCGCGCTTCACTTTTCATTCATGCTTTCTGACACTTCGTTCACACCGACGAGAATGCTGAGTGGTTCCTTATGTCAATTGCGCGCTCTCATCAAATCTAAATGCTGAATGCATATAATTTCGTTCTTTAGTATTTTATCTGAGCTACTTATCCGAATTATGCGACTTAAACGATATGTAACATATTTATCATCTCCTCATCATGTGATCTGTATACTGCTCAAGTGACATTTAGTTTGATATGAATTTGTGTGATGAATTTTGTATTGCCATTTGTACCGCTGATGCGGAGTGCCAACAGAAGCGGGAGCCCTTTGTCAGGCCTTTGTAGCGTTTTGCTCCTGCTCCTTGTTTCTGTGACGGAAGCAAAAAAAAGTTTGAACTTCAAATGTTCTCAGCAAACATTGTATGAAATCTTGTGTTCAGTATTACTTTGAAAGTAGTCTACGTTACTGATAAAAAAAATCAAAACCATTTCATTAAGTGACGATGGTAGACCAGAGGAGCTGACGGATGCACTCCCCCCCCCCCCTGCTATTGTCAGTATTCTTCGTAAGCTAAATGCTCATAGGGTGCCCCGCCGCCGTGGTCTAGTGGCTGAGGTACTCGGCTGCTGACCCGCAGGTAGCAGGATAGAATCTCGGCAGCGGTGGCTGCATTCTCGGTGGAGGCAGAAATGCTTAGGCCTGTGTGATCAGATTTCGTTGCACGTTAAAGAGCCCCATGAGGTCGAAATTTTCGGAGCCCTCCACCACGTACGGCGTCTCTCATAATAAAATCGTGGTTTTGGTGCGTTCAATCCCCCATGTCAATAAATCAAGGCTCCTTGAGCGTTACGACAGTGGGTGGTCGACCTATACTTGCGACGCACTGCCACGCCAATAAAACTTCTAGATTGAATGACGTGGCAAAACAAGAACAAAGGGCGTACTTCAGCATTGAGTTTTCTGCTGGGTCATCGAGATCCCCGCACAGTTTCCTGATCGACGACGTCCACGGATAACATCTTAGTGTCGCGTCGTGTAGTCTTGTTAACATCATCGCGTGTCGTAAGAACAGGTCACCTGATTTTTTTAATGCTCGCGGGTGCACGTGACAAATTTATTGGGTGTTTGACTTACTACTACTTTGTAAAATTTCACCAAGTTGTGCACAAGAGATGAACAGAACAAGGTAAACGTAATGCGAAACAGATTTGTGGGACGTAGTTTTCTGAAAAGAAAGAGTAAACTTGCTGCATGTCCCTCTTGTGCAGGTTGTAAGATTTCCAATAGGCTCATGCATCGTCTACGAGGACTGCTCGGACTGCTTGCAGAAAAGTGATGACCCACTAAAATGCGGATGGTGCGACGACAGGTGCGCGCACTCGTACGAGTGTCCCAGGGGCAAAAAACTTGTCTCGGATCGCTGTCCCATCATAGTAAGCCAGGTAGGTATGTAAACGTTCATTGCCTATGTATGCAATTTGCAAGGTCGTGTGGGTGTACATTTTCAGGGCTTATATTATTCGCTAGGTGTACTGTGAACTTCCTATTCATTCTAGAAGAAATAAGTTTTTTGGCGGTCTCTCTCACAAGAGAGCTCGACCGGAAGAAAATGCTGGCTAGTAGTAACCTGAAGAAGTCGTTAGGGCCGGCGCTCGGTATGTTTCGCATAAATATACATACATCATCGGAAAAATGCGACTTCTGAACTGTTTTCAGAAAGTTACGAGCTGCTACACAGTTTTCTGGTATTTAGCGGGACCACCAAAGAGTGCGAGCAGTAGCGTCTTTGTTGTGCTGCCTTTTTTTCCCATGCAGTGATGTCGATGTAGAACTGTTTTATGACACTTTTCGAAACATGACTAAAGTAAAAAGCTAGCTTGGCTATGGGAAAAACAGTTATTTTTTAAGTTCTACAATAATTTATTTACCCTTTCGGGTTACAGTGAAGCGTCGAAAAATTCTCCACTTACACCCTGTTTCAACCAGATCCCAGCGACAGCTCGGCGACGCAAAGCTTTCAACGTGTTATAGCACGCCTATCTGTCAGGACACCGTTCTTGAATATAACAACCCAAAATATATTATTCATCTATGAGAGAGTGAAGATATAGTAATCGATAACCATTCAGTTGGTGTGTCCAATATAACTTCCAGCTTCGAAGCAAATTTGAAACGATTAGTGATTCGATCGAATAATTTCACATCTAATTCGAACTATACACAGCACGTATAATAAAAAATAAGCGAATTTGTCGTGACACCAACTAACCCGCACAATACTCTTTTATTGGAACATATTCTGTGGAAGTGGAACCCATGTTCGATTTGGTAGAGTGAAAGTGACAACCTGTAAAATACGCTTATTTATTTATTTTATTTACAGTTACTGCAATCACCATATGGGCAGTTTTAGCGGAGTGGTACACAAACTTAGTGTTGATGAAAACAATGGCAAGTACATGGACGAAAACAAAATCACATGCACATTTTGTATCGCAGATACAAAACTAAATGCAAAAAAGATACAATTATTGGTTTCAAGAATGCAAGTGTGCAAGCACGTAAGGAAGAATGTGGTGCTATTTACTTTGAAAGGATACCGCCCAACCATGATGAGAACAATGTAAAAGAGGGTGCTGAAAGTAAATTGTGATTTAATTTATTCCGTTCGACTATGGTGCGAGGAAAGAATGAATACTTAAAACAATTATTTCGTGAGGAAAATGGGGTGATAGGTCGTATCTTTGCCTAGTAGAGTAGCTGAAGGAAAAGAAAAACTGTCGGCTATATTTACTTACTGCTGGTCCTCAATTAGTTAATGTAAAAATATCAATCTTGCATTACGGTAACTTAATGATAACGGTAAAGTTTGGCCTCTATTTAAAAGGTTTGTAACAGACGTCTTTTGAAAAGTTATTATAAACAAAACACACCGCTCTTTCTTGCATTCTTTCAAACTCTTTAATGTTAGTGTTCGGGAAAGGGTTCCTTATGATAAAGGCGTAATCTAATATTGGCAGGACAATTGATTTGCACGCTAAAAGACGGACACAAGGTGAGGAGAACTTGAAAGCACGACGCAAAAAAAGTTTGTAAGTTGCATTTGTTGTGCGTGATCTGTGTTTGTTCCAACAGAGATCATTTGAGATATAAAGCCGTAAGTATTTATTTCCTGTTAGCATCCACCGAAAAATACGAATCAGTGATCCAAGAACGTTTGATGATCTTCTGCAATGCATGCAGACCTTAGTGACGTCATCCTTTCGCGAGAACAGCCAAGTGGTGAACAAACGCCTGATGAAGAGGGGCAATTTTCAACGGTACATGATGCAGAGCTTCCACGTGAGCTAATCATGTGCGATGACAAGCCCCAAGCAGAAACCTGCACCGAAACAGTTTACTTGCTATCATGCACCTTACTTTACGCCTCCAATAAAGTATACGGCACTAAAATGGAGACCCTTGTCGACAGCGGGGCTTCTGTCTCTATCATCAGTAAGAGTCGAGTGGATGGTGGTCGCTTGCACGCTGGTAGAGCGTTGCGCGTGCAAGCTTATGTTGGGTCAGTGAGCACGCATATATAGTGAACAGATTACCCTAAACATTGAATTTCAAGGTCAAACAATTACGACTAAAGTATTGGCCATCCTTGACGTCAGCTACTATTTTCTTTTGTCGCGACCAGACATGAAGAGGCTCGACATTAATATCTATTGGGATGACAAACTAATGGTCGAGGACAACGTCGGACGAGACTCCATCAGGCGTCTCCCTCAGGCGTATGACAAAACAAGGATTATTTTCGGCCCAAAGGACATTAAATTGAAGTGACCAGCACTTACATGCATAGGCAGCTACCCTCCGGCAATGAACACTCATGTCGTCCCTTTCGAACTTAGTGACAAAAACGTTGTCCGCAGAGTTCCTCATAGTCTGTCCAGAGATAAAAAGGTGTGGCCGAAAGAGGAGCTGCAAAAAATGTTGGATGCCGGTATTATCCACCCATCTGTTTCTCAATTTCTTTCTCCATTTACTATTGCCCCGAAAGAAGACGGAGCATTCAGACTTTGCACAGATTACTCGGCACTTAATTGCCAGAGCTGATACCATATCCAACGCCGAGGATCAACGATATCATTGACTGAGACTGGTGGTTGTCGTTGTTTTTCAAGAATAGACCTTTGTAAGGGGTATTTGCGAATCCTATTTACTGAAGAAACAAAAAAGTTCACCACATTTATAACCCCTTTTGACTTATTTGTATACAACCACTTACCAATTAGTTGAAAAACTTCTTCGCTATGATTTCAGAAAATTATGACTGATATTCTGAAACTTTATTTGGGTTTATTCGTATATTAAAAAACAAAAAAGAAACACCGGAATCATCTTTTAAAAGTTCTTCATTCTTTGAGCCTTTCGCAACTAGAGTCGATTTCAAGAAAAGTCATTTCTTTGAAGACAAAGTTGTATTTCTCGGAGGGTGTTCGACGGACGTACCAAAAGCACAAAGCGGGAATCAGTAGAAGGAATTTCTCAGCTGGCAAAACCTTATGATGTGCACTCTCTTCGTGTTTTCCTTGGCCTGGCAGGACACTTCAAGCCTTTATCGAGGACTACACAGTGAAGACAGGATGCCTTACATATTAACACAAAAAGACGTACCTTTCCGACGGAATGAGGAGTGCGAAGCTGTTTATTCTGAGCTTGTAAAGCTAATATATTCTGAAACCATCGTGCAAATGCCGGACTTTTCTTTGCCTTTTGTACTGAATACGGACACATCACAATGCGCCATCGGTGCAGTTTTGTATCGGAAACCCTCAAAACAGGCCGATCCAATGAAACATTAAAAGGTGGGATATTACGGCTACACTCCGAAGCCAGCTGAAATTAATTCTTCTACTACAGAAAAGGAAGCAGTGGCGGTCTTGAAAACAGTTCAGTATCTAAGAACTTACCTTGAAGAGCTAGGTTCAATCTATTCATGGACCATCAGGCATTGACGCAACTTTTTAACACGGCACAACTAAGAGGATGCATTGCGAGATGGGTCCACTATCTCCAGCAATTTGATTTCACCATTTCCCACTGTCCTGGCCCACTTCTCACCGATGCTGATGCACTGTCTAGATTGCTTGTTCTTGAGACCATGGAGCAAAAATCCAGAAATGATCGATCATATTAAGCTATGGGAAAGTACAGAAGATCTACAGATTATTGATGGAAGGTATCGTGTCCCACCACCCTGGTTCAAAAGATTCTTCAACTCTACCACGACACCTCTGAATCGGAAGGACACGATGGCTTTGGGCGCACATACAAGAAATTGCCCGTGAGCTTCAATTGGCCAGGTATAAAAAACGACGTCAGTAATTATATCCTGACTTGCCATCTTTGCCAGATAAACAAAGTGAAGTACGAGCAGTCGACAGATGTCATAACGAACCCCGAAGATTCAAAGGTACCATTCATTCTTTATTCTTTATTCAGAAATACCCTGCTTTGCCCAAAGGCGTGTAAACGGGGGGTTACAGCTTTGAAAAAAAAAACAAGTCTTCGTTATGACAGCACACTTGGTCACAAGACAATTGATTCCACTCTTGTACAGTATGAACAAAAAAAAATTAGCTTAAAAGTTCGTTCCAGTCCGGTAATCTTGAATCCTAAGGTCATGATCAGACCTTCTAGACAGATAATGCGGTGGTTTAAGGTAAGTGTCTTTATTGATGTGCGTCTTCTTATGGTATATCTGAAATAACAATTTCAAACGCAATTTTCTTCTGCGAATTTTTGTTCTGCGAGAGGAGAGCGCTTCCCATCCCAGCTCGTTTTTCATTTTAGTACAGCTGTCACCTCGCTTATACCGACTGAGAACGAACCTCGCCGCTCTGTTCTGCATTTTCTCGATCAGATCAATCAAGGATTTTTGGCGTGGATCCCACACACAACATGCATATTCCAAAATCGGGCGGACAAATGAAATATACGCAGTACTTTTTAGGACAGCAGGGGAGGATCTCAGATTTCGTTGAAAGAAATTTAGGGCTCTGGCAGCTTTTGCAACTACAGCCCCGCCACGGTGGTCTAGTGGCCAAGGTACTCGGCTGCTGACCCGCAAGTCACGGGATCGAATCCCGGCTGTGGCGGCTGCATTTCCGATGGAGGCGGAAATGTTGTAGGCCCGTGTACTCAGATTTGGGTGCACGTTAGAGAACCCCAGGTGGTCAAAATTTCCGGAGCCCTTCACTACGGCGTCTCTCATAATCAAATAGTGGTTGTGGGACGTTAAACCCCACAAATCAATCAATCAATCAGCTTTTGCAACTACAGCATGCACATGCGCATTCTATGAACAGCCGCTCGTAAGTGTTACACCCAAGTATTTATACATTGATTGATGATCAATGACGTCACCGTTCAAAAAGTAATGCGCTTCATCCTTTTTCTTTTTTTTAGGAAATCACACGTGCACACATTTTTTCACATTAAGTTGCATTTTCTACTTATCACACCATTGCACAATTCAGGTAAGGTCAGCCTGCAATTCAATGCGATCCTGTTCATTTTTTATTTTTATGTACACAACTGAGTCGTCAGCGAATAAACATATTCGAGAAGTAATGCCATCAGGAATATCATTAAGTTAAACTAAAAACAGTAGTGTCCCTAAAACGGACCCTTGTGGGACACCCGATGTTACTTCCACCGTAGAAGAAGTAGTACCATTGAGAATGACACATTGTCGACGCTGTGATAGATAACAGGCTATCCAATTCAGTACTCTCTTCTCAATATTTGCCGTTTTGAGTTTGCGACGAAACAAGGGATGGCACACGGTGTCAAACGCCTTTCTGAAATCTAAGAAAACACAGTCTGTTTGACCGTTGTCATCAACCTCGGACACTAAATCATGGTAGAGCTCAATCAGCTGTGTTGTGCAAGACAGGCCCCTGCGGAAACCATGTTGATCATCAACTAATAATTTATGTTGAACTAAGTGTTTCATTATGTCTTTATAGAAAATGTGCTCTAGTATTTTGCAGGGAATAGATGTTAATGAAATAGGTCTATAATTGTTGGCCTCTTTTTTGGAACCACCCTTGTGAATGGGAACTACGAAAGCCATTTTCCAGTCCTCAGGCAGAACCCCAGTAGAGAGAGATTTTTTGTATATTAGGTAAAGATGAGATGCTATTGGCCAGGCACAACGCTTCAACACGCGTGGGGAAATACCGTCTGGACCAGGGGCCTTGGTTTCGTCAATATTTTTTAAAAGGGATTCGATACCACTCACACAGAGTTCAACCGGTGGCATTAATGGCTTAGTTCCCAGAGGTGGCTCTGCCAGCATAGATAATTTCGCAAAATTCGTTTGAGGTAAAAATACGGATTAAAAGAATTCATTAAGACACGACGCTTTATCAATGTCGCTGGACAAGATCTGACCATCATGGAAAATTTCGTTTACTCCGGTTGAATCAGCTCCACCGTTTCTTACGTATCTCCAAAAATGCTTTGGGTTCGTTTTTATACTTTCGTTTAGTTGATAGAAGTATTGATCCTTTGCGCTACGAACTTTAGATTTATATTCATTAGTTATCTCGACTAACTTGGTGTACTGATAACTACTATGGGTTCTTTTGAATGCCTTGTATACTCGTCGTCTTTTCCTTATTAATCCAAAATTGCTGGTGTCACACGTGACTTCTTGCACTTTTTGAGTTTAACCGCGTTTGTACTTGGCACATACTTTTCCGTTAGTTCTATGACTTTTGCTTTAAATAGAGACCACAGTTGTAAAACATCTTGTAACCCTTGTAAAAGGTTCATCTAGACTTCGCAGAGCTTCAAAAAAAGAGGGACGAACGGAAGCTTTTCTGCTTTCCAATGATGAATGCACCAGAACTATTGTGGCCAAAGCAAAAAAACAAGATGTGAATAGTGACATCAATCTACTAAACGATGCGTGTTTTAAGCATACCAAGACGCTAGTGTGCCATAACATTTCTGCTTTACGTAATACAAAGGTAGCAAGATGGGCTAACGACCAAGAAATCGCTATCAAATATCCTTCTTCGTATCACCCTGCAGTGAACGGATTAGCAGAACGGGCCATACGAGACATCAAACAGTTTTTGAAGATGTATCCGGACTTTATCGGAGGGTGGAAGTGCTGCCTTAAGGCCGCTGTAAAGCACCACAACCGATTGTTCACGCGGGTCTAGGCTGCAATCCTCATTAAGCTACAACCGAAATAGCACCCATACAACCGGCAGATTGTGATCTGGGCCTCCTAGAAAAACTTCAACTCACGGAAGTCGAGAAAAGTGCCAAAGGTCAAGAAGTATACAAGCCGCAGAGGAAGCGAAATTTTGATAAAAAGCACAACAGTGACAAACCACTCACTCAGCCAGGAGATTAGATCCTTGTATTGAAAGGAGTTACTCCTTCGAATGTCAAATATTACGGGCCGTTCCAAGTTATCAAGACCGCATCTCAGCACGGGATTCTTAAGATCGTGTGGTACACTGCAGCCTCGGGTCACAGAGAGCGTGCTTCCATTGGCAACGTCATCAAGTATTACACCAAGAGGTATAATCAAAGAAGGCGGGAAGAGAAGTGGTCTGCAATAAATGCACGAAAGAGGATAAAGTCAAATGAAAGGGGACGAAAGGAAGAAGTTAGAATAAAATGGCAGATGACACCCGTCTATCATAGATCAGATCTGTGCAATGTGTTAGTTCCTAGTCGTAACGCTACAACTTATAACTAGTGACTTCAGATAAAAAAAAATATTGTTAGCATCGTACCTGAAAAGTAAAGAATTTTCTTATGAGTAATTCGCATAAAGACACTTTTGTCAAAGGTAATCAGCATTTGCCGATTCTCGCACCAGGAGGGCATTATTTAAAAACCTTAATTTAACAGAGGCTGGTCGGATGTGCTGTCAGCCTCTGAGTACCGAACACAGTCAACGGTGTAAACTTTCACTTTAACAAGAATGTGTTCTGCAATACAATAGTGTTCTACAATATCAATAATAAACAATAAAAACAGTGGAGGACCAAAAACTGAGCCTGAAAACGCTAGAATCAACCAATACATATTTTGAGTAACATTCGCGAAAAGACACCGATTGTTCACGTTCAGTTAAACAAAAAGAGAGCCAACCTAATAATACTTTGTTATTAGGTATTTTGTCCAATTTAAAGAGTAATTTTAGTATTTACCATATTTAGAGCATATATTCAGGTATCACTTACTTCAGGTGTCTGGTATTCATTCAACCTTGAAGTTGGCCTTCGCGGCAGTGCGAGGGTTTTTGGGAACATTTTTTACTGCAGTTAAACCATCTTTACATGAACTTGCATGCGGCTTTCGTATGTCTG
Source organism: Rhipicephalus annulatus (assembly GCA_013436015.1). Taxonomy (NCBI): domain Eukaryota; kingdom Metazoa; phylum Arthropoda; class Arachnida; order Ixodida; family Ixodidae; genus Rhipicephalus; species Rhipicephalus annulatus. The sequence continues at coordinate 159,002 of WOVY01010686.1, read as the reverse complement.
TTCATTCATTACGAATATGGTGCGTTACGAAGAACTCTACTTAAAGCCTCCTAAGACATGCCATATTTCCGGACGACACCATGTGGTGCCCCCATGTGGGAACAGTTCGACTTAACCTAGGTATCGCATCGCACACTCCCAGGACAGCTCAACTTTTAATACTCCGAGCTTTCGAGGGCCAAGCTCTTTTTTAAATGCGAAGCATTTCTTATCGAAATTTGGCAACTGTGAGCGTATCTATATATTCATCCGCCAACGACTTTTAGCTCTCTTGGCTGTTATGGTAATGATAACGTTACCAAAATTGGTATGGCATAGCATGACTGTATGACGAGCATAAGTGGCTTGTCATAGCATGAAAATCATGACATGAATGTCATGAATGTCAAGAAATAAATTTCATAGTCTTGCTACCTTACGGTGGTTTTGTTCACATTACATGTAGCAAAACTGATGTGGTATCACATGACTGCATAGCGGACACAAGCGACAGACCCTAACATAACAATTATGACATGCATGTCATGTAACATGACTACATGCCACACACATGATGCTCTCGCAGTCGTTTCGCTAGCTTCATATATGCCGAACTCGGTATTACATCACGTGAAGGGATGACGAAGGTATGTGACTGGTGCAAACATGATAATCATAAGACGCAGGTTATGTAAGAACATGACTACATGCCAAACTCAAGGCACCAATACACTTCAACGTGACCCGGCGCGCGTGTGCGACGGCTTTCGTTTTGTCGTGTCACGCCGCCGATGCCACGCTAGGCACCGATCTGCCTGTCATATACTCGCAGGCCCCGTGCTGCGTTGCTTTGACGCATGCGCGTTTGAGCGCGCCCGGCATCCCTCCGTCACGAAGAGAAGCAGACGCGGTCCTGTCTGGCTAACGCGGTTCGTGCGAATCGCAGCTTGTCAAATTTAGCGCCGGTTGCCGCCAGGATGCGCCGACGTACCCTGGTCGCACCGGTCGCGCCTGGCTTCAGACCATAGAGTACTCGCGTTTTGCTAGCGTAGCGTTGCTGCACCCATCGTGCACGTGCGTCAACGTTACGTAGGAGTATATTGGGCCCTTCATGATGCACTCGCCGCCGTTTCGCTAGCTTCGCATCAAGCAAATTTGGTATTACGAGACATCAATGAACGATGACGGTATGTGACTGGTGCAAGCATTGAAATCATGTGATGCAACATGACTACATGCACAACATGACTAAATGCACACTCACGATGCACTCGGGGCCCTTTCGCTAGCTCCACATATACCAAATTTGGTATTGCATAACGCAAACGGACGACGAAGGTAAATGTCGCGCCCAAACATGATAATTATGACATGCGTGTCATGTAAGAACATGAAAACATACCACACTCATGATGTGCTCATAGCTGTTTCGCTATATTAACATGTACTGAATTTGGTATCACGTGATGTGAATAGAAGACGAAGGCGAATGACACGTGCAAACATGATAATCATGATATGCGTGTCATGTAAAACTTTACTACATGCTACGCTCATAGCGTGCTCGCGGCCGTTCCCCAATTTTCACACATAGCAAATTTGGTATTACATGACGTGAATAGACGACGAATTTAAATTACACGTACAAATATGATAATTATGAGATGCATGTCATGTAAAGCATGACAACATGCTACGCTCATAGGGCACTCACGGCCGTTTTGCTAGCTCAACACATACCAACGTTGGTACTACGTGATGCAAATAGACGACGAAGGCAAATTACACGTCCAAACATGATAATCCCGGCATGCGTGTCATGTAAACTTGACTACATGCTACGCTCATAACATGCTCGCGGCCGTTTCGCTAGCTCCCCATACACCTAATTTGGTATCAGGTGACGGGAATAGCATGATGATGAATAAATGACATGTCCGAAACATGATAAACATGACATGGAAGTCATGTACGGCATAATTTATATCCGCCTAAGAAAGCTGTGCTGATTTTAAAGTGACACATGAACCTGCCTCATTCGTGTTTCGCATATAATCCATTCCCTTTTCCATGGGATCTGCCAATTTTTTTTAGTGCAAAGCATTTCGTTGCGTATTGCATGGACTTTTGTCGTCCGTCCGTTCATCCGTTTATCTACCCATCCAGCCAGCCACTAACGTCTGGTTGCTCTCATGATCACCCCCTTAACTGGTACACCAAATGGGAGAATACGATGGTTTGAAGAATACGACGTGCTGGTCATGACATGAACAATGCCACAATCTCGTCGCGTACGTCGGCAAACACAATCCGAAATAGAGTAGCAAATACCCCGGGCCGGGTATGTGCCACTATTATGCGGGTATAAGCCACAGGTGATGAACATTTAATATCTACTCCGGAACGACGACAACACACGTCGGTAATTTTTACGCTTGAGTGGTAAGAAAAAGCTGACATCAGCAGTGTTAACCAGAAGAATGCAAAGAATGAATGTAAGTGTACCAGCATGAATTAAACCCTAGCTTTCTGCGTGGCAATAAAGTATTCTACCACATAGACACACCAGGTCTCAGAAATACTTTGCAAATAGACCATAACGTCGTAAAATGACAATTCTGGTTGCAGTACTGGATATCAAATTTTATAAACGTATATGTACTCCTATAATACAGCCGTCATGTCGGCTTAAAGTCAATTATACTTAGGCGCAATTTGCTGAGGTTGATCAGCGTATCAGTGTTGAGGGCTACCATCCCTGTGAGCCCCAGCGGAAACACCAGTGCTTCACATTAGCTTACCGCTTCCCGTATTGCTATTATTCATCTTGCTGTGTGCAATATTATGTAACTGCAAACATTTGGTAATACAAAGCATGCACGGGTGTTCAACGTATGTTTGTGTGTATTTGTAACCAATATTGAGCGCCGCTTCATAACGTTTCGCTCGACAAAAAACGCCAGGCCTGCGTGGAAGGCGCAGCACAGTCGCAGCGAAAGCGAGAAGAGCGGCCTTTCAGAACCTCTTCTAAACACTCACTGGGTATATAAATGCTGCAAGCACGTTTGCTTGGTACCCTTTATAGCATTATTCATAAAAATTTTTGGGTAGTAGGATGACATCCGTTATGAGGTTTTTCGTCATTCTTCTGAGAAGCGTGGTATCCGCTAAACACTTGCAAGAAATTTTGTGGCAATTGTTCATGCAGTGGCTGACGACGATGAGAAGTTGTCTGAAGTGGGTAAGCACTACAGTTAATAATAGAACAACAAGCTTTTGTAATAGGTTGGGGCATTGGACGACCCACTCGTTACGCTATTTGCATTGTGCGACGACTTGGTCGTTCTTTCGCTCTTTTAAAGCGCTTTACAAGTCATATTAACGCGATTGCTTTCCCGACGTCAAGCCTGCCTATAAGGCTAGTTTTCCAACAAATCCCAAGCAGCTGCTTGGCTTAGTGGTAGAATACTCAGCTGGCAACCAGTGGAGCTGTGTTCGCGCCCAATGTGTCATTGTTACTAGGTTCTTTTTTTATTTCATGCGACAGTAGTTACGGACACTGGCGGCGGACAACTACGGTGCTGCTAAGACCCGAGTTGTGATACAATAACAGCTTTCACTGTAAAAATAACTAACTCACCTTGCATGCGCATGCTTCGTATAACACTGATTCCCAAGGTACGTGGATTCTGCCAAATTTTGTTGTGTGCGGTCCTCGCCAGCACGTAACGGGGACACCGGCCGAGTATGTGCTCCATATTGCGCCCCCCTCTGCCCACGAGGACAACGTGAGCTAAAGTCGCTTGGGAATAGACACTGAATGAAAGCGAAATTAGGATATGAATTAGTTTGGAACGTACTAAGGGTCATAGCTGCATAGCTCGTGAACTTTTTGTGTGCCGTGGAAGATATTCCCTTTTTCAAATGCCGTGTCAAGAATTTTTTAAAACTTAAGTGTCTCTGAACTTTTGGACCCCGAACGGTGACAACAATTCTCCTTTCACGTGGAAAGTACGCGTGCCTTGGAGTGGACGGTGTCGTTGAAGTTGGTGACTGAGTCCAGATTTTGGCCTAAGTATATGAAAACTAGGTGGTCGCATATAAAGTTTATACCCTTTCCTTAAGAACGTTATGTGCCTCATTCACTATGGAACCCGGGGCAAAGGCCCTGACCTTCGATCTAGAATTCGTGTGGATTTGCGTCCTGCTGTCATGCAAGAGTGTCAAAGCAGTAGCAACCTGCTCCGCTTTAAAATAGCTGGCCACGATGATAAATCGCGACAAGATTATGTGATCTCTATAGCAATTAGCCACTACGGCAAAGTGAAACAAACATCTAAATTTTGTCGCATCTACGTAGAAAATTGAATGTGGATCATCCGTGATCTTTTTCGGGATCACAATGCCCTTGCTCAACGTGTTCTCTTATTGTGTGGCGGGTGCATATTGCGAGGGATCGGCACAACAAAAATGTATTTCCTTTGCTCCTTTGTAACTGCTTCTCACCATTACTAACGCGCGACTAAGACCCACAATGGCTGAGATTTTATTGAATTGAGTTAAATGCGCAACAAACCTGCAAGGAGACCAGGCAAAAAAGCAGCTCTGAGCAGCTTGACGGGAACCTGGCCACCTCACACACTGAGCGGTTACGGTGGTTGAACGCATGCCTTATATAACGCATAAACAAAACAGCAAAAACAGTTAACGAACAATGATTGTTACTCCTACCAAAAAGCACGATGTTCGAACAAGCTGGCCCGATTCCTCCATTTTGACAACTTTGTCCAGCGCATTGCACATGCCTAATTGATATAGGTGGGCTGTGCTAGCAGTGATGAAAATACCAAGCACTATTTGATACTTTTGTGATGTAGAGTGTTCACACTTGTTTCCTCGAAGTTCTGCCAATTTATACATGGCCACCACGTAGACTATTTGGCTCATGAGGAAGGCTAGGGTAACAATAAAAAAGTTGTTTTATTTATAAAGCCATCTCTTCAAAAGACACCTTCCTGAAGAGTCTTTTTGCCATTTTTGTCTTCTCGGTAATTTCTCCCGTCTAACGCAAGCCTATTGGGTCTATTGGATTCAACATGTGTGCCCAACACGCGCATGAACTCTACCAAAGAAATTATGTTTCTGTCACATGTGGTTAGCCTGATGTCGACATCCACAAGAGGTGTCCAGCTTTTGGGCTTGCGACCTCGTCTTATCGGTGACAACGATGTGTTTTACATACCTTATCTCTCTAAAACGCAGGTGCAACCGAAGAAGGGTCCAACAGCCGGAGGCACCATCCTGAAGATTCGCGGCAAGAACTTCGCTTCCGTTAGCTATAATCCAGACAGAAGTATGAATGTCACTGTTGGCGGTCAGCTTTGCGATTATATTGCGTGGTCGGAGAATCGGTGAGTCTACCTAATCGGCGTTTGTTAAGAAAAAGTGCAGTTCGACGAAAGGAGATTCGTTAATTCACGTCCACGATCTCGTGACGTAAGACTTGATTATCGTTTTATTTATGGTGAAAATATTGTTCCAGTATGGAACTTCCATACTCACGATGGTGGGGCTATGGCGTAACGCTGCTGTCACATGAGGGGGCGAGCTATATTCCCCGGCATAGTTGCTCAACTTCAGATGAAGCGAAATGCAAAAACGCTAATTTGCTTAAGCTTACGTCCCGTCAAAACTATCAGGTGTTCAAAGTTACTTTAGAGCTTAGCTACGACGTTCCTTATAATTATTTGTTTTGTAAGAGCGAAGATCTTAGAGCTCGAGGTAAAAGAGCAGGTGTCCGCGAAAAACCCTCCCCATCGGTGGTTACTATAGGCGGCCCCACCTACTGAAAGGGTCCGCGCAGCCACCACGGTTTGCCCGCCGCGCAAGCCGAGTACGAGTGACGACAGGCCTGTCGAAAGTGCCACAACCAGCCTTGCACGTCAATCCTGGTGCTCTAATTCAGACATTCTTGCATGGCCAGTGATAAGCTTTTGTTCACTTGTACTTTGTTTAAGCTCAGAAAAGATTAGCAGGAAGGCCACGTATAGTCTGTCAGATCACTTAGCTTCGCTGTTCTGAAGCTTTCCACGGTTACTCTAATTTTTTTCTTTTTTTACTTACCTCACGAAAGCCCGTGGAAGTAGTACTGGGTTTATTTTATTGAGATTTTGCAAATATGACATATAGCTATAGGAGAAACAAAAATCGGCCCGGCAGCGGTGCCACCAGCGTTCTCCGTTGACTGTGTTATCAGTGATGGCGTTCGTATCGTCGTACACAAGCATGCACGCCATTGGCTGCGTTGTGAGTGACGTCGTCCATCCCGTCTCAGTTGTGGCGCCGAGCTCGTGCCAGCTTCCCCTGAAATCTTCCACATGAGCATGCCACGAACAACTCTAGAAGTGCGCCGAATGTTGAGGCGTGCGAAAGGTCGCATTCCCCGGGCTGATGATGCTGTCCGGGCACGGAAACAAGCCCGGGAGGCCGAGTGCCGGCAGCAACTGCGTACCGATGATCCGGCAGCCTTCTCAGCCGCACTAAACGCAAACGGTAATGCAAGCGCCGGTGGCGGGCGGATTCTGCAAGCCATGCCGCCGAGTTACCTTGTGATGTCGAAATCTTGCAACGTTATTGCGGCGTCAACGGGATAATTGCGCGAGCGCGTTCGTCGAGGCGAATGCCCGCTTTTGGCGGAAGTTTCTCCAGCAGCACATTAGCATCGGCTGCGACGTCTGTGACCATTTGTGGTTCGAGAAAAACCACTGTGATTAACGTATTGCGGAGTGCATTTAACCGCTCATTACGTGCCTCCATAATCGGGATCATTCGAGGCACAAAGTGCGGCATGTGAAATTAGCACTGTGGTAAACCCAATAAAAACATGTGTCTAACCTCATTGAAAAGCATGAAAATGTAACAAATAATGTGCAAGGCTTCCGTGCCACGTCAGGTTGAACCCACGGTTAAACCCGGGACAGCACGTCTTAGCTTTCGCTCGCTAACCATGGAGTGCTTAGGAGGTGATTTTTTTATCTGACCACAATAGACAACAACATGCGCCAATATTCGTGAAGTTACCTGTATTTTTTCAGAAGGTATGATACTGTACTTTGCACAGTACGCTGGACTCTATACTTAGCTACAAGGAAACTCGTTTGAGGCTAGAATAAGAAGTATACTTGGCCTTTGCCAAATCAATAACAAAGCTATCATGAGCCAGGCAACTTACTCAAGTACCACTGCGTTATGTTAGGCGTAATGCCATGCTCTTCGCAACACCATTTCGATGTATCTTGGAAGAATTCAGCTGTTTTGCCCGTGTTTTGTATTTTGACAGAATAATGTTTGGCCAGTGTCTATTTTGTGATTCCCATCTACGTCTAGCAGAGCGATTACTGTAATAGGAGCGGATGTTCATGCTATTGATTTTTTTTGTAGTTGTTGAAAAAAAAGCGTTGTCTTCCTCCTGTGAACTGAAATTGAAGCTGACAGACCTTTATTTTTGTTCGTGGAAAGAGAATAACGAGAGCGAATAACGATTATGATACTAGAATTTAGCGCAGACAACAGGTACGAAGACAGAACTTCACATACAACGCGCTACCTGCTGAACCAGGTCGCCCTACAAGCCGCTCTTTTGAATTTCCTAAGGTGATTTCCATTAAGCTTTACGCATAGCAACTTTTTCTGTGTAATATCAGAAACAAGAATGCCCAAGATGACTACGTATCACCGTTTGTGCAGCATCGTACACCGGATTGAGAAGACAATACGAATACTGAAGTTCTGCGCGCCAAAATCACAATATACTCATGCGGCATGCACTAGCGAAAACACTCGGGGAAGAATATGACCATCTGGTGTCCTCTAACATTGATCTAAATCTAAGAACGCGGGTGTTCTTTCATTTTGCTTCCATCTATGTACGACTACTGAGGTAATAGGAGCGTGAATGACAGTATGTCAGAAGGGCTCTTACCATTGGCAAATTTTAAAATTTGATTTCGTTTTTTATTTGAATTTCATTTCATGTAGTTACAATAAAAACACTTTAAGGAGGTGTCAAATAAGGGGTGGATGCTGAGAAATAGTAGAAAACGGTAACCACGTAAGTTAATTGCGAGACAGGTAATGTGTTAAACTTTGAAAAAATCATTTTTGGCAGGTAATGGCGGAAGTTTTGTGGAAAACGTCGTTTCATTCAGATGGCGCCCGCAGAAAGAACGTTTTGCACGTTTCATTGTTTTCACATGGTACATCGATTTTTCCCTGTCTGGATAAGCTTTCTGACTTTCGGCTTTTTTTTGTTTCTTCTCTCTTCTCTCAGTATAACATGCAGGACACCACCTGGACACAATGTCTCAACAGTAGACATCGTTATATCGGTAAATGACGTAGCCACTGATGAGTTCCGAAAGTATGACGTCTTGGATCGTCATGTCATTACTGCTGGCTTTGAATACAAGGTATGTTTTAGCTGCTGTCTTAGACAGCCGATTTCCCTTGGCGACTCCTATGTTTTATACAAAAAAATCAGCGCCTTTTCAGGCCTTTCCAGTACACAGTAGTTTTGCCTGTACTTTTTTTGTTGTTGACCTATTTTCTTCTTGCGTAATATTCTGTTTATTAATTATTGAGAACACGTGCATTTTATGCCTGTTATTTTGCATTTTGCTTTGACATTCATGTACTATAATCCTACTTTTCACAACATTTTGCTAATCACCATATTACCCAACCCTCTTTTCAATAGTCTTACTTCAGACAACTCAATTGTACAGGGCTAAAAAAATCGGAGAAGATTTTAATTCATCGGCGACTGGCAAGGGCACTCACCAGTCGGCGTTAGTGCGCCCAGATGTGTTCCTTTGTGACCACTGACCACGGTGACACCGGCGGCACCACGTGTTCTACGCTAGTGAACCCACTGTCTCTCTTTTATTTCACTCTAGCATGGCACATACTTGAGAGCAACTGGTTACGTAAGAGGGTGAACCGACGCTGTCGCAGGAGAAGCTATAGTAGCGCGTGTGCGGGCGTCCTTTGCATAGCTACGGTGAAATGGGAGAGGGCACTGCGCGCCAGCAACTACGGTAGAGGTAAAGCTGCCGACGAAGGATTGAAAACAGAGCTAGTTCCTGGCCGTAGGACATTTTTGAAACAGAGCTACAACGACACAGATGAAAAAAAAAGAGGAGGGGGGACAAACTACAGCGCCGTCTCGCTACTGAATGTTTATTAAAAGCACAAGAAAGGAAGACAACTACGCCCTTACAACCATGTGACCACATTAAATGAAAACAACTTCCACCCCCCCCCAAAAAAAAATCTTACAATGCCGTGGGCAACGTTGCGTTCTGTGCTGTTTTAGTGTCGCTATGATTAGATGGACCCTAGCTTCTCTGAACATGTCATGAGGCTGAAAGATGCCTCGTTTCCAGGTGCTATCGTCCGGAAAACTGTTCACACGGTGATCAAGCGAGTCGACATAAACGCAAACAATGTATCTTTTTCATCCAGTGCCGCAGCAGATGAATTTCGTAGCAATACTTCCTTCAACAACCAAACTATCTCACAACCTAAAAAATGTGGTCAGTCATTTTGAAGTTAGTGTGGCTTTTCGGTTCATATTGGGTTAATTAATGTCGGTGCAATTGTTGAGCGAAGGCCTGCCGCGTACTAGGCTGCTGACTCACAGGTCGTGAGAACAAATCCCGGCCGCGGTGGCGGCATTTTCAATGGAGGCAAATATGCTTGAGGCCCGTGTCCTTAGATTAAGGCACGTGTTAAAAGAGCCCCCCACTGTGGCGTCTCTCATAATAATGGGATGGTTTTGGGACGTTCAATCCTAACCGTTAGTTAAAGAATGAATTGTGGGCGAAAACAAATGGAGCACTTGCCAGGAGTCGCCGAAAAAAGACTGCGGGGTGGTACAAGTAACTCGCTTTGTGCAGTGTAAAAAACGTGTCGTGTACTCCTTCACGTGTACATGTGGCCGAGTATACAAAGCCCGAACGAGTAGACACATTAACATCAGGGCATTGGAACACAATCGTTTGTTGTAAGGGCATGCACACTCACTCGTGTGCCAACGCATTACGCTGTGCCATTGCGCACCAATGTTTTATGGGGCTGTCTCAAAGCCTGTCAACACATCGCGATGAAATCTCACAAGAAATAATTGAGGCCAACAACTCAAAAAAAGGTTGATCATTGCATTACAGTATTCTCCATTGCCCTATGTGATATATAGGGTTTCTTTTCCTGGATAGTATAGTATCTTATCATTCCCTGTCTTGGAAAGTATTCTGTTTTCCAGTTCCTTGCTGTTCAAGATGCAATCCCTGTTTACGGCGTTTTTGTGCTATTATTTTGCTGTAATGTGGCTGCATTGGTGTGAGGTGTGTAGAGCACTACTTCTTTAATTTGCTTTCAATAATGATTCAGTTGCCCCCGCAGGGGCGCCTGCGCAAGTGGGCGTTTGGTGTGTAGCGACACCACGGACCCGAGCTAACGGGGGGGTTTCGGCTCCCTCCCACGCCTAGCCGTGCGTGGCTTTGCCGTGTCCTGGGAAAAAGGGGATCCTGGGGGTTGAGCCGACGCTGGGTGCTTGGACCTTTAAGGCCCCCCGGCAGAGGCAACACACCCCTTTGGCCCTGGCTTCACGTAGACGGCACCCCTGGGCTGACCCAACCAGGGGAAATCGGCAGTCGCCTTTTCCTATCTCTCTCTCCCTACATCTTCGTCTTTATCTCTCACTTTTTATCTGTCCTGTCTTCTCCTCTCCTCTGTTTACTTCCAAACTTCCTGGCGGCTAGGGTTATCCCTGTGCAAATAGCCTACCTTGGTCTAGGCGCATTGGGTTATGGCAGTGTTGTACGGCTGACGTCTGCAGGTTTCAGCATCCGCAAACTTGTAGCGTCCCCTCGTTGGGCTCCGTGGTGGGTGGCCGCCAACGCTGCTGAACAAAAATAAGACAGGCATGCATGGAGCATTCCTTCAACTGTCTGATCGTACCGACCTAAAGCGGGTACGCACCGACTGACATAGATTTCTTTAACCAGCCAATAGAAACTTTTCCCCACTTTCACGTTATTCACTGTGAAAAACCGGAAAGCAAGCCAGGACCGTATCTCCTTTTGTAGTTGCCAGGTGTCTTACTGAAACTCTCGGGGCTGGATACAAAGTAACCAAAATGGCTAGCGGAGACCTTCTTCTCGAAATTCGGGACAAAGCACAATTTTGTAAAGCTAGACAGCCTCTCAACGTTTGGTGACGTACCGATCACTGTAACACCACACAGATCCATGAACATCACTCGCGGAGTGGTATCTGATGCAGACTTACTTCAACTCACCGAAACTGAACTTTTGGAAGGGTGGAAGAGCCAAAATGTCAATAATGCACAGAGAATAATCATCAGAAGAGATAATAAGGAAATAACAACGAAATACTTGATACTCACGTTTGCATCCAGTAAACTACCAGACTCCATTCAAACAGGGTACACAAAGACATCTATCAGGTCGTATATACCAAACCCTCGTCGTTGCTTCCAATGCCAGAGGTATGGCCATGGCTCTAAAACCTGTCGTGGTCGCCAGACTTGTGCACAATGTGGAGTCCTAGGCCACGTGTCTGAGAACTGCAAACAACCACCACACTGTGTAAACTGCGAAAGAAACCATGCCGCATATTCACGCTCCTGCACATACTGGAAAAAGAAAAAGAAATAATTACATTGAAGGTGAAGGAAAACATTACGTTTAAGGAAGCACGGCGAAGAGTCGCTCCATTCTATGGACCTACATACGCTGATGCGGTGCGTCAGGGGGCACCGCCGCACCAGCCCTCGCCACTCCTTCGGCCCGCGCATACCGAGCCGGCGGTTGTGGCACCTGCCCCCAAGGCGGCTGTAGCCCAGTCTACACCGCCTACTCCCAAACAGAGACCGGAGACTCCAGAGTCTTCGGGTCTCAAGGCCTCCTCTCACCAGGCGGGGCCCGAAATCCGAACTAACAGCCCGCACGTGCAGGCATCCAGTGCCTCCGAGGAGGCAATGGATACGTCGGCACCCTTGGTGCCGAAAGAGCGGCGTGGTTCCTTGGAGCGCGCCAAGAAAACAAAAAATCAAATAACAGGGCCTGGTGACGGCCCTGTTAAGTGAACTCAAACTCCCCGTCTAAACATCCACTCGCTTCTCGTACACACAGCATTATTTTACATTCACCATGAACACTCAAATTATACAATGGAACGTTAGGGACCTTCTCAGAAACCTTGACATCCAAGAACTCTTACACGAACACTCACCAAAAGTGCTGTGTGTACAAGAAACACACCTTAATTCAAAACACACAAAGTTTCTTCGTAAATACGCTATTTTTCGAAAGGACCGTGATAATGTCATGACATCATCCGGAGGTGTTGCCATCATAGTGAATCAAGGAATTGCATGCACACACTTACAACTCCAAACATCCCTTGAGGCAGTGGCTGTTCGAGCGGATCTTTTTGATAAACTGATCACAATCTGCGCTATTTACATTCCTCCTAGCTATCAGCTGCAAAAACGTGATTTACACTCTTTAATTGATGAACTTCCGGAACCTTATGTTCTCCTTGGAGACTTTAATGCGCATAGCAGGCTATGGAGTGACTCTCGATATGACGCGCGAGGTCGACTGATCGAACAATTCCTTCTCTCGTCGAGCGCGTCTCCTAAATCGAAAAGAACCAACCTATTATAATCTCGCCAATAACACCTACTCCTTCCATAGACCTAAGCATAGTATCTCCATCTCATGTGCCACTACTTCAGTAGAAAGTCGTCAGTAATCTGTACGGAAGTGACCACTTCCGTACAGATTACTGACGTGTTCTCATGTGGCTCATAAACAGAGCCGACTGGGAACAGTTTTATACCATCGCTCGTCTAGGTTGGAATGACATATGTACTTTGAACATTGATGTTGCTGTCAACTTCTTCACAGCGTTTTTGATTGATGCTGCAACAAAATGCATCCCACAAACAAATGGACACCCTGGAAAACGGCGTGTGTCATGGTGGAACTCTGAATGCCGAAACGCGCGCAAACAACAAAACAGAGCTTGGAGGCTGCTTCGGAACTCACCGACAGCCGAAAATCTTGACACCTTCAAGAAAATAGTCTGAAGCTAGGAGAACGCGTCGGCAGGCCAGAAGAGAAAGCTGGCAGAAGTTTTTGTCAGGGATCAATTCATACACACAAGAGGCCAAAGTCTGGAACATGGTCGGTAGGATAGCAGGGAAACAAGTATACACACACTTCCACTCGTAAACACTCAAGGTGATACCTTGGAAGATCAGGCAAACTTCCTCGGGGCACATTTTGAACGGGTATCCAGCTCGTTCCACTATACTGACACTTTTCAAAAATACAGAACAAGAATAGAAAAGCAGAAACTCGAGCATAAATCCACTAGATACGAGGCATGTATACAAGCTTTCAGTCTAGCGGAGCTCCGAACATCTCTAAACTCCTGCAGTACTTCTGCCCCAGCTTCTGACCGTGTGGTGTATGAAATGTTAAAAAACCTACCAGCCGAAACACGAAAAACCTTACTTTGTTTGTACAATGCTATCTGGTTTTCTGGCACTATCCCTACCTCCTGGAAAGAGGCTATTATTATTCCCATTTTGAAAGAGGGCAAGGACCCTTCTTTAGCTTCAAGTTATAGGCCTATTGCACTTACAAGCTGCTTGTGCAAAGTATTCGAAAAAATGATAAACTGCCGACTAGTACATATCCTTGATACACACAATTTGCTCGACCCATTTCAGTGCGGGTTTCGAGAAAGTAGATCCACCACAGACCACCTTGTTCGTATCGAGGCACAGATCAGAGACGCCTTCGTCCATAAACAATATTTTCTCTCTGTGTTCCTCGATATCGAAAAGGCGTATGATACAACATGGCGTTTCGGAATTCTAAGAGACCTGTCCCACCTTGGTGTGCACGGAAGAATGTTTCATATAATCGAAAGTTACCTGTCAAACCGGACATTCCGTGTCCGTCTGGGCAGTGTGCTCTCCCAAACATTTGTCCAGGAAACAGGCGTGCCACAAGGTGGCGTGCTTAGTTGCACACTTTTTATTATCAAAATGAATTCTTTGCACTTGTCCATTCCCCGCAATATGTTCTATTGTACATATGTCGACGACGTTCAGCTTGGCTTCAAGTCATGCAACTTGGCCATGTGTGAGCGGCAGGTTCAGCTGGGTTTAAATAAGGTCTCTAAATGGGCAGATGAAAACGGATTTTGACTTAACCCACAAAAAAGCACTTGTGTCTTGTTCTCTCGAAAGAGAGGCATGCATTCGGAACCTGACATTCGACTGAACGGGCAACGTCTGTCCGTCAAAGCCGAGCATAATTTCTTAGGCTTAATCTTGGACAACAAGCTGACCTTCGTACCGTACATCAAGTATTTAAAAACAAAACGTTTAAAAGCCATGAATGTTATAAAAGTGTTGTCACATACTACGTGGGGTAGTGATAGGCAATGCCTCATGAACCTCTATAGAAGCCTCATTCGCACCCGCTTAGATTATGGGGCCGTTGTCTATCAGTCTGCTACTCAAAGTGCCTTGAAGATGCTGGACCCCGTGCACCATTTGGGCATCCGCCTTTCTACGGGTGCTTTTCGCACCAGCCCCGTAGAAAGCCTTTATGTTGAGTCAAATGAGTGGTCGCTTCATCTGCAGAGAACTTACATGTCCTTTGTGTATTTCCTTAAGGTGAAAGCAGACAAGAAGCACCCCTCATACTCTACAATTAATGATTTGTCGAGCTCAACTCTGTTTCAAAACAGGCCTTCGATGAGGCAGCCCTTCTCAGGTTCGCCTGAAGTGTCTATCTGAAGAAACTGCAGTGTCACTTGAACACAGTTCAATGGCTCCTGTAGCATACCCGCCACCGTGGCAGTGGCAGACTATAGGCTGCGATGTGTCTTTCCTAGAAGTTACAAAACATGCACCTATCGCTCATATCCGAACATACTTTTTGGAACTTCAAAACAAATACACACGTCCTGAGTTCTTCACAGATGCCTCCAAGACTAATTCCTCTGTGTCTTACGCTGCTGTCGGCCCATCCTTTTCGCATGCTGGCCCTTTACATCCACGCACAAGTATCTTCACAGCGGAAGCTTACGCGATACTTGTGGCAGCTAAACACATCAAACAATTACAAATACAAAAAGCAGTAATTTATACAGACTCTCTCAGTGTGGTAACGGCTCTGCACAGTCTTAAAAAACAAAAAAAACCCGGTCCTTGTCTCACTTTACTCCATTTTGTGCACACTCTACACACTCAAACAGCATATTGTAGTGTGCTGGGTGCCAGGGCACCGTGAGATCCAAGGCAACGTGAGGGCGGATCAGCTCGCTGCATCCGTCCATGAGAGCACCGCCATTACATCCATATCAATCCCGGCCCTTGATCTTAAGCCGTCTCTCAAACGAAACCTCCGGGACTACTGGCAGAGCAAGTGGGATACACACACACAAAACAAACTACACGTTATCAAGCCACACCTTGGTCATTGGCCACCAGTATCAAAATCACGCCTAACAGAGGTAACACTAACAAGACTCAGGATAGGACACACATACACGACACACACACACATCTTTTGTCCGGTTGTGACCCACAATTGTGTGATAAATGTGGTGAGGCATTAACAGTTCTTCACGTTTTAATTCAATGTAAACAGTTAGACACTCTAAGAAGACAACACTTTCCATTACCCTACCGACAACATATACCTTTACACCCTGCAATGTTCGTTGGTAGGGAACCGCTTTTTAGTAATAAATCATTGTTAGCGTTTTTAAAAGAAATCAATAATTTTCATATCATATACCCGGGCATTCCATAGCACAACCTCTCTAGAGAGGTTTTTGCTGCGGTGGCTACACAGGAAAGCACTTGCCTCACGGCCCTTGAACGCAAGGGTATGAACGAGTGAGGTACTTGTGCTAATGCCATACATGTCCACAATCGTTTTTCATTATCACCAACTTTTGTCACCTATTCACACCACCCACACCTTTCACGGCATGGTCATGATTTTATTACTTGTATGTTTTTACCGGCCTTACTGCGAGTAATTTTATGGCCCTTATACAGCCGCTAATCACAATCATTGTCCACATTCTTTGTCCCATGAACTGGCACTCTTTGGCCATCAAATGACCCTTGCGCCAAAAACCACCACATATCATCATCATCAATGATTCAGTTGCAAGTAAGCGTGATCGTTCGTCTTACCCTCTTTTCGTTTCATTAATCGTTGCGCTGTTTCAAACATGTTCAAGCTGCCGACGTTACCTGCCACCACAATCGCTACATTTATGTCGATAGTTGCGACACTTGGTGCGTGGAATTAAGGATTTTCACACTGCTATGCAAAACGTCTCGCGATCGCCGAGAAAATTTAGCATCTGTGACCAATGCCTGAGCCCCGACAAAGAGACATCGGTGACATCGCGTGTTCGAGCCTCTGTGCCCGATACCGCACCCATAGTTTTCTGTACCACGGAACACCAGGAACAAAGACTGTTGGCATAAGCAGATGCGCCCGTTTATCGAGGAGACTGGAAGAGTAAGGGTAAGGTGCATTAGACTTGGCGAGCGTCGGAGCACGTGCAACATACGCATGTCGTGCCTTGTGATGTACTTTAGACGAGCACTGCGTTAACCGCGGCGCACACGGCAGCTGGCACCACGGGAGCGAGGGTCGGTAGAGAGAAGGCGGCGAGGAAGTGTGTGGTCATTATGCTTGCGGTACTTCAGCATGTTTTAGGTTCTTACTCAGAGAGTGTGCACTCTATCATATCGAAGCCTCAACTGATTTCGTCCCTTTTATAAACATTTCCGGAGTTCGCGCGTCATGGTAGTCATAAGGCGAGCTTGGTGTTTCGCACACTGCCGAATTTATGTTGAAAGAAGCGCGCTGTCTAGACCTGATGCGTCAAGGGCTGAAAGAAGCCCAATGCGATAGGTTTTCTGGGATCAAATTGCTGTTTATAACAATTTATATGACCATGGTTGTGACATGTAACGTGCCTTAGTTTCAACTGTTTCATACCATGCCCTTGGCGCAGCCCTTGCCAGCAGTTTTATTATGTTTTTTATTTTAATCAGGGTTTTCATACCTCTCATCAGCACTGGACAGTAACGCCTTCAAGATAGCAAAAAGTGTCACTCCACGCTCATGTCACTCTTAACGCTTACAGCGAAATGGGCGTACACTACCAAAAAATGGCATAATCACATAGGTACAAGTTTGCGTCACCGAAGTATATACGACACAATTTAGAGCTAGCGTAACGCACAAGAGCACGATGAAAAGTAGTATCGCACAAAGCTTTGAAACGGCCTTCTGACAGAGCGAAATGCTAAGCCCAGGTGGTTCTCCCCCTAGTAGTTTTTACCAGCATGTACGATGTTTCCTCCCAAAATAAAGTTCCATATTTCCAAGCTGTACTTAGCATAGTATGGAACTTAAATGATTGCGCACTCTTCGGATAACTACTGAGTGCAAAAATGATTTCTTTATGGCTGCTAGGACCCAACACTGAGAGGCCTGTTCCCAAATCACGGCCCAATAGCCGGAGGAACACCAATCACTCTTTATGGCACGGACCTCGACTCTGGATCCAAAACAAAGGTGACAATTGGTCCAACAAATTGCGAAATAACAAGGTGAGTCAAGAGAATGTCGAACTTATTATTGCGATCGCAATTGTATAGACAGTATCGGCTGGTTTTTGTGGTCCTATCAATTTCAGCGAGGCTAAAGATAGCTTCCAGGCATGTTGACACTTATACTACTGCACATTTTACAGCCATATTTTATATCGAGACGAACAAATCACGAGCTCGAGGTAAGAGAGTACAGTTGCAAAACTAATTTTTCTAACAGCACTTTTTTTCCTCAAAACAGTTTTAGAATGAATCGACAGCCTGCTACAACAGAGTGTATATGAGATAACGAAGTTTCTGCAGCCGCTCTTTGATGTCTCATTCTGTCTGATTTTTATACAAAGTTTATTTCTTGTGACATGGTTTTTCGTTTCATACTTTTAGTGTTATGCTTTCTTACTCCATATATAAAAGATTTTTTTTGTTGGTTATGTACATTGACATCCGTATAAGCCACTTTTAGTTCTTAAAGGGGCCCTGCAACACCTTTTGAGCATGGCGAGGAAACGCTGCCAATTGATAGTAGAGGCTCCCGCCAACACGCGAGCAAAATATTATAGCGCAGCTCGCGGCCTGGAATTCACAATAAATTACCAAAGTTAGCTGAATATGGCTTTCTATTCTTTCTACAAATCACGGAAGACGCTGAAAAATCACTGTAAAAAGCCCATCTATCAGCAATAGTCTGCTTTGAACACGGCGCGCTCATTCGGTACAGAGATCGCCATGGGATACCGCGACTTGTCCACGCGTTCGCAAAACGTTAACGTGCGCGCACGATCACACTGGAAAAGCCACGCATGCGAAGGAAGAAAAAAGAGAAAAAGAGCTCAAGGCATGAGGCGCGCGTGACGTTTTTCTTTTCCCCTGCCATCCCTCTCAGCTCAGCTTCTAGTGTTTTCGTTGGGACGAGAGAAGAGAGAATGCGGTTGCAGCTTGCGAAAATCTGAGTGACACCACTCGCATTGGACGGTTTGCGGCGTTGAATTCCTGAGGCAATAAGCTCTTTCACTGAGTTCATTCCATGGTAAATTAAAAAAGTCTTTCAGGGCCTCTTTACTAGTGGCTATTCTCATAGTATGATTAAGAAATACACGATCTCAGGTGCAAATGCTGAATGATTAATGATGAGAACATCTCTATTCCAGTTCGCTGCAATATAAATTCAGGCAACCAGCTGGTTCTAAACGCTAGTTCTTAGATTTTCTTGAGCAACTGCTGCAGTTTTTTCAGATCAACAAGTTGCCTTTATTTTGCTGTTGGCGACATAAATATCAATACAGTTAGTGATGACTTGTATGCAGAGGTTAACAAGATTTTGATTATGTGGTATGGATATTAAAATTCGGATTCTGTGCCCACACGTATCTGCCGGAAAACAGCTACAACCACTTCTGTGTAAGAAATATCAGTGCCCCCTAAATCATGGAAGGAGTGACAGTGACATGAGTGAACATTTGTACGTGTTTTGCGTTAGTATTCAGTTCAAGAGTAGACAAAAATAAGATGTAAGCTAATATCATGTGATAAACGATAATTCGCTTGACAATTTCTTTTCACTGGAGCAGAAAAAAATGGACTAGCGTGTATGACGACAGTGACCCTCGTGAGGCCGGCGAAAGCTTTTATTATAAGTTAAAGGTCAATTATTATGAAGCTTTGTGTAGAAGAATAAGAGAAAAAAATAAAATGCATCACACTTTTACACTGCGCGTGATTTAAACATTTTGAAGGAGTTAAAAAAAAAGGTCCAAAATAAACAAGCTGTACATTTAAAGCAAGCAAAAATTATTACAAAGGCTTGTTTCTACGATATAAAACTTATGCAAATATAGAAAATGGTAAACAGGCTAACAAGCAGAAAAGCTATAACAGATAGCGTTCAAGATATTGAAGTTAATGGAACAAGGATAACAGGACAGTGCCTGGCCGATAATTTTATTCAGTATTTTATGCAATCAGAAAATACTGATAGCGAAGCTATAGGAATACGGCAACCAACTTAATTCGTTGGTTTTCTAAGTCTTTTGTGCTGCATCACGTCTCTCCGCTTGAAGCTGAACAGTTAGTAGAATAAAAAATGATGCTGCTGCTCGCTATGATGATTTTAAAACTCAACTGAATAGGTACATTTCCAACTTAATAACAAAGTTTCCAATGCGTAATATTGACCGAGTGTTCAACACGGGCATGTTCCCTGACCAATTATAAATGCAATTGTTGTACCGATATACAAATCTGGAGACAAAAACATCCTTACAAATTACCAGCCAAAATCTGTATTGCCCACTTTTTCAAAAGTTTTGCGTAGAAAATTAACGATCGTATAACAGTTTTCAGAAAAATTCAGTATTGTGTCTAGTTCACAGTTTGGATTTCAAAAACGCAATTCAGCAGAACAAGTGCTACTTTACGCAAACGAGAAAATCTTTCAATATATTGAAAATGAAGAGTATACATTAGGGCTGTTTCTAGATTTGCGAAAAGCGTTTCACTCGATTAACCATGGTATATTATTTTCAGAACTGCACTGTTATGGCTCTTGGGCCACATTATTGAAATTAGTAGCTACCTTGAGAAATGCTTCCAGGTTACAAATGTAAATAAATATACCTCTGCACGGCTAAATGTAATAAATGGAGTGCCCCAAGTATGAGTGTTAGGTCCTACATTTTTTTGTTACACATTTATGATATAAGACAAATTGACAAAACCCTCAATATGGTATTGTTCGTGAACGATGAAAGTATAGTTTTACAGCTAAAGCTGTTATGAGATCAATTTTCCAGTCACACGCAATTGCATGTTGTCCGCCACTGCCGCCGGTGTCCGTAACCACATCGCACAGAATAAGAGAAAAACCTTGCACCAATGACACAATGTGGCTTGAGCCTGGGTCCACTGGGCACCAGCTCAATTTTTTATTACTGATATGAATGACTGTGCTGCCCCTAACGCACAGGCCTGGCGCTTTTTTTTACTTCGCGGACAAAACGTGAACGTCAAAAAAAAAAGGCTAATGATTATCTAGCTTTCCGAAACGTTAAAAGAAAACTGCCTGCAATGAAATGCTTCTAAAACTAAGTACTTTATTTTTTCTCACCCAAATGAACGAGACTAACATGAGATGCATATTACCTACGGCAATGAGTATTAGGCTAACACCTGAACAGAAATTACTAAGTATTGGATTCCTCTAATCATTGGCATGGTCACGTCATGTGAACCACTTGGCAATCGATATAGCTCGAGTAATAGAATGTATTAGAAATATTTCCATGTGACTATCAGTTTGCCCAAGGAAAACTCTTTATTATACACTTCAGCCTACTTGAAGATTGTCTATTGTTCACTAGTATGGGGTGCTAACATTTAACACAACTATAATAGGCAAATTATGCTACAAGAACAAGTACTGCGTATTTTTGAAAATTATATAAGAGACATCCGGGATTCGCGCACCCGGGAAATTTTTACGCGACACCACATGCTTATGACCGATCAAGTTTACCTTTATAAACTAATGCAGCATATACACACCCCAAGCATGTATAAAAATATTGGCACGGTAGTTGACCCCAGTACGCGTTTATTGCAGCAGATGAGGAGGCTTTCAAATATAAGGACAAGTTACAGGAAGCAATTATTGTCCCACGAAGCTATACAAATTTAGAACAAACAGAAAGACATGATATATTGGACACATAGTCATAGTAAGGTCAAAGGAATGTAAAAAACGTGGAAATGTTGTAGGCCCGTGTACTCAGATTTGGGTGCACGTTAAAGAACACCAGGTGGTCGAAATTTCTGGAGCCCTCCACTTGGGACGTTAAAACCCACATATCAATCAATCAATCAATCAAATGTATAAAACGTTTCTACTGACGACCAAATGCGTGTTGTAGACTGGCGTGATATTTACTTTGCTGTACTACTAGCATTACCGCTTTCTGTTTATGCACGTCCGTTTCACAGACGCACTGATATTCGAAACATATCTGCAATGCGATACAAAGCTCTGTTTTGTTTACCTAGTGCGTGTATACTGCGTTAGTGAGTGAGTGATGTGTGTGATCTACTTTTCATGTTATATGCATGTATGATGTGCATTCTGTGTTAATTAAGTTTAATATGTATTCTGTGTTATTAGTGTTATGATGAACATATGCAAGATATGTAACAAGAAGTTTTCTTGGTTTTGTACTGACCGCAAGTCTAATTCTTTTATTGCGCGCATCATTACACATAGTTTTAAAAACGGGGTACGAGTTGAACGAAGGCATGACTCGTCAGCCCTATATTCACTGTTCCCGCAAGAAATGCCCAGAAGTAAAATTTGGGGTATTTTCACAGCACGCGTGACTGTATACTATGCTTGTGTAGTAAATCTTCAAGGGCTATAGTGAACAAGTTCAAGGTCCAAAAGTGGTCATAAAGAGAAATATGTGCACTATTACTTCACGCTGCTTCAAGACTTCAACAAATGGGTGCTATTGTCACAGAACGAGCGCTAAAAATGAGTGCGCCGCCAAATTCTTGCGACAACGGGCGGGAGAAACGCCGCGAAGTCAAAAGAAAAAAAAAGAAAAGCATCCACGGGCTCCCCGGGCGCGCGACGCCTCTCCTCTCGGAAGCGGCGACGCGATGAACCTCCTCACCCCACAGCGGCGGCCGGGCAAGCGCTAGAAATTTTCAGAACGAAAGGGGCGTGGTCATACCGAGTTGACTCACCGGCCGGAGAGGGCATTCCAACAGTCTCGCCCTCTTCCCAGCCTTCGCTGCGCATCGCGCCGACGAAATGAGGAGAACGTTCTGGAAGGTCGCGCGGAAAGTATTTAATCGAGCGGCCGAGACGAGAAATCAGGAGGAGACGGAAGTTAACGCCAGAGCGCGTAGGGATTCCGCCGTGTAGTCGGCGAAGGTTTCGTTCGTAGTGACGAAGCAGGAGATAGAGAGGAATTCCACCTGAGGGGTGACGACTCGGGCTACCGGCAAGAGTGTGTATTTACCGCTATCGAGCGAAGACGCGGGCAACAGCTGCGTGTGTGAAGCCGACGTGTTCCGGCGAAGAAGTTGAAGTTGAAGAGTGGCCAATTGAAGACGGGAGGTTTCCTGGAAGAGAAACTTCGAGAGCTGCGGAACGACAACAACGCTGGACTTTGAGTGAGTGATTCTCGGAAGAGTATCATTCAGACTTTTGTTCCAAGGACTTTGGACTGAATAGGTTTTCTATCTCTTTAGTCTCTAAGTGTCTTGGTTGTTCAATGCATGCGACTGCATTGTAATGCGTATTGTTGTCCGTGTCCGTTGTTTCAAGTGTGGCTGATTGTATTGTGTAGTACGTTGATTGATTGGTTTGATTGTTGACATATTGTATGCAACTATTGTGGAGTGTGCATTTTTATGTATTGTTTTCGATCTGCCAATTTTGAGAATATATTTGTTTTGGTTATCAACTCTCGGATCTGACTTGTTCTTTGGGCCACAGCCGGCGTCCGCTGGCGCATCAAAAAGGACCACTTCTGAATTGTCCACGCTTTCGTGGTGCGGTTCGGGGGGCCGATTCTTCGGCTCTTGGAATTAGCCCGGCGATCGCCTCCCTAATAAACGGGACCTGTGTGACAATTATTCTGGCGTCCGCGAGACAGGACCTTTTGGTGCACAGTGTGTCCAAAGTAGTGAGAAAGAGCCTCGAGTTGTTGATAGTGCTATCGGAACGATTTTGTGTGTTGTTCAGGGTTCTCGTTAACGAGTGCAGGGGAGTGTTCCGATAGACTGATTTAGGCAGATACTTTTTGCACGCGGCAAGGTTTTATTTGCGAGTTGCGAGACACAATGGATCTCGAAAAGTTAGTTGCGCTTGGTGAGAAGATGGGTCTTTCCGGCGCCGAACTACGGAAATGGGTAAGCCAGAAGGAGAAAGAGGCAGCTGAGAGAGCCAAGGAAGAAAAGGCACCTGAGTTGGAACGAGAGAGGTTGGCAGTCGAAAGAGCCAAAGCGGAAAAAGAAGCTGAGTTGGAGAGAGAGAGGTTGGCAGCAGAAAGGGCCAAGGAAGAAAAAGCAGCTGAGTTAGAGAGAGAGAAGTTGGCAGCCGAAAGGGCGAGAGAAGAAAGAGAAGCGAGGGAGCGACAGCTGAAGGAAGAAAGAGAAGCGGAGATGGCTGAAAGGGAACGGCAGCGGCAGCACGAGATGGAACTCGAGCGGCTCCGTTTGCAACAGCGAAGTGAAACTCCCGTCCAAGCTAGAGTTGAAAGCAGCGAACGAGAGGACCACGGATTCCGCTTGAACCCAAGCAAGCTGCTCGTAGCATTGATGAAAGGAAGGACGACCTTGACGCGTACCTCCACAGATTCGAGACGATTGCAAGGAGCCAGAATTGGCCGGAACATCAATGGGCAACTGCTTTGAGTACTTGCTTGAGTGGTGAAGCGCTCAGTGTGTACGGTAGGCTGACGCCGACCGATGCAGCCAACTATGCAAAGGTGAAAGCTGCTTTGCTGAAGCGATTTAGATTTACCGTGGAAGGATTCCGGGACAGATTTAGGACAGGAAAGCCAGCTGATGGGGAGACGGCTACGCAGTATGCCGCCCGACTTTGCCATTATTTCGACAGATGGATTGAACTTTCAGGGACAGCACAGGAGTACGATGAGCTTAGAGAGCTCCTAATTAGAGAACAATTTCTTACTAGTTGCCACCCAAGCCTGTCGCTGTACTTGAAAGAGAGGAAGGCTGAGTCGCTTGAAGGAATGCTTGAATTGGCTGATCAATTCTTGGAAGCGCAAGGTGGAACTAATTTGGCCAAGGTCAAGAAGGATTGTCCCGATGATTCGAAGAAATTGGCTCCCGAAGAAAATAAGCGTGCACCAGAGAGCATTCCGCGATGTTTTCTGTGCAACCGAGTGGGTCATCGCGCGAAAAACTGTCGAGCAATCTTTACGAGCCCTACGGTAGTGAAATGTTTTAAGTGTGGTCAGACTGGGCACAAAGCAGATGCTTGTCGAAACGGAGCGAGTCAAACTCACCAGGTATCCTGTGTGCAAGCGGCCCCGAAATCTGATAATAATGCCGTCACCGATGGATTCGTAGAGTTGAAGAATGGGGAGAAAATTCCTATTGTGGGTGCTGTAATGTCAAAACAGCCAACCGGTGTTACGAAGGGAATGCCAGCGCGGCCTGGAAAAGTTGCGGGCAAAAAGGTTACGGTGTTAAGAGATACCGGCAGTTCCACTGTTATCGTGCGGAGAAATTTGGTACGGGAAGGTGAGCTGACAGGCAGAACGAAACCGGTTTGCCTAATTGACCGTACAGTTCGAATGCTTCCCGAAGCAGAGATTGAGGTTGAAACCCCGTACTTCAGCGGGAAGGTTACTGCTTTATGCATGACGACCCCCCTGTACGACCTTGTCATCGGAAACATCGACGGGGCGCGAGGACCGAATGATCCAGAATGTTTGGGAGAAGACCCGAAGATAGAGCCCTCGCCAACCCCGCGACCGCGAGATACAGTGGAGGAGAATCCCGTGACGGATCTCACTAGAGCCCAAGGTGAAGCTGCGGCGCAAGAGACAGCGAAGGAGAAGACGATCGTGTCGAATAAGTTCACGGGCCGAGCAACCGGACCTACGTCGGCACGACCTCAACCGACAGACAGTGTAAAGGAGACGGTGTTGGCCAGCCGGGCAAAATGTAGAGGCATGATCAAGCGGGTAAATAAACCGACAGGACCCATCGAATGTAATGACGCATTAACGGTGTCGGAAGAGACAACGATGGCTGAGACGACACCTCAGATATCGTCGTTGGAAAGGCCTCGACGAAAAACAACGTGGAAACACAAGAAGAGATCGAGCGAGCACCGCAAAGAGGGGCGCAAGCGCTGTTCGAAGTATTCAGGATAAGTGCTGAGGTCGAATCAGAATGTGTTTGGCAGTGTTGAGTGCCATATGTTGTGTTAACGTTGTGTTATCCTGTGTCACAAGTGTCAAAGTGTTGTGCGATGATGTGATGTATAGTGTTGTATAATTGTTGTATAGACAGAACTTTGTACGTTTGTATTGTTTGGAATGTGTGATGAAGTGTTGTAGGCATGTACCTGTGGCTATATTTCATGTGTTGTGGAATTGAACTACAATGTACGATTGTATTGAGCGATCTATTGCGAATGTGACGTGACATGAGCGACGGACTATGTTACAGTCTGTGAGAGTGTGTGGTGACTTTTCGCGCTCGTTTGTGTGGTTTTGAATATTATGAGATAATATTCTTAAAGTAGGGGGGCAGTGTCACAGAACGAGCGCTAAAAATGAGTGCGCCGCCAAATTCTTGCGACAACGGGCGGGAGAAACGCCGCGAGGTCAAAAGAACAAAAAAGAAAAGCATCCAGGGCTCCCCGGGCGCGCGACGCCTCTCCTCTCGGAAGCGGCGACGCGATGAACCTCCTCACCCCACAGCGGCGGCCGGGCAAGCGCTAGAAATTTCCAGAACGAAAGGGGCGTGGTCATTGTGATGTTATTGGGGCAGGACCGCTCCAGAAAGAATCAGACAGCACGCCAGTGCACAAACACACGTCCAACTTCTATTGTACCCTTCACACATGGACAACCCACACATTACGAAGTTCCTAACAAAAAACACGCGGCTAAACTAAATGAATAAGTAGAACGTTCGGCCTACAGTTCAGGTTGTCGGGGTAGTAGCCTGGGCCGTCGTTGATGCCCCGTCGGCACCATTCAGTGGCGAAGTCGACGTTGTGCGGCGTCGTCACCTGCAGTGACGAAGTCGGGAGACGCAGGGTCGCCGCGTCGAACTCCAGTGGCTCAGCGCCACTGTCGACGAACTGGAGCCGACGACACACGTGTTCCGGCGGCAGGGAGTTGTGCCCTTGAGCACCTGCAGTCCGCCTCGGAAACCCACGCCAGCCCTCCTGGAACAGCGGCGCAAGGGCAGGTTCAGGCACCCGGCGCCAGCTCTCCACGACCAGCGGGACAAGGACAGGTTCAGGAACCTGGCGCCAGCTCTCCTAGACCGGTCGTCTAGTGGAGGCTGAGCTGTCCACTCGGCTGGTACGAGTGTCGCGACGTGACCTGGGTCATACCTATGGGCCAGACGCCCAACGAGGTAGTCCTGCCTCGAACGACGTACCTCGCGCACTGCCGAAGGCACGGGTCACGCACCCTCGAGCCCGCGCCTCACGAGCTGTCGTCTTCCTCGTAGGCACCGCACGGCACATACACGCACACATCACATCCTCTTCGCCACCGCACGGCACACTATTGTCGTTTTCTTTTTTTTCTTTTTGTTTCTGTTTCGCGTCCGCGCAGCACATATTATGACATCACCCCCTTTTCCGAGAAAGTTGTTTGCAACTATTCTACTACAAGGGCGCGGGGCGAACGAATGGTCACTGCACTGCACGGTCACGGCACGGTCCCTGCACTGCACTGCATTGCCTTAGGGGTCGCATGTACATAGTAGCAGAATGTTCACAGAAGGCTGCTTACAGTTCGGTTGGAAAACTACCGTACAAGTAGGGTTGCTATGTCGCAACTAGGAGTCAACTATTCACGACTGAGGGCTAGTAGTATTAAGAACCACGTTGCTACCTGAACGGCAGTTATGCGCGACTCAAGTAGTCGGCTCCAACGTTGTCACAACCTTTGATGTAATGAACTGTGAATGAGTACTCCTGCATAAGGAGACTCCACCTCAACACTGTTGTTCACGTGTTTGGCGGAATTTAAATACTGTAATGGTTGGTGGTCTGACTGAATGACAAAAGGTTTGCCATAGAGGTAAATATGAAATTTTTGCACTGCCCAAACAAGTGCAAGGCATTCCCGTTCTATTGTTGAATAGTGGGTTTCTCGGGGCAATAAATTACGACTTGCGTAAGCAACTGGATGCAGCACCTGGCCCTTTCCCATCTGGAGCAATACTGCGCCCAGGCTTGTATTGGAGGCATCCGTACGAAGAACGAACTCCTTCGAGAGGTCGGGAGCAAGGAGGATGGGAGCATCACCGAGCTTCTTCTTGAGGGCCGTAAATGCTTCCTCTTGATGTGCGCCCCATGAAACAGTGTGGCTTTGTCCCTTTCTTGTAAGGTCCGTCAGCGGCTTGGTCAGTTCGGCGTAGTTAGGTATAAACTTCCTGTAATAGCCGGTCAAGCCAAGAAACGACTGCACTGCTTTCTTTGTTGTAGGTCGTTTTGCGGCAAGAATCTTGTCCAGCGTTTTGAGAAGCGGTTCAACTGTAGTCTCCCCGATTCGATGTCCCAAGAAGGATATGCTTCGCTCTCCTATCTCACATTTACTTGGTTTTATGGTGAGGTGAGCTTGGTTAATTCGTTCAAAAACTTGTCTGAGGGTGTCGATGTGCTCTTGCCAAGTATCGGTCGCAATGATGACATCGTCGAAATAATGGTGAACGTTGTCG
This sequence comes from Rhipicephalus annulatus, assembly GCA_013436015.1. Classification (NCBI taxonomy): domain Eukaryota; kingdom Metazoa; phylum Arthropoda; class Arachnida; order Ixodida; family Ixodidae; genus Rhipicephalus; species Rhipicephalus annulatus. Next base: position 130,834 of record WOVY01010686.1, on the reverse strand, counting down.
ACACCACCCAGTACTGATCTCATAAGGCGCGCGAATACTGCTGGCGCCGTTTTAATGCCAAAAGGCATGTAGAGGAAGTGATAGAGCCCAGACATGCTGGAGAAAGCAGTTTTTTCACGACTGTTTGGATCCATCGGTACTTGCCAGTATCCTTTCGTGAAATCAAATTTGGAGAAAAACTGCTTTTGTCCAACAAGTGCAAGAACTACATCGATGCGTGGTATTGGCTCGCAGTCGGGGACCATAATCTTGTTCAATTCTCTGAAGTCTATGCACAACCTAATCGTGTTGTCCGGTTTCTTCACCACGACAATGGGAGCGTGGTACGGCGACTGAGACCGCTCAATAATACCGAGTTTCAGCATCTCTTGCACTTCCTTTTCTACTCTTTCTTGCAAGGCAAGGGGGATGGGGTACTGCGGAACATGCACAGGCTTATTGGAGGTCAGACGTAGCGAACACTCCACGAGTGCTGTTTTCCCTGGTAAGTCAGAAAAAATGTCCGCATACTCTTGAAAAAGTGCTTGCACATTCTGAACTTGTTCAGCAGTGAGGTGTGGTGATAGCTTGACATCCGTGCTGAACTGCGTGCGATACAAGCTCAATATGGGCATTTGTTTGACTTCGTCTTCTTCTTCGGGGAGATTTTCGTGGAGCTCTGCAACAACTGACACCTGTTGTGGTTCCGTCACTTCGCGCTCTTCGTATTTTTTGAGCATGTTGATATGAAAAATCTTGTTTTTCCCAAACACATCGATGACGTAGTCGACATCATTTTTCTGTTCGATGACTTGAAACGGCCCTTTCCACTGCATTAACAGCTTGTTGGAGTCAGTCGGGAGCAGAATTAAAACCTTGTTGCCTGGGCATAATTTTCTAGGGCGACTTTTCCTGTCATAATAGGTTTTCTGCTTCACACGAGCCTTCTCCAGCTGTTCATGGGCTATCTTGCACGTCTCCTCTAGGCGATTACGCAAATCAAAGACGTAGGTGTAAGTCGTCCGCGTTTCTGCGTCTAGCCCCTCATTTGTCCACAGTTCTCTCAGCACGGTTAGCGGTCCTCGGACGTGGCGGCCGTAAATGAGCTGAAACGGAGAGAACCCGAGGCTTGTCTGTGGAACTTCCCTATATGCAAAGAGTAGCGGAGCTAGGTACCTGTCCCAAGATCGAGGTCTCTCTTGGCACATTCTCTTTAGCATTGTCTTCAGGGTGCCATTAAATTTCTCCACGAGACCGTTCGCCATCGCATGATATGGGGTTGTCTTTAGCATCTTCACGGAGAGAAGCCTGCTAACCTCGTTCATTAATTCTGAGGTAAAACTTGCCCCTTGGTCGGTGACGATTTCCTTTGGCAAGCCGATGCGGGAAAACATCTCGATGAGTGCTTCCGCAATGTGAACTGCATCGATTGCGGGCAATGCTACAGCGTCAGGGTAGCGAGTCGCAAAATCGATAAGTGTCAGAACATATCGGTTCCCACGGTCCGATCTTGGTGAAAATGGGCCGATTAAATCAACCGCGACCCTTTCAAAAGGTGTCCGGATAAGAGGCATGTTGCCTAGTGGTGCGACTCCAACTTTTCCTTTAGGGGTAGTTCTCTGGCACTTGTCGCAAGACTTGACAAAGCGCTTTACGTCTCCGTTCAGGTCAGGCCAATAAAATTCTTCTAGGACACGATCAGTAGTTCTTTTGATGCCTTGGTGTCCCGCCATGATACTGCCATGAGCAATGTCCAGTATGCCTACCCGGAACGCTTTCGGAGTGACCAGCTGTTTAAACGTCCTGCCAGTGGCAAGGCGGTAGCGTCGATAAAGCAATCCTTTATCTTCGATGAAATCGTAACAGTGGCCCTTTCCCGATTTGAACTCTTTATTCACTTTAGCAAAGACAGCTTTGAGTGTCGGGTCATTTCGCTGTTCCTCGACGAGTTGGGCTCTGGTAACGTCAGGTAAGAGCGTTGTTGACACGTACAAAGGCCGTTATTTTCTTGACCTTGTTGATTGGCTTTGGTTTTTGCCACGCTTGAAGAAGCAGATCTTGAGGTGACAGGTGACTTGGTCGGGTGTGCTTGCGCAGGTAACTCATCCACCTGGGTATGAGTCGCCTGCTTCCAGTCAGAATCTGGATCGTATGGTCCTCTGACGCCTGGAAGATTTCCCAGCACAAGGTCATAGAGGGGTTGATCCATACAAGCCACTTTCAGCATCCCTGTGAAGTACGGCGTGTTGACTTGTACAATAGCTTCCGGGAGATGGCTAGTTGACCTGTCTAGGAGAACGACACTGATTTTCTTGCCTGTCAGGCACACATCAGGAACGAGCTCCCGTCGGACGATTGCCGTGTTGCATCCCGTATCGCGTAAGACTCGAACCTCTCTTCCTAGCAGCAGACCTTCGACCACTGGCATCCCGTCGGCCAGGAAACGTATTGTACCCTGCACGTTCTTGTCGTCGTGGTGACTCGAGCAAGGAATCTTCCCTCCTGGACGCTTGGCTGTTTTTCTAGCACCAGCCCGGGCAGAGTCAGGTTCGCTAACTGCACACGAAGAACTCTGTTGTCCCCATGCTGGTTTCGGCAAGTTTCTGTGACATGTCCCGTTTTACCGCACAACTTGCATTTCAGCATCTGCTTAGGTGGATTGCGGCAGCCAGGAGCCAAATGTCCGAAACGATGACACAGGATACACTTGAGTTGCGGTTTCCGCGACGCTTCGGTAGGCTTTCCACTGGACTCTTTCGCGGGGTCAGGACCTTTTCCTATATTAGTCAAATTCTGCGCCTCAAGGAAGCGATCCGTCAAATTAGCGAGTTCATCTAGTGACTTGCACTCTCGCTCTTTTAAGAAAACAACCAGCTTTGGATGGCAACGACGCAAGAATTGCTCAGAGATTACGTGATCCCTTAGACCTTCATAGGTTTGGGATACGTTTGCCATGTCTATCCAATGGTCGAAATAACTGGTAATTCTTGCTGCTAACTGTCGTCCAGTTTCACCATCTGCTGCTCGTGCTTTCCGAAACTTATCTTGGTAGCCTTGAGCCGTAAACTGAAATCTCTGCAGTAGAGCTTTCTTTACTTTTTGGTAGTCCAGCGAATCAGCGGCAGTCATTTGGCCTATCACGGTTAACGCGTCACCCGTTAGGCACAGGCTAACAGCGAGACCCCATTTTTCTTGCGGCCAATCCTGTCCTGTGGCTACGCGCTCGAATCGCTGCAGATACGCGTGCAGATCATCGCGTTTCTCGTCAAATACAGGCAGTAACTTCTGCGGATTGAGGGGTGAGGAGGTGCTGGGCGCAGTCAAAGCGTCATTAGCTGCTACAGGCATATTCTGAGCTCCTTCCTGAAGCTTTAGCTTAAGCTGCAGAATTTCACGCTGTCTCTCGTCAGCTTCTTTGGCTGCCTCTCGCTCTGCAGCTCTCTCATCCCTTAGCTTAGCCTGTTGGGCCTCAATCCACTTGTTTAGCTCTGCACCCGAGAACCCTAGTTGGAGCCCTATAGCGGCGAGTTTTTCCAAGTCCATGGTGCCGTCTGAACGTGTGTCTGCCTCGAGCGAAACTGTCCTCTTTCACTGGTTTAACGAGCGGATCCTGGCAGGCTCGCCAGTTTGTGATGTTATTGGGGCAGGACCGCTCCAGAAAGAATCAGACAGCACGCGCGTGCACAAACACACGTCCAACTTCTATTGTACCCTTCACACATGAACAACCCACACATTACGAAGTTCCTAACAAAAAACACGCGGCTAAACTAAATGAATAAGTAGAACGTTCGGCCTACAGTTCAGGTTGTCGGGGGTAATAGCCTGGGCCGTCGTTGATGCCCCGTCGGCACCATTCAGTGGCGAAGTCGACGTTGTGCGGCGTCGTCACCTGCAGTGACGAAGTCGGGAGACGCAGGGTCGCCGCGTCGAACTCCAGTGGCTCAGCGCCACTGTCGACGAACTGGAGCCGACGACACACGTGTTCCGGCGGCAGGGAGTTGTGCCCTTGAGCACCTGCAGTCCGCCTCGGAAACCCACGCCAGCCCTCCTGGAACAGCGGCGCAAGGGCAGGTTCAGGCACCCGGCGCCAGCTCTCCACGACCAGCGGGACAAGGACAGGTTCAGGAACCTGGCGCCAGCTCTCCTAGACCGGTCGTCTAGCGGAGGCTGAGCTGTCCACTCGGCTGGTACGAGTGTCGCGACGTGACCTGGGTCGTACCTATGGGCCAGACGCCCAACGAGGTAGTCCTGCCTCGAACGACGTACCTCGCGCACTGCCGAAGGCACGGGTCACGCACCCTCGAGCCCGCGCCTCACGAGCTGTCGTCTTCCTCGTAGGCACCGCACGGCACATACACGCACACATCACATCCTCTTCGCCACCGCACGGCACACTATTGTCGTTTTCTTTTTTTTGTTTCTGTTTCTCGTCCGCGCAGCACATATTATGACAGTCATACCGAGTTGACTCACCTGCCGGAGAGGGCATTCCAACCATCTCGCCCTCTTCCCAGCCTTCGCTGCGCATCGCGCCGACGAAATGAGGAGAACGTTCTGGAAGGTCGCGCGGAAAGTATTTAATCGAGCGGCCGAGACGAGAAATCAGGAGGAGACGGAAGTTAACGCCAGAGCGCGTAGGGATTCCGCCGTGTAGTCGGCGAAGGTTTCGTTCGTAGTGACGAAGCAGGAGATAGAGAGGAATTCCACCTGAGGGGTGACGACTCGGGCTACCGGCAAGAGTGTGTGTTTACCGCTATCGAGCGAAGACGCGGGCAACAGCTGCGTGTGTGAAGCCGACGTGTTCCGGCGAAGAAGTTGAAGTTGAAGAGTGGCCAATTGAAGACGGGAGGTTTCCTGGAAGAGAAACTTCGAGAGCTGCGGAACGACAACAACGCTGGACTTTGAGTGAGTGATTCTCGGAAGAGTATCATTCAGACTTTTGTTCCAAGGACTTTGGACTGAATAGGTTTTCTATCTCTTTAGTCTCTAAGTGTCTTGGTTGTTCAATGCATGCGACTGCATTGTAGTGCGTATTGTTGTCCGTGTCCGCTGTTTCAAGTGTGGCTGATTGTATTGTGTAGTACGTTGATTGATTGGTTTGATTGTTGACATATTGTATGCAACTATTGTGGAGTGTGCATTTTTATGTATTGTTTTCGATCTGCCAATTTTGAGAATATTTGTTTTGGTTATCAACTCTCGGATCTGACTTGTTCTTTGGGCCACAGCCGGCGTCCGCTGGCGCATCAAAAAGGACCACTTCTGAATTGTCCACGCTTTCGTGGTGCGGTTCGGGGGGCCGATACTTCGGCTCTTGGAATTAGCCCAGCGATCGCCTCCCTAATAAACGGGACCTGTGTGACAGCTATATTAAGGAAGTTACTGAAACATCCGTTTCGGCTGGTTTCAAATTTTCGCATGATCTCTCCACTCATCTCCCTCACATGAAGGGGAAGGTGAAGTCCGTCGTTGTGACTCCACCCACGAAGCAACGCTTTTTCGCACATGTTGCTCACGTCGAGAGCAAAGCACGTTCGTGCAGGCGCTATGCTGAACTGTAGTTGAGCAAGGAATGTACGCGCTACAACTGCGATGCCACAGCAGTATCACCGCAGGGCCAAGAAAAAAAGGGGCAGTTTCGTAGCAGTGGGTGGGAACAGGCTAGAGTTTCGAGAAATCTGCGCACGACAACTGTGATGCCACAGCTGTATTTCCGCAGGGTCATGAAAAAAGGGGCAGTTTCGTAGCAGTGGGTGGGAACAGGCTAGAGTTTCGAGAAATCTGCGCACGACAACTGTGATGCCACAGCTGTATTTCCGCAGGGTCATGAAAAAAGGGGCAGTTTCGTAGCTGTGGGTGGGAACAGGCTAGAGTTTCGAGAAATCTGCGCACGACAACTGTGATGCCACAGCTGTATTTCCACAGGGTCATGAAAAAAGGGGCAGTTTCGTAGCTGTGGGTGGGAACAGGCTAGAGTTTCGAGGAATGTGCGCGCGACAACTGCGATGCCACAGCTGTATCTCCGCAGGGCCATAAAAAAGGGGTAGTTTCGTATCTGTGGGTGGGAACAGGCTAGAGTTTCGAGGAATGTGCACGCGACAACTGCGATGCCACAGCTGTATCTCCGCAGGGCCATGAAAAAAGGGGCAGTTTCGTAGCTGTGGGAGGGAACAGGCTAGACTTTCGAGGAATGTGCGCGCGACAACTGCGATGCCACAGCTGAATCTCCGAAGGGCCATAAAAAAGGGGTAGTTTCGTAGCTGTGGGTGGGAACAGGCTAGAGTTTCGAGGAATGTGCGCGCGACAACTGCGATGCCAAAGCTGTATTTCCGCAGGGCCATGAAAAAAGGGGTAGTTTCGTAGCTGTCGGTGGGAACAGGCTAGAGTTTCGAGGAATGTGCGTGCGACAACTGCAATGTCACAGCTGTATCTCCGCAGGGCCATGAAAAAAGGGGTAGCTTCGTAGCTGTGGGTGGGAACAGGCTAGAGTTTCGAGGAATGTGCGTGCGACAACTGCGATGCCACAGCTGTATCACCGCAGGGACATGAAAAAAGGGGTAGTTTCGTAGCTGTGGGTGGGAACAGGCTAGAGTTTCGAGGAATGTGCGCGCGACAACTGTGATGCCACAGCTGTATCTCCGCAGGGCCATAAAAAAGGGGTAGTTACGTAGCTGTGGTTGGGAACAGGCTAGAGTTTCGAGGAATGTGCACGCGACAACTGCGATGCCATAGCTGTATCTCCGCAGGGCCATGAAAAAAGGGGCAGTTTCGTAGCTGTGGGAGAAAACAGGCTAGAGCTTCAAGGAATGTGCGCGCGACAACTGCGATGCCACAGCTGTATCTCCGCAGGGCCATAAAAAAGGGGGGTAGTTTCGTAGCTGTGTGTGGGAACAGGCTAGAGTTTCGAGGAATGTGCACGCGACAACTGCGATGCCACAGCTTTATCTCCGCAGGGCCATGAAAAAAGGGGCAGTTTCGTAGCTGTGGGTGGGAACAGGCTAGAGTTTCAAGGAATGTGCGCGCGACAACTGCGATGCCACAGCTGTATCTCCGCAGGGCCATAAAAAAAGGGGGTAGTTTCGTAGCTGTGTGTGGGAACAGGCTAGAGTTTCGAGGAATGTGCACGCGACAACTGCGATGCCACAGCTTTATCTCCGCAGGGCCATGAAAAAAGGGGCAGTTTTCGTAGCTGTGGGTGGGAACAGGCTAGAGTTTCGAGGAATGTGCGCGCGACAACTGCGATGCCACAGCAGTATCACCACAGGGCCAAGAAAAAAAGGGGCAGTTTCGTTGATGTGGGTGGGAAATGGCTAGAGTTTCGAGGAATGTGCGCGCGACAACTGCAATGCCACAGCAGTATCACCACAGGGGCAAGAAAAAAGGGGCAGTTTCGTAGCTGTGGGTGGGAGCAGGCTAGAGTTTCGAGGAATGTGCGCGCGACAACTGCAATGCCACAGCTGTATCTCCGCAGGGCCATGAAAAAAGTGGTAGTTTCGTAGCTGTGGGTGGGAACAGGCTAGAGCTTCAAGGAATGTGCGCGCGAGAACTGCGATGCCACAGCTGAATCTCCGCAAGGCCATAAAAAAGGGGCAGTTTCGTAGCTGTGGGTGGGAACAGGCTAGAGTTTCGAGGAATGTGCACGCGACAACTGCGATGCCAAGCTGTATCTCCACAGGGCCATGAAAAAAGGGGTACTTTCGTAGCTGCGGGTGGGAACAGGCTAGAGTTTCGAGGAATGTGCGCGTGACAACTGCGATGCCACAGTTGTATCTCCACAGGGTCATAAAAAAAGGGGTAGTTTCGTAGCAGTGCGTAGGAACAGGCTAGACTTTCGAGGAATGTGCGCGCGACAACTGTGAGGCCACAGCTGTACCTCCGCATTGCCATGAAAAAAAGTGTTAGCTTCGTAGCTGTGGGTGGGAGCAGACTAGAGTTTCGAGGAATGTGCGTGCGACAACTGCGATGCCACAGCAGTATCACCACAAGGCCAAGAAAAAAAGAGGCAGTTTCGTAGCTGTGGGTGGGAACAGGCTAGAGTTTCGAGGAATGTGCGCGCGACAACTGCGATGCCACAGCTGTATTTCCACAGAGCCATAAAAAAAGGGGCAGTTTCGTAGCTGTGGGTGGGAACAGGCTAGAGTTTCGAGGAATGTGCGCGCGACAACTGCGATGCCACTGCTGTATCTCCGCAGTACCATGAAAAAAGGGGCAGTTTCGTAGCTGTGGGTGGGAACAGGCTAGAGTTTCGAGGAATGTGCGCGCGACAACTGCAATGCCACAGCTGTATCTCCGAAGGGCCATGAAAAAGGGGTAGTTTTGTAGCTGTTGGTGGGAACAGGCTAGAGTTTCGAGGATTGTGCGCGCGACAACTGCGATGCCACAGCTGTATCTCCGCAGGGCCATGAAAAAAGGGGTAGTTTCGTAGCAGTAGGTGGGAACAGGCTAGACTTTCGAGGAATGTGCGCGCGACAACTGTGATGCCACAGCTGTATTTCCGCAGGGTCATGAAAAAAAAGGGGCAGTTTCGTAGCTGTGGGTGGAAACAGGCTAGAGTTTCGAGGAATGTGCGCGCGACAACTGCGATGCCACAGCTGTATCTCCGCAGGGCCATAAAAAAGGGGGTAGTATCGTATCTGTGGGTGGGAACAGGCTAGAGTTTCGAGGAATGTGCACGCGACAACTGCGATGCCACAGCTGTATCTCCGCAGGGCTATGAAAAAAGGGGCAGTTTCGTAGCTGTGGGAGGGAACAGGCTAGAGTTTCGAGGAATGTGCGTGCGACAACTGCGATGCCACAGCTGTATCACCGCAGGGACATGAAAAAAGGGGTAGTTTCGTAGCTGTGGCTGGGAACAGGCTAGAGTTTCGAGGAATGTGCGCGCGACAACTGTGATGCCACAGCTGTATCTCCGCAGGGCCATGAAAAAAGGGGTAGTTTCGTAGCAGTAGGTGGGAACAGGCTAGACTTTCGAGGAATGTGCGCGCGACAACTGTGATGCCACAGCTGTATTTCCGCAGGGGTCATGAAAAAAGGGGCAGTTTCGTAGCTGTGGGTGGGAACAGGCTAGAGTTTCGAGGAATGTGCGCGCGACAACTGCGATGCCACAGCTGTATCTCCGCAGGGGCCATAAAAAAAGGGGTAGTTTCGTATGTGTGGGTGGGAACAGGCTAGAGTTTCGAGGAATGTGCACGCGACAACTGCGATGCCACAGCTTTATCTCCGCAGGGCCATGAAAAAAGGGGCAGTTTCGTAGCTGTGGGTGGGAACAGGCTAGAGTTTCGAGGAATGTGCGCGCGACAACTGCGATGCCACAGCAGTATCACCACAGGGCCAAGAAAAAAAGGGGCAGTTTCGTTGATGTGGGTGGGAAAAGGCTAGAGTTTCGAGGAATGTGCGCGCGACAACTGCAATGCCACAGCAGTATCACCACAGGGGCAAGAAAAAAGGGGCAGTTTCGTAGCTGTGGGTGGGAGCAGGCTAGAGTTTCGAGGAATGTGCGCGCGACAACTGCGATGCCACAGCTGTATCTCCGCAGGGCCATGAAAAAAGTGGTAGTTTCGTAGCTGTGGGTGGGAACAGGCTAGAGCTTCAAGGAATGTGCGCGCGAGAACTGCGATGCCACAGCTGAATCTCCGCAAGGCCATAAAAAAGGGGCAGTTTCGTAGCTGTGGGTGGGAACAGGCTAGAGTTTCGAGGAATGTGCACGCGACAACTGCGATGCCAAGCTGTATCTCCACAGGGCCATGAAAAAAGGGGTACTTTCGTAGCTGCGGGTGGGAACAGGCTAGAGTTTCGAGGAATGTGCGCGTGACAACTGCGATGCCACAGTTGTATCTCCACAGGGTCATAAAAAAAGGGGTAGTTTCGTAGCAGTGCGTAGGAACAGGCTAGACTTTCGAGGAATGTGCGCGCGACAACTGTGAGGCCACAGCTGTACCTCCGCATTGCCATGAAAAAAAGTGTTAGCTTCGTAGCTGTGGGTGGGAGCAGACTAGAGTTTCGAGGAATGTGCGTGCGACAACTGCGATGCCACAGCAGTATCACCACAAGGCCAAGAAAAAAAGAGGCAGTTTCGTAGCTGTGGGTGGGAACAGACTAGAGTTTCGAGGAATGTGCGCGCGACAACTGCGATGCCACAGCTGTATTTCCACAGAGCCATAAAAAAAGGGGCAGTTTCGTAGCTGTGGGTGGGAACAGGCTAGAGTTTCGAGGAATGTGCGCGCAACAACTGCGATGCCACTGCTGTATCTCCGCAGTACCATGAAAAAAGGGGCAGTTTCGTAGCTGTGGGTGGGAACAGGCTAGAGTTTCGAGGAATGTGCGCGCGACAACTGCAATGCCACAGCTGTATCTCCGAAGGGCCATGAAAAAGGGGTAGTTTCGTAGCTGTTGGTGGGAACAGGCTAGAGTTTCGAGGATTGTGCGCGCGACAACTGCGATGCCACAGCTGTATCTCCGCAGGGCCATGAAAAAAGGGGTAGTTTCGTAGCAGTAGGTGGGAACAGGCTAGACTTTCGAGGAATGTGCGCGCGACAACTGTGATGCCACAGCTGTATTTCCGCAGGGTCATGAAAAAAAAGGGGCAGTTTCGTAGCTGTGGGTGGAAACAGGCTAGAGTTTCGAGGAATGTGCGCGCGACAACTGCGATGCCACAGCTGTATCTCCGCAGGGCCATAAAAAAGGGGTAGTTTCGTATCTGTGGGTGGGAACAGGCTAGAGTTTCGAGGAATGTGCACGCGACAACTGCGATGCCACAGCTGTATCTCCGCAGGGCTATGAAAAAAGGGGCAGTTTCGTAGCTGTGGGAGGGAACAGGCTAGAGTTTCGAGGAATGTGCGTGCGACAACTGCGATGCCACAGCTGTATCACCGCAGGGACATGAAAAAAGGGGTAGTTTCGTAGCTGTGGCTGGGAACAGGCTAGAGTTTCGAGGAATGTGCGCGCGACAACTGTGATGCCACAGCTGTATCTCCGCAGGGCCATGAAAAAAGGGGTAGTTTCGTAGCAGTAGGTGGGAACAGGCTAGACTTTCGAGGAATGTGCGCGCGACAACTGTGATGCCACAGCTGTATTTCCGCAGGGTCATGAAAAAAGGGGCAGTTTCGTAGCTGTGGGTGGGAACAGGCTAGAGTTTCGAGGAATGTGCGCGCGACAACTGCGATGCCACAGCTGTATCTCCGCAGGGCCATAAAAAAAGGGGTAGTTTCGTATGTGTGGGTGGGAACAGGCTAGAGTTTCGAGGAATGTGCACGCGACAACTGCGATGCCACAGCTGTATCTCCGCAGGGCCATGAAAAAAGGGGCAGTTTCGTAGCTGTGGGAGGGAACAGGCTAGACTTTCGAGGAATGTGCGCGCGACAACTGCGATGCCACAGTTGTATCTCCGAAGGGCCATGAAAAAGGGGTAGTTTCGTAGCTGTGGGTGGGAACAGGCTAGAGTTTCGAGGAATGTGTGCGCGACAACTGCGATGCCAAAGCTGTATTTCCGCAGGGCCATGAAAAAAGGGGTAGTTTGGTAGCTGTGGGTGGGAACAGGCTAGAGTTTCGAGGAATGTGCGTGCGACAACTGCGATGCCACAGCTGTATCACCGCAGAGACATGAAAAAAGGGGTAGTTTTGTAGCTGTGGGTGGGAACAGGCTAGAGTTTCGAGGAATGTGCGCGCGACAACTGTCATGCCACAGCTGTATCTCCGCAGGGCCATAAAAAAGGGGTAGTTACGTAGCTGTGGCTGGGAACAGGCTAGAGTTTCGAGCAATGTGCACGCGACAACTGCGATGCCATAGCTGTATCTCCGCAGGGCCATGAAAAAAGGGGCAGTTTCGTAGCTGTGGGAGGGAACAGGCTAGAGTTTCGAGGAATGTGCGCGCGACAACTGCGATGCCACAGCTGTATCTCCGAAGGGCCATGAAAAAGGGGTAGTTTCGTAGCTGTGGGTGGGAACAGGCTAGAGTTTCGAGGAATGTGCGCGAGACAACTACGTTGCCAAAGCTGTATTTCCGCAGGGCCATGAAAAAAAGGGGTAGTTTCGTAGCTGTGGGTAGGAACAGGCTAGAGTTTCGAGGATTGTGCGTGCGACAACTGGAATGCCACAGCTGTATCACCGCAGGGCCATGAAAAAAGTGGTAGTTTCGTAGCTGTGGGTGGGAACAGGCTAGAGTTTCGTAAAATGAACTATAGGGGACTCTGTCACTGTGATCGTTCAGCGACGTTGGGAATGATGGGTAGTACACACATTTGCCTATTCTTCGTACTTGAGGACGGCGAATCATACTTGCGGCTTCAACTATTGCTGTGTTTCTGTTTTGTTTTGAAAGAAAGAGTCCACCCTTTTGAACTTCAAGTCCCGGTTTTGAAAGGTAAGTCTAAAAGAATAAGGTCGTGAAGCGCAACCGCTGAACATTTGGTGATTTTTCTTTCGTGAGAAAACAGCTCCAAGCCACACGAACACACACAGCGAAAACGCAGGCCAAAAGTACGAAGATTAGACAAATGTGTGTAGTACCCATCATTCCCATGCTCGCTTGCGGCGGCTGCATTTCCGATGGAAGCGGAAATGTTGTGAGCCCGTGTGCTCAGATTTGGGGTGCACGTTAAAGAACCCCAGGTGGTTGAAATTTCCGGAGCCCTCCACTACGACGTCTCTCATAGTCAAATGGTGGTTTTGGGACGTTAAACCCCACATATCTATCTAGCGATAATTTTTTGGCGTTGAGCAACGAGATTCTGCAGACGAGTGATGAACCACCAAGTTGTATTCTAGTGAAAACGCGCTGGCACGTACTAGTGTGTTTAGGCCTGCGTAAGTGACTGGATAAGAGGCTCTGAACCTCTTTTTCTTACACTCTTTCATCATTCCGATGCAAACGCAGTGCGCCATCCCCGTGCTGCGATTGACTCATGGTCCCCTTTAGTTGGAAGTGGTGTAATTTTTATTTTCAATATAATTTTATAGGCTCAAGATGACATTTCTGGAGTGCAGCTCAAGCCCCGTGAATAGCAGCTTCATAGGCCAGAGCTTGCAAGTCAAACTCATCACGGATGACTTCGAAGTGCCTTTCACCTCGGTGAACGACTCGGGTTTCGTATTCACCTACAAACCGGACCCAGTGATCTACAGCATTGCACCTAAGGAAGCATCTGTCAGGTAGGGCACGCATTAGCAGCACTAAATGGCTAATTGTTCAATGAGCCTATTTCCAACTCAGTCGCGAGTACGAAATTTGTCACGCTTCTCTGCATTGGCAGTGATAAGAACTATACTGCAAAACTGTTCGCACAGCCTGGACTTGTCGTATCCCCTTTAGCGGCGTTGGTTAGGCTTATTTGCGCAAATTTTTTATGCTAGTTGTGCCAACCTGTCGCTATAAGAGAGCAAGATACGTTGCTACTAGGCTAGGTAGATTGAACGTTCTGCATAGTCATAACCTAACATGTATGGTATGGTATGGTATGGTATGGTATGGTATGGTATGGTATGGTATGGTATGGTATGGTATGGTATGGTAACATGTATGTATGGTATGGCATGCATGACTTTGATCAATTCCTTTCGCGAATGCACTACGGTATTCAATGGATCGTTCGACATTCAGCATTCTTGAAGCACCATGAAAAGCATTACTTTTTCGAAACGAAAACTCATATCTGTAGTATCAGAGTTGATTGTTTGTACGTCATAAAGCATTGCATAGTAACTGCACACAACCGAAAAATAATTGGCAGATCCCACGTACAGTGGGAATCAATGATATGCGAAGCACGAATAAGAAAATTGGATATGTTACTTTAAAATCAGCACAACGCTACGAGGTGGAGGTAAATGATGCCGTACATGACATCTGTCTCACGGGTATCATGTTGGGATGAGTCGCATACCTTCGTCATTTATTCACGTCACGTGATACCGAATTTAGCATATATGCAGCTATCGAAACGGCCGCGGCTACGCTTTGAGCTAGGTAAGTTGTCATGTTCTTACATGATATGCATGTCAGTATTATTATGTTTGCACCAGTCATATATTTCGTCATCTATTGACGTCATGTAACACCAAATTTTGCATATGTGGAGCTAGCAAAACAGCCGCGAGCGCATCATGAGGGGCCCAATATACTCCAATGTAGCGTTGACGTGCGCTCACGCTGGGCACAGCGACACTACGTTAGCAAAACGCGAGCACTCTATAGTCTGACGCCAGGCGCGACCGGCGACCAGCGCTCGTCGGCGCGGCCCGACGGCAACCGGTGCGAAATTTGCGCCGATGCGTTACCCAGACAACACTTGCCTCCATCATTTCGTGACGGAGGGACGCCGAACGCGCAAAAACGCGGATGCGTAAAAGCAACACAGCACGGCGCTTGCTTGTGAGTATATGGCAGGACCGATGCCTGGCGTGGAAACGCCGGCGTGACGCGACAAAATGAACTGACGGCGAGCCCGCGCACCGCGTCACGTCAAAATGTATTGGCGCTTTGACTGTGGCATGTAGTCATGCTCTGCACATGACACGCATCTCTTGATTATCATGTTTGCATCAGTCACATACCTTCGTCATCCATTGACGTCACGTAATACCAAATTTGACACGCAGCAAGCGAAACGGCCTCGAGCGCATCATGAGCGTGGCATGTAGTCATGTTGTTATATTACGTGCATGTCATGATTTTCATGTTAGGGCCTATCGCTTATGTTCGCCATGCACTCATAACATATCATACTAGTTTTGCAACATGCCATATGAACAAAACAACCGCAAGAACAGCAGGACCATGAAATGTAAATCATGACATTCATGACGTACATGTCATGGTTTTCATGACAAGACTAGTAAAATATGTTCTTCATACAGTCATGTTATGCCGTACCAAGTTTGGTATCGATACCATTATCGAAACGGCCACTAAGGATGGATGGATGGATGGATGGATGGATGGATGGATGGATGGATGGATGGATGGATGGATGGATGGATGGATGGTTGGATGGATGGATGGATGGATGGATGGATGGACGGACGGACGGACGGACGGACGGACGGACGGACGGACGGATGGATGGATGGATGGATGGGCTTAATGTCGCCGAATTTAAATGTGAAGCATTTCTTAGCGAACTTCGGCGACATTAAGCCCATCCATCCATCCATCCATCCAAGAAATGCTTCACATTTAAATACATTTCTCAAATCTCTCGCTGAGTGCGCTGCAGTCAGGTTAAAACATCGAGTTTTATTTTTTATTTTCAGTACACTGTGTACGATTCTCTATAGTATATTTGCGTATCCTTTCAGTGAGGAGCCAATCATTAATGTGACGGGCATAAACTTGGACAGTGTCGCTGCACCGGTGATGGTCACTCAAGTGGTATCTTCGCAACAATCCGACAAGCACGAGGACATTGAAAAGGTAAGAAACAACGCGCCATTCAATATTAGCTGCGGTTACTCTCACTCTTTCACCCAGCCTTCCACTGATAAAACGCACTTTTCCTCCGAGAAAAAAAGTGGCGAACAGTCATGTATTCTTCCAAGCAGGCCTTTATGTCTTAATTTATGTTCAGTCATGCACTTGTACGTTCACGAAAGCACAGGAAAATTACACAACAGAAAAGAAGCTTTAGCCGTCATGATAGCTCTCGCGGGTGGTACAGAAGTTACCTGAAAGTACACATTTTACCCCAATGAATGAGGACTGACTATTCCGTCATAGTAATCGGTATTACGCAAAAAACGCGTCTTCACAGAAGTAATTGATTGTTTTCTGTACGCTGATATATGACAACTGAACACTGTTGAATTTTTGCACTTTTGGCATTGAAGTTTGGAACTTTCTGCAATCTTCCTGCTAGAATTACGTTTTTATGTATTGAACACAATTCCGTGACTTATTAGGGCGGCTGGAACATGCAGGTTGAGGCGGAATGCTCCTTCCAATTCTCTCCCCCTCCCCGTAACTCGAGAAGTGGTTAGAAAAAGTAGGTAACGATATAGAGTACAGGGTACTCTACTAACGGAGAGCTTAAAGCCGTCCCGTGGGCCTTAATATTGGAAGCCCCAAGATGCATATAAATGATATAGTTTAATATGTTTGCGTTCGGACAGCTTTCAGAGTAAGCAAGCTATGATAGGCCACCTTAGAGTAACATATCATCATCATCATCATCATCATCATCATCAACCTGACTACTTTTCACTGCATGACAAAGGCCTCTCCCATGTTCCACCAGTTAACCCGGTCCTGTGCTTGCTGCTGCCAATTAATACCCGCAAACTTGTTAATCTCATCTACCCACCTAACATTCTGTCTCCCCCTAACCCGCTTGCCTTCTCTTGGAATCCAGATAGTTACCCTTAACGACTAGCGGTTATCCTGTCTGCGCGCTACATGCCCGGCCCATGTCCATTTCCTCTTCTTTATTTCAACTATGATATCCTTAACCCCCGTTTGTTCCTAATCCACTCTGCTCTCTTCTTGTCCCTTAAGGTTACACCTACCATTTTTCTTTCCATTGCTCGCTGCGTCGTCCTCAATTTAAGCTAAACCCTCTTTGTAAGTCTCCAGGTTTTTCTCCGTATCTAAGTACCGGCAAGATACAGCTGTTATATACCTTCCTCTTGAGGGATAGTGGCAATCTACCTGTCATAATGTGAGAGTGCTTGCCGAATGTGCTCCACCCCATTCTTATTTTTCTGGTTACTTCAATCTCGTGGTACGGCTCTGCGGTTATTACCTGCCCTATGTAGACATAGTGCTTTACAACTTCAAGTGCACTATTACCTACCTCGAAGCACTGCTTCGAAATAGGGTCAGCCAACATATGGGTCAGCCTTTCTCTGTAATCGTTTCCCGAAAAGAAATGGTGCACTGGCAAAACGTAAACGAGCAATGAAGGATTGACACACCGCACTGCATACAACTTTATTCCAACGCTGCTGTATGTCTTCCCTCTTTTTACTTATTTTCTGTCATTTTTTTCTAAACATGAGTACACCCAAGCTAGCCCATCTTGCCATTATGTTTTTGAAAGAAATTCTCTCCTTTTTACTGAGTTTGGTAGGCTTCCTGGAAGCACGTTATATGTATATATTTTATGCTGTCCCGGAATATTCCATGCCCTAACAAGAAGTGTGCCTACTTTTGGTTACAGGCGTGTGTTGTTGAGAGCGGTGGTCAACAGATGACGTGCAGTGGCCCTTTGTTGACGGAATTCTCAGTGCTTAACGCTACAGACTTGCAAGTGCACGACAAACCAATAACAGCTCACATCACTTTTAAGATGAATGGCCTTCATTTACCACGGTCAATCGATGGCGCGGCTGGATATTTCACATTCAACTACCATCTAGAACTCTGGGTCGACCGCTTTCCCGATGAAGAAATCGGAGTTGACTTCTGGCACCCAGTTGTGAAAATAAAGGTTAGTGAAATTTAGCTGGTTGATGTGTTTATTTTTCCGTAATGGTTTATTAGACGCCGAGGTTTTCTAATCTTCATACGCTTTCTTCTACAGTAATTCAGTAAAAAAGATATTTTCGTCATTGATAATGCAGCATATATTTTTGAGGTAGTATGTGCCGCTAATTATACGATTACATCCTTCCATCTTGAAAAAAAAAACATTTGGGATCCTATCACAGGCACTGAAAACGAGGTTAGATAAACATGCTTTTACGTGGCAAATTCAGAAGACAATTATAAGACATGCGATTGTGGGGGCTCTGTATTGACATTAATTATCTAAGTTTGTTTAATGTGTGTATAACTTGAAGTGTCCGGAGCTATTTTCGAATTCCGCGCACCTGGCTGAGAACCGAACATGTGTCGTCATGCTTTGCGTCACATCAAGAAATGTTGCTAAACTGCCACAACGGCTAATTTATGCGCACCATACTAGGTCTCATGGAACTTATCAAAATGCTGATATGAGGAGATGGATAACAAAAAAGAAATTTCAGGAGGTAAACCAAAATTTTAGCGTTCAGTTTGTTACGCTGCTCTAAGAGCGGGAAAAGAAACAAGACAGCTATAAAGAAGAGTAGGCTCACGAAAACAAAGAAAATGCTTAAATTAGGATGCGGTCACAATAGGACGCAAACCTGTTGGAATCTGTTTATTACAAAAATCGAGTAAAGACGCAAATACTTGACTTTTCCTTGCCGAAACATATCAAGTTATGTAAACCTCATATTTCGTTCGAACGAGCGTTATAAATATACTGGTGATTAGAGTAAATGCTGCTTTATTGATTGAATTTATTTTGAAGCTGTTTTGTGCATCTGAATGTGTATGGCGTTGTACCGCTGAAACATCAAAGAAAAATGAAATTTATGTCACTTGCGCGAGTGTATTCAAGTTTCCAAGACCATAAATATATTACAGGAAACAGACATGAATCCAAATAAGAGAAATGTTTCTCAATTGATAACAGGCAAGATGAAAATGACTACAGAGAATGAGTCCCGAGAGCACCTGGATTTTAAAGGAGGTTCTGAAAGATGTACAAAATAATAACTAAAATACTAAGAAACTACGCTTCATGGCGTGTTGAATAGAAGTAATTCGTGCATTCTTGGATTAATTGTTTTTTGCAGGAATATTTCTGAACACGCTGCAAGTTACTCACTTTTTTCCACCCGCTGAGGGAAGAAATATATAGTTACTGTAAAGAACGGTCGTATAATAAAATAGCTATGCTCAGGAATTGCAAGAATGAAAAACTTCCACGAATAAACAAAATGACAACGAAATTGAGAATTTTCCTTTTCGTACATGTTCTCTTACCATTTTGTGAATTTCAGATGGTAGTCAAGAGCACAAAAAAAATTTTTCCCGTTCAAAGTAGTTTGAGAAAATAATGTACAGCTAATGTACACATGTGTGTAGTACTCACATATTTTTGTTCAAAGTTTATTTTGGCGAGCTCCGTGATAGGGAAAGTTGGCATGCAAGGACATGAAACTAATCATTGCTAACTCTTCATAATCAATGAACCCAATCATCAAAATTGAAACGGGCATTACCAAGTGGATAACTTTGTGTCAATCGTGATAATAGTGATCTCATGCAAAATTGATACGCCTGAAAAGTGTAATAAATCGTGCGGAATCCGAATAACGCGATAGAGGTTGACGGTACGCGTGAAAAATCATATGTTTGACTGCCTAAGTGGCTATTTAACCTTCTCCTAGTTCTTTGCTAATAAATTCGCAGGCATCGACACCAACTGTGGCGTTGCTGTGTAAATTATTTTTTGTTGTCAGCTACAAAGGCAATGCTACAGATTATAAAAAAGCTGTTTAGAACATGATTAGACGGATGTCTTTGTTCATTTTATGCTTGTTCTAAACAGATTTCCAGCATTTATATGTCTTTTAGGACTGCTTAACGTGATCTGGCTAGGACTAAATTGAGAAGCCTATGGTGGACCAAAGGCATTCCTATCAATACTTTCTATCGTCTAACTACCGGCCATCAAGTGCTTTACGTTTCATGACATAAGCTCACGACAGTACAAATAAGTATATTGACCTTTGCCAGAATTGTTTACTTCGATATACTGCGTGAGAAACAAAAAACGGCTAAAATTACTCATGATGTCGAAGCAACATGAAATAGCAACGTAGGCATCTACACAATGAACAAGAAAAGTTCAGACACTCATAAAGCGAAACTGTATTGCTAACAAACCGGAACTCATTGCAATAATTTATACTAAGCTCATTTAATGGGGTAATATACAAGCTAAGTGTTCGTGGTTCATTGCACACCGCATTCAGTGCGGTGATTAATTAAAACCAGCTTTTGAATAGGTCATAGTTTGTACACTTTCAACCGCGTCACTGTTACCATTTTCTGTTCTTGCTTGGCTAGCATAATTAATACGCTCCAGCATAAGAGGTGGGATTTATAAGGCGACTGTATTTGAGACAGCTACATTATCGTAACTATCAGTCAATGTTAGAGGTATACTCTGGGGCATATCCTGGAAGTCAAACGTTTTTCTCGTATGTGCATTCTGGCGAGGAGGGAATACAAACAACATGCAAGAAATGCCATGTCGTTGAATTGCTGTTGAATTTACTTTTTGTTGTCAGCAACAAATGCATTGCTACAGATTAATAAGAAAAAGCTGTTTAGAACATGAATAAACGGATATCTTTGTTCCTTTTATGCTTGTTCTAAACAGATTTCTACCATGGAAAGGTATTTTAGGACTGCTTAAGGTAATCTCGCTAGGACTAAATTGAGAAGCCCGTGGTGGACCAAAGGCATTCCCATCAGTACTTTCTATCGTCTAACTACCGGCCATCAAGTGTTTTACGTTATACGATATGGGCTCACAACAGTAAAAAAAAGTATATTGACCTTTGCCAGAATTGTTTACTGGGATATACTGCGCGAGACACAAAAAAAAGCTAAAATTACACATGATGTCGAAGCAACATGAAAACAGTCACTTCTTTGTTATCATATTCCAAGATACATTGGTGATATACAGGATTTTCTTGAAATATCAGTTATTTACTAAAAATAAAAACGTTGTGATATCGTCAGAGCTTCCAATCGCTTAACGAAATATATGGCGAATTTGAAGCGTCAGCCTTGGACTCATTCTTGTTTTGTTTTTCTAATCAAACAGGCTTGGTCAGCAACTATTTTTTGTGATGCAAGAAAATTTTTGAAAACTGCCTTTTTTGAAAGGCCAGACAACTCTATAATTTATGCTTTTGTTTCGCCTGACATGTCTTGCTCAAAAATTCTCAAAGTTCATGAAAAAAATGCCGTAAACAACTATGATGAATAGAAGCTTATTAGCCGAGAGGGATCTTTTGTTTATGCTCTCTCACCTTGCTCACGCCTGTTAGTTTTTGTATATTTCCAGGGAAAGCTGTTCGACGTTCTTATTAACAGCACGCTGCTCTCCATCCGCGTTGACAGCGTTGATGGTGCGTGCAATGTGACGAAGATAAAGTACGACCGAATCGTCTGCACCCTTACGAGCAGTTCCTGGGATGACAATTCACCTCATCAACTTGACGTGAGTACGCACCCACACACGCAAAAGCCATCAACTGTTTTCAAATCTAGAAAAAAAACGACATTCTGTAAGGTGGATTGTAACTTCCCGCAAAGATACTGAAATATCCCAAGGGCGGAGGGAGTGATTTTAAGTAAAAAGAACAGAAAAGTGAGCCCCGTAACTGTCTCTCAAGGAGAGGACACCTCAACAGTAGCTCACGAGGGATGGGGTTAAGGAGAGATTAAAAGGATAGGATTAAAAGGTGAGGAGGTAAAGAGAGAAGAAGGAGAGAGCAATGCGCAGGGACAGCGAATGACGGAAGTAAGTAGAAGACAGGAAAGAAGGACACGTTTGCAGGAGCCCAAGGACGGGGCACCACTGGCGAGAGCTCTTGTCGGCGTCAGGAGCTGGCGTAGGGCAAGTCCAGTAGGTTAGAGCTACGCTGTCCTCGGAGGTCAGCGTCAGGAGATGACGTAGGGCCAGCCCAGTCGGCCAGAGCTACGCTGACGTCGGAGATCACGAGGACACGACCGGTCGGCACAAAATTCAGTGAGTGAGTTCAAGATATCCCATTGGGCAAATATTCAGCGCTATCTCATATGTGTCAAGCGTAAATCATGCGCACGGACAGGGTTCCCATTGGGTAGATTTGCAAAATAGCCAGAACTCAAACTAAAGGTCATTAAAATAGACAAGCCATTTATTTTAACCAGATTGAACGAAAATGATTTTGTGAGTTAACTCTAATTGTTCAACAATTATGATGCCATTTTCAAACAAGAGAGAATGTTTCATACAATCAAGATGCTAGACATATTTGGCGATGCCGGCCTAATAATCGGCAAGAACACGTACGAATAAAAAGTTTTGTGAAGTGAGCCCGAGATAAACCGTGCATAAATAAATAAATTATAATTCCATGCAACTGCATATCGTTCCTTTAGAATGGACAGACTTCTTGCCAGACAGAGTGGTTTTGAAACATTTCATCCAACAAGCAAGAAAATAGTAAGAATGCCTTTTGGGTTGTCCAAAGCGCCATCAACTATTAAACGCATGATGGACTCCCTCCTTCGCGGCTTTGAATGGTTGACGTGCCTGTGCTATCTAGACGATGTCATCGCTTTTTCGCCAACCTTTGAAAGCCATCTTCCACGTCTGTCGGCCATTCTTGACGTTTTTCGCTGTGCTGGCCTCCAGCTTAAAGCATATAAGTGCACCTTTGGACGCCACCAGGTAAAGCTATACTTGGCCATTTTGTAGACGCTACTGGTGTACGACCCAACCCTGATAAAGTCCGTGCTGTGCGCGAGTTCCCGGTCCCACGTTCCACGCAAGAAGTTCGCAGCTTTTTGGAACTCTGTTCATATTTCTGCCGTTTTGTCAGCAACTTCGCGGAAATTGCTAGGCCCGTCACGAATCTCCTTAAAAATAACGTGGCTTTTTCCTGGCGTGAAGACCAAGAACATTCCTTTGCATCGTTGAATTCTGCTCTCACATCAACACCTGTGTTGGCTCATTTTGACCCAGCCGCTCGAATGGAGTTTCGCACCGATGCAAGTGGCCATGGCACAGGAGCAATACTCGCACAAATGCAGAACGGCACAAACCGTGTCGTAGCGTACGCTAGCTGCCTACTTTTTCACTCGAAAAGGAACTATTCAATTACTGAGGGAGAGGGCCTGGCTCTCATCTGGGCTATCACAAAATTTCGTCCATACCTATATGGACGCACGTTCGCAGTCATCACAGACCACAATGCGCTTTGCTGGCTGTCAACCCTAAAGGATCCTACAGGAAGACTTGGGTGATGTGCATTGCGATTGCGGGAGTACACGTTCTCTGTAGTTTACAAGTCTAGCAAGCTTGACAGCGATGCCGACTTCTTGTTTCGACACCCTGTTGATCAACCTCAACTCCTCTGAGTTGGATGATGCCAACATCCAAGCCTCAACAGACTTTCTCCACATAGCCGATGAACTACGCCGAGATCCATCGCTGCTATCGATGAATGACCGTCTTAGATCCGGTCACAAAGACCCTTCACTGAACCTGTTTTTCTACAAGACAACGTTTTTTACCGCCGCAACTTACAGCCCGATGGCGCGGAACTTTTGCTCGTCGTCCCACGTCATCTGCGCAAGGACATCTTGCAAGAACTTCACAACGCCCCAACTTCCGGACATTTAGTGTCTCCAGAGTCCAGACCGCGTCCGCCGACAGGTAATCTGGAAAGGCCTTTATCGTTCCGTTCGCCGCTACGTAGCAGCGAGTGACCTGTGCCCGCGTCGCAAGAAGACTACGTCTCTCCCTGCCGGTCACCTTCAACCTATTGAAGTCACAGCCAAGCCGTCTCATCGTGTGGGTTTGGATTTGTTAGGTCACTTCCCTACATCGGCAACGGGAAACAAATGGATAGCAGTAGCTAAGGATTATGCCACTTGGTATGCAATTACTCGAGCGCTACCGACCAGCTGCGCGACTGACGTCGCAGATTTCCAACTCTATGACATCATCCTTCAACATGGCGCTCCTTCTCACCTACTGACGGACCGTGGCCACTGCTTCCTGTCTCGTGTGGTTGACGGCCTCCTTAGATCCTGTGCTACGCGGTACAACTTTACGACTTCTTACCATCCTCAGACCTTCGGACTTACTGAGCGCCTCAACCGCACACTGACGGACATCCTCGCTATGTATGTTTCTGACGACCACACAGATAAATGACTGCTCTTCCGTTCGTAACCTTCTGTCGCACAGGTCCCGTTAATTAGGGGGGCGATCGCCGGGCTAATTCCAAGGGCCGAAGTATCGGCCCCCCGAACCGCACCACGAAAGCGTGGACAATTTAGAAGTGGTCCTTTTTGGCGCGCCAGCGGACGCCGGCTGTGGCCCAAAGAACAAGTCAGAGCCGAGAGTTGATAAACAAACAAAATTATATTCTCAATAATGGCAGATCGAAAACAGTACACAAGTATGCACACTCTACAATAGCTGAGTACAATATGTCACCGATCAAACAACGTACTACACAGTACAATTGGCCACACTCGAACAACGGACACAGACAACGGTACACACTACATTGCAGTCGCATGCGTTGAACAACCAAGACACTTAAAGACTACAGAGATAGAAAACCCATTCAGCCCAAAGTCCTTGGAACAAAAGTCTGAATGATACTCTTCTGAGAATCACTCACTCAAAGTCCAGCGTTGCTGTCGTTCCGCTGCCCCCTCAAGTTTCTCTTCCAGGAAACCTCGCGTCCTCAAATGGCCACTCTCCAAGCTTCAAACTTCTTCGCCGGAAACACGTCGGCTTCACACACGCAGCTGTTGCCACGAGTCTTCGCTCACGCTCTTGCCTGTAGCTCGAGCCTTCACCCCTCAGGTGGAAATCCTCTTTTTCTCCTGCTTGGTCCCAACTGACAAAACCTTCGCCGACTACACGGCGGTATACCCTACGCGCTCTTGCGCTAACTTCCGTCTTCTCCTGATCTCTCGTCTCGGCTGCTCGGTTAAATACCTTCCGCGCGACATTCCAGAAAGTTCTCGTCATTTCGTCGGCGCGATACGCAGCGAAGGCTGGGGAGAGGCGCGAGACTGTACGGGGGCCGTCCCCGACAGATGACTCAACTCGGCATACACGCCCCTTTCCTTCTGGAAATTTCTAGCGCTTGCCGGGCCGCCGCTGTGGGGTGAGGAGGTTCATCGGTGAAGCCACGCTTCCGAGAGGAGAGGCGTCGCGCGCCCGGGGAGCCTTGGATGCTTGTTTTCTCTTTTCTTTTTTTTTCGTTGACCTCGCCGCGTCTCTCCGGCGCGTTATCGCAAGAATTTGGCGGCGCGCCCGTTTTTAGCGCTCGTTCTGTGACACTGCCCCCCACATTAGGAATATCATCTCATAATATTCAGAACCACACAAACGAGCGCGAACAGTCACCACACACTCTCAAAGACTGTAACATAGTCCGTCGCTCATGACACGTCACATTCACAATATATCACTCAATACAATTGGACATTACAATTCGAACTCACACACATGAAATACAACCGCAGGTACATGAGTAGAACGCTTCATCACACATTCCAAACAATACAAACGTACAAAGTTCTCTCATTACAACAATTATACAACAATATACATCACATCACAGCACAAACACTTCGACACTTGTGGCACAGGATAATACAACATTAACACAACATATGGCACTCAGCACTGCCCAACACATTATGATTCGACCTCAGCACTTATCATGTGTACTTTGAGCGGCGCTTGCGCCCTTTTTTGCGGTGCTCGCTCGATCTCTTCTTGTGTTTCAACGTTCTTTTTCGGCGAGCCTTTTCCAACGACGATATCTGAGGCGGCGTCTCAGCCATCGTTGTCACTTCCGACACCGTTAACGGGTCATAACGTTCAACGGGTCCTATCTGTTACCAGCTCGTTCACGTCATGGCATTGGGCTTGGCTGACCAACTCCGTCACCATTACACTGTCGGCCGGTTGGGGTCGTGCCGACGTATGTCCAGCTGCCCAGCACGTGAACTTATTCGACACGATCGTCTTCTCCTTCGCTGTCTCTTGCGCCGCCCCTTCACCTTGGCCTCTAGTGAGATCCGTCACGGGATGCTCCTCCCTTGTATCTCGCGGCCGCTGTGTTGGCGAGGGCTCTATCTTAGGATCTTCTCCCAAACATTCCGGATCATTCGGTCCTCGCGCCCCGTCGATGTTTCTGATGACAAGGTCGTAAAGGGGGGTCGTCATACATAGAGCGGTAACCTTCCCGCTGAAGTACGGGGTTTCCACCTCAATCTCTGCTTCGGGAAGCATCCGAACCGTACGGTCAATTAGGCAAACTGGTTTCGTTTTGCCTGTTAACTCACTTTCCCGTACCAAATTTCTCCGCACGATAACCGTGGAGCTACCGGTATCTCTTAACACCGTAACCTTCTTGCCCGCAACTTTTCCAGGCATCACAGGCATTCCCTTCATAGCACCTCTTTGCTGTTTTGTCACCACAGCACCCACAATAGGAATTTTTTCCCCATTTTTCAATTCTACGAATCCATCGGTGACGGCATTATCACCGGATTTCGGTGCCGCTTGCACACAGGATACCTGGTGAGTTTGACTCGCTCCGTTTCGGCATGCGTCTGCTTTGTGCCCAGTCTGTCCACACTTGAAACATTTTACAACCGTAGGGCTCGTAAAGATCGTTCGACAGTTTTTCGCACGATGACCCACTCAGTTACACAGAAAACATCGCGGAATGTTCTCCGGTGCACGCTTCTTTTCTTCGGGAGCTGATTTCTTCGAATCTTCAGGACACTCCTTCTTGACTCTGGCCAAATTAGTTCCACCTTGCGCTTCCAAGAGTTGATCAGCCAATTCAAGCATTCCTTCAAGTGACTCAGCCTTCCTCTCTTCCAAGTACAGCGACAGGCTTGGGTGGCAACTAGTAAGAAATTGTTCTCTAATTAGGAGCTCTCTAAGTTCATCGTACTCCTGCGCTGTCCCTTAAAGTTCAATCCATCTGTCGAAATAATGGCAAAGTTGGGCGGCATACTGCGTAGCCGTCTCACCATCAGCTGGTTTCCCTGTCCGAAATCTGTCCCGGAATCCTTCCACAGTAAATATAAATCGCTTCAGCAAAGCAGCTTTCACCTTGGCATAGTTGGCTGCATCGGTCGGCGTCAGCCTACCGTACACACTGAGCGCTTCACCACTCAAGCAAGTACTCAAAGCAGTTGCCTATTGATGTTCCGGCCAATTCTGGCTCCTCGCAATCGTCTCAAACCGGTGAAGGTACGCGTCAAGGTCGTCCTTCCTTTCATCGAACGTTACAAGCAGCTTGCTTGGGTTCAAGCGGAAGCCGTGGTCCTCCCGTTCGCTGCTTTAACTCTAGCTTGGACGGGAGTTTCACTTCGCTGTTGCAAACGGAGGCGCTGGAGTTCCATTTCGTGCTGCCGCTGCCGTTCCCTTTCAGCCATCTTCGCTTCTCTTTCTTCTTTCGCCCTCTCAGCTGCCAGTCTTTCTCTCTCCATCTCCAACTTCAATTGCTGCTCTCTTTCTTCTTTCGCTCTCTCAGCTGCCAACCTCTCTCGCTCCAACTCAGCTGCTTTTTCTTCCTTGGCCCTCTCAGCTGCCAACCTCTCTCGTTCCAACTCAGCTGCTTTTTCTTCCTTGGCTCTCTCTTTGTCTTCTTTTTTCCTTCTGGGTGACCCACTTCCGTAGTTCGGCGCCAGAAAGACCCATCTTCTCACCAAGAGCGACTAACTTTTCGAGATCCATGGTGTCTCGCAAATAAATCCTTGCCGCGTGTAAAAAGTATCTGCCTAAATCAGTCTATCGGAACACTCCCCTGCACTCGTTAACGAGGACACTGAACAACACACAAAATCGTTCCGATAGCACTATCAACAACTCGAGGCTCTTTCTCACTACTTTGGACACACTGTGCACCAAAAGGTCCTGTCGCGGATGCCAGATTAATTGTCGCACAGGTCCCGTTAATTAGGGAGGCGATCGCTGGGCTAATTCCAAGGGCCGAAGTATCGGCCCCCCGAACCGCACCACGAAAGCGTGGACAATTTAGAAGTGGTCCTTTTTGGCGCGCCAGCGGACGCCGGCTGTGGCCCAAAGAACAAGTCAGAGCCGAGAGTTGATAAACAAAGAACATTATATTCTCAATAATGGCAGATCGAAAACAATACACAAGTATGCACACTCTACAATAGCTGAGTATAATATATCACCGATCAAACAACGTACTACACAGTACAATTGGCCACACTCGAACAACGGACACAGACAATGGTACACACTACAATGCAGTCGCATGCATTGAACAACCAAGACACTTAAAGACTAAAAAGATAGAAAACCCATTCAGTCCAAAGTCCTTGGAACAAAAGTCTGAATGATACTCTTCTGAGAATCACTCACTCAAAGTCCAGCGTTGCTGTCGTTCCGCTGCCCCCTCAAGTTTCTCTTCCAGGAAACCTCGCGTCCTCAAATGGCCACTCTCCAAGCTTCAAACTTCTTCGCCGGAAACACGTCGGCTTCACACACGCAGCTGTTGCCACGAGTCTTTGCTCGATAGCGGTAAACTCACGCTCTTGCCTGTAGCTCGAGCCTTCCCCCCTCACGTGGAAATCCTCTTCTTCTCCTGCTTGGTCCCAACTGACAAAACCTTCGCCGACTACACGGCGGTATACCCTACGCGCTCTTGCGCTAACTTCCGTCTTCTCCTGATCTCTCGTCTCGGCTGCTCGGTTAAATACCTTCCGCGCGACATTCCAGAAAGTTCTGGTCATTTCGTCGGCGCGATACGCAGCGAAGGCTGGGGAGAGGCGCGAGACTGTACGGGGGCCGTCCCCGACAGATGACTCAACTCGGCATACACGCCCCTTTCCTTCTGGAAATTTCTAGCGCTTGCCGGGCCGCCGCTGTGGGGTGAGGAGGTTCATCGGTGAAGCCACGCTTCCGAGAGGAGAGGCGTCGCGCGCCCGGGGAGCCTTGGATGCTTGTTTTCTCTTTTTTTTTCGTTGACCTCGCCGCGTCTCTCCGGCGCGTTAACGCAAGAATTTGGCGGCGCGCCCGTTTTTAGCGCTCGTTCTGTGACACCTTCGCCTACAACCCGTCGCGTCATGAAACTGCCGGCTACTCACCATTTTATCTTCTCTTTGGCCGGGATCCCTTATTACCTGTTGATACCCTGCGTCTGCATGACTTTTCGTCTACATCTTCGTACGCACAAGATGCCATCTGCCGTGCTCTGATCGCACGTACAGCAGGCACCGGGACGACGCTTTGCCACCTGGGGTAATGTCACGGGTATGGGTAGGTATCTCAGGCACGGGTGAAGAAATGATGCATACGGAATGAAGACGACGATGTTGTTGTGGGGCTGTATCTGGACTGTCCTGTTGTCCTGCATCCCCTGCATCCTTGCACACTGTTTGCAGTGTTAGCCCAACCGGCGTTAACTTAATAAATTCTCCCCGTTACAGCATTAAATGCTGGAGACGTTTTTATTGAATTTTTTTAAATATAGGCAGACTTTACATAATACCAGTCACGCTTCACACAGTGTCATGGGCTTGAAGCTGAAGAGCACAGTTCCAATTTGTTGAAGATCTCTGCTTTATCAAGCACACGCTAGAACACGTGCTGCTCATCAAAATTAGAAACTAGTGCGTAGCATCAGCATAAATGGCGGACAGTAAAGAACGGCACGTGCTTTCGCTGACAAGACACAATGGCTCAAAAACAATGTATTTTTATCGGTAACCGGGTTCGAAGGTGAGTGTGTGGTTTGTTTGTAACACTAGCTTTGCTCTATAGGGCCACTATCGCCACTTCAAGGCCAATTTCTTTAGTTGACACATCAGCAACGTAAGTACTGAGCGCTGCTTCTATGAGCGCTTCGAATTTTTCAAGTACCGGCTTTAACCGTTGCCCGTGTAAATTGATCGCTTAGACACATCGGTGGAGATTTATGGAAAGTTGGCGGAATAATCAGACATCATATCTTAGTACGGAATGCTTGTAGACTTTCTGAAGTCGACGTTGCAAGGTGGTCACGTAGCGGTAGCGGTGAACCGGGGTGCCATTCTCTTATGCAACGACTTGCGGCACGTCCCGCGCACCGGCTCGCGGCTATTCACGGGGGCACATAGCCACATCGTTACCACCGCATGGTCACAGTGCCGTTCATCATGCGCAGCCAAAATGGTGAAAAGGTCTCCAGCGAACCACACTCGATTACACACACCGCAATGATACCCGAGAAACACCTGTTCATATTTTGCCGTTGTCTCTGAAAGCGCTCGTCTGGGATGTAGCCAACTTGCAAGAGGCCCATCTTCAGCTTCACGATAGCAAAGATCTTACCTAGCAATGCGTTCACACGTGGCACCACTGGCTTCATTTTCTCCAGTCATTTTAGTAAGGCGGACGTTGACCGTACGCAAATTTATGTTGCGACTGGTTCTCTTGCTGAGCGCCCGGCGACGTCAAGTTATTTCTCTTGAAAGGCACGACTCCCGCGTGTAGATGGCGTGCGGATCAGAGAGATGGCGTAACCGCGCCTAACGAATGGTGTGCTTCTTTACTTCTCTGTTTTTGCTGTGAATATTTTCCTTCTATATTTGCCCCTGCTGTACGCCAACTTTTCGGTCACACTTTTAAGCATATTACTACTCAAAAATAGAAAGCATTGTTATAAAACAAATTATCCCAGCTTCAGGGTAATAGTGCCTAGCCGGAAGAACAGCGAAGCTAGGTGGCTTTGGCTTTTCTCTTTCACTTGCTTTTTGGATGTCTTTTTGTATCATTTTCTCTATATTTCTTTCTGTCTATCACTTTCTATTTCTCTGTGTTCCTCCCTTTATTTCTCTTTTCAGCCTTTTCAGCCTTTTTTTATTTCTCTTTTCAGTCTTTTCTCGGCCGGCTTCTTTTCCTTTCTCTCGGGCTGCTGTTATTTGTACACATTTATTTGTTTATTTTTCTTTCGCTCAATCTCTGTTTATTTTAGCTTTTTTGTGTATGTTTCTATATTTTTCTCTCTTTCTCTTTCACTTTTGCTGGTTATTCCTCTACTCCTTTCTCTATTTCTTTCCGTTTAGTTCTTTTTCATTTCTATTTCTATCTTGTTCTTTCTTTTCTTCAATTTATTTTTCGTGCCCCGCCGCGGTGGTCTAGTGGCTAAGGCACTCGGCTGCTGACCCGCAGGGCGCGGGTTCGAATCCCGGCTGCGGCGGCTGCATTTCCGATGAAGGCGGAAATGTTGTAGGCCCGTGTGCTCAGATTTGGGTGCACGTTAAAGAACCCCAGGTGGTCTAAATTTCCGGAGTCCTCCACTACGGCGTCTCTCATAATCATAGAGTGGTTTTGGGACGTTAAACCCCACATATCAATCAATCATCAATTTATTTTTCGTGTCTGTCGGCTTGAATCTACTTACTTCTACTTCTACGTTTTTATTTACCTCTGTGCTCTTTTATGACTTTATACCCTTAATTTTTCTGTATCTACGCCTTCTTTTTATTTATGTTGCTTTTTATTTCTCTGTTTTTATTTCTTTATCACCTTCTGTCTTTCTTTGTATCTCTTTTTTATTTCTCTGTGTTTCCCGTGTTCGTTTTCGTTCGATATGCGCACCTGCTGTACATGGTAGCGGGGCTCGCCCTATTCCTGTGGAACGTGCTAACTTGAACAGTGTTTTGGTGCCACCGCACCAACTACGGCGAGGTGCAACAGCTTCGTTGCTAAAAACAAAAAAAAATGCACCGGCCCCTCATATTGCCTAATATTGCAGGTTGTCTATGGAAATCGCGTCTACCCTGTGGGTAGTTTCAGAATTGCGAAGTTGCTGGAAAAAAAGCCCGTGTCCTGGTCGTACCAAGGTGCCATTGCCGGTATTATCGTCGCAGTCCTGCTGGTTTCCGTCTTCGGTGTTGGATTGGTCCTCTACTGGCGACTCCTGGCCAACAAGACTAAGCCTCTCGTTTACTTTGTCGACTTCGAAAACCGTAACGTCGGCAACCATGCAGTGGACTGGGGAAGACTCTCGTAAGTGTGAATAGAACCTGCTTGCATTTAGCATGCAGCGCTTGCAGAAAAGCTCTCTCACTTTAGTGGTCCGTGCGGTCGTCGTACCATGTCTCGGGCTACAGAAGGTCGTAACGCTCAGTGCCAAGCAGCTCCCAGCATGGCATTGCCGCGTATAATATTGTAAGGAACGTGATGAGAAAGGGAAGCGAGGGTGAGTAGGAGCGAGGCGCATGTGATGAGGGGAAAGTGATGAAGAGGTGAAAGTACATAACAGCACAGTATTTTATGTTAAAGTAGCAAGGGGTAGAAAAAATTAAGCCAGCTTTGCACTAGGGGTGTCAATCCTGAAGTGCAGAGCTCCGAGCTATTCATTTTTGTTTTAAGTTTTTTTTCTTTCGTCTTCTTTCTTTTTCTCCTTAACCATTTTCTCAGTCTCTTTTTCTGTTTATTTTGGTTTATTTCTTCTTCTCTAGTTACCTATTTCCTTCTTTTGTTTTGGTCATTCTACTTTTCTTCCTATTTTTTGTTTTCTCTCTCTCTCTATATATATATATATATATATATATATATATATATATATACATTGCACACTGACTTTCTGTTTCTTTGTCTGTTTTTATGCGGGGTTTCGCCTCTATAACGCCAAGCACAGTAGTCATTGTTATTTGCTGATGATGATAAGCGATTATCAATAAGGCGCTCGCAGAATGAGAGGAATAAGACTTCTTGGCGCGAGCGAGTGCTCACTTGTCATCGTCAAAGAGCTGCATGAACAAGGGGAACAAAGCTTCTTGGCGTAAGCGTGCACTCAGTATGTTACACATCGACTGTAGCGGCAAGCAATACGACAGCATATACTACAGCACACCGCAGCACGCGACAGCGTAAGACACCCCGGCCCCATAAATGCTCCGCACTTATTAAGAGGGTACTCTAGTCAGGGTAAGGAGGCAAAAAAGGAAGAGCACGCCACTCAATCACAAATGAAGGCTTCCTTGCGGACGCCGATCAGGTGGCACGTTTGCGACGCCTGCTCTGGCTTGCCCGTGAACGTCGGCGTTGCCCAAAGGCAGGCCAGCTATACTCGGCGACAGCTTTTCTTGGCACTGAATGGAAAGGCTACGGAGGCGGAGCATCTGCACATGTAGCAGAGTAGTTTGTTTTAGCGCACGTTTCGTTAAGCTATGGAAAGTGACGGGGCCACACCATCAGAGTTTCTTGTAGAAGACGCCGCTTTAGCGTTTGAGGTGCACGTAAAAAGGAGAGAATTTGTCGCGCGTTCAAGAACGCAAAGTCACAACGAATAAATTTAAAGTAAATACTAATATTTTGAATGGTGGGAACTGCGTCCTGTCTCAAATAGCTCCACGTAGAAAATAAAGGGAAAACTTCTATATTTCAAGGGGAAAATATTGGTTCTGTTGTGGAACTACATTCACTTGCGGTAGCATGCCCGCGATTCGGCTCTGTAGCCTTCGTTCCGATGCCAAGAAAAGTTGTCGCTTAGTGTATAGCATCAAACTCCGTCAGTGTACCATCCGGCTCCATTGAGCAATATGCTGGCGTAATGAAGTGAGGTCGCTAGTGACCAAAGCTACTTTCTTGCTGTCTTTTGCTTCTGCACAAAAAAAAATCTTTGACCATGGCAAACACAAGGGTGCGAGCCGCCTGCTGGCCCTTGTCCTGAAAAAGGTCACCATACAAGGACCGGCATGTTTACCTTTGTCTTTAGGCTTTGATGGGTGACCGTGTCCGGCCAAGCAGAGTGCGCAGCTGCCACCACGGCAACAATTTTCTTCCTCCCTTTCCTGAGACAGTTCTTCATCCTCGTAGGATTCGCACGATGCAAGACATTCGGCGCGTCTCTTCTCCGCTTGAGTCACCATTGTCGGCTGCTCTCGCACGCTTTCAATCACACTTCAAACATACTACATGATGGGCCCTCTATTTGAACCTTATATGAAACCTCACGGCGACGCCGAAAATGTGCCTGCAGTGTACATGTAACTTTAATCGCAAAGCTATAAAGCGAGTCGGGTGTACTATGCACCCTACGCCACCTGCCCATGCTTGCATGGGGTACCCATGCTGCACAATGAATTTATCTTTCGAAAAGTACAACGTCTGTATGCCAAACTATTGCTAAATAATTAATTTAGGCTTTGCAAAACAACAATATGCTTATTATAAAAAAAGGAGTGGTATGCTACCCATTATTTTCGACTACGCTCCTGCAGTTTTCAAGTTATTTTAGGTGCGTTTACAGCCATGTTTCGCCTTGCATTGTGTAGCACTGGTCACCGACAAACAAACACTCAGTCAAGGCACTTTTTGGCCTCATGTCGCGCTTGTCTCTACCTCTCCGTGGTCTTCCCCGGTACACAAAATCACGCCTTATATCTAAAGTATTTATCGCAGATGTTTTAAATAGTACCTAGAAAAATGGCACACACGTACATATAGCACCTGTGTACTTGTATTCCCGTCATTTTAACCTTTTTCATAAATCTGCGCTGAACACTTCAAATAAGCCGTACCAACGAGGCCGGAATTCCGCTCTTGTTGCCAAACTTGGTGCATGCATATTTCGTATTTTGCTCCAATGAAAAGGCAGTTGCCATTGCCGTAAATAGAGCTAGTGCGCTCCTTCTCATCAGGGTAACAACTGAGCCGCTAAGATATTGCCATGACTGGTACAGTAGACATGCGTCATTTCTATTTTGTGCAATATGACCTATTGCTTACGAAAGCTTGAATCAATGAGCAATGCATCAAATTATTTTGCAGCGAGGTACCAGGAGGCAATAGGGAACGTCAATGGACGTGGCGCTGGAGAGGCCGCCTTTCAATTGGACGAAGAAACAAAAGCAATTCTGGAGGCTGACAAGCTGCTTTTCAGCAGAGAGCTCGTTGTTCTTGGACCAGTGGTCGGACAAGGTAAATTTTCAAATGAACTTGTGACACTTCCCATTCTCGAATGACGTACATGTATTGGTCAGCTTCGATCAATCGCTGAATACGGCACCCACAAGAGCCCCACTATAGCGTCTTTCCCAAATGGAAGTGACGCAGTGCAAACCACACGTAGCACTAAATGGGGCCGAATTCCGCATAAATGTTATAAAAGTTTATTTGATTAGGGCACATATAGCCCCGCCGCAGTTTTCTTGTGGCTAAGGTACTCGGCTGCTGAAACGAAGGTCGCGGGATTGAATGCCGGTTGCAGCAGCTGCATTTTCGATGGAGGCGAAAGTGCTGTAGGCCCGTGGGCTCAGATTTGGGTGCACGTTAAAAAACCCCAGGTGGTCTAAACTTCTGGAGCCCTCCACTACGACTTCTTTCATAATCATGTGGTGGTTTTGGGTTTTTAAAACCCCACATACCAATCAAGGGCACAGATAGGTAACGACAAAGTCAGAATATTATGTGTGTATGTGTCTCCTCACAGGAAAATGTCCATGAAAAAGGTTTTAGATCTTCTTCATCATTGCCCTCAGCTCATCATTTGTGGTTATTTCAATGCGCATCGCACGTCGTGTGTGACAAAATTCGGATGCAGGGGACGTTTTGTGAAAAGGGCTCTCAAAAAGCTAGACCTATCAATCGCGAATAACAGCAACGCAACGTTCCTTAGACCCTCAAACAATTTACCTATGTTGATTCAAGTGTCGTTCAACTTTCGTGTCGTACAGCTCCGCACAGTCATTTGCATTGCCTGTTATCATTTCATTGTAGTCAAATGCAGCAAAGTATCTGATTGGGATTGCTACCGGGAAGTAATGTATGAATGATCAGAAGACATCAATTTCAGGATATTTCGGGAAAGCAGTTGAAACCACTACAATTAAGCTACCGGCACATTTTCTAGCCCTGGACTTAAAACTCTAAAGTGTCTGTTCTGCTAGAAAGGCTCATACGAAAGAGTGGTGAACGTGCTATGAAGACTCAGTTTAGCAGACTCAATGCAGAAATACAAGGATACACCAAAAATCTGCGGAGGAAGCAACCTAGGCATAGTTTTGGGAAAGTTATTTGTGATGGTGGTGGTGCTGATTATGATGTTGCAACAGGCGGGGTTATCCAAGTCTAAATGGGCAACATTCGTTCCGTCTGAGCATATGTTGAATTATACGGGTCCGTCACCAAATGTCACAGTGCCCAGTTTTTTGCAAGAAAGCCACCAGGATCCGTTGCACGCGCCTCCTCGTCACCGTGAGCCCTTCAGCAAAAATGCCATCTTCAAATGTCATTTGTCAAATTTCTCTGTAAAGCGCATTTTTGAAGGGTACCTACATCACTGTCAAGGATATGAAGAGTAGTAGTTGGTGTTTCAAGCCCTCCCCAACCTTTAAGACCATTTAAAACCCTTCACCTACTCAAGTAGATGTCTATGTCGTATCTAGCCAAGAAATTTGCTGACACTTCTATAACTGGAAGAAAATGTGAGCCACCTTAGTTTCCGCATTATTCTGCGTCTTCCACCGACGCACTAATTACGTTAAGAAAATGGACATAAACCATGGGCTCTTTCCATCGATGTTGTGCTTCTGGAACAATTGACACTACGAATTAAATGATTTCGATTCAGCCTGCAGAAGGGAGGAGTAGCCTTCTGACGTGTTTCAACTATGTGTTGATGTAGGGCAACATTCTTCAAATAAGTAAAATAGCATTGTTCATGCCAGGGCTGAAGTCTGTAGAGACAGGACAGATTTATGACATCATATTTACTAATATCACTAACTTCGTGCATAGCGAAGCTGACAGAAAATCTTGCCAGTGTTCGGCTCTCCTGTTCAATTGAAAATTATAGGATTTTTTCAGCATGTATGACTGGATTTACTGTACAATAGAATATTTGAAAGTTAGTAAAACACATGAAACAACAACGAGAATAATTCTTTTCAACGCTGGTAATATTTCTGGACGTTTAAAAAGCATATGACTATATATTGTTGTGGTAAAGAGAACGAGGAAGTTTTCTCAGATTGAAGGAAGACGACGGGAGTTATCTCTGCCTCGGAAACCTCTGTGATCACTGTGAATACACCATCTCTGCAACCGTGCGTCTGGTTTCTTCTCGTAACATTTGGTGGAAGTGCTGGGGCACCAGGACGGAACTTCGCAGCAAACCTCATCTGCCTGATGCCACAAGGGCAAACCAATAGCCAGCGTCTGAGCCAGCAACGATGACAAACCAAACGCCAACTTCCACGCCAGTGGTCTTCCTGACTCATCCGCGTGACCCTGGGCCCTTTTGTGGCACGGAGAAGACTGACGTCGAGGAGTGGCTCAAACTGTACGAGAGAGTGAGCGGCAGCTACAAGTGGTACCCGACCCTCATGCTAGCAAACCTGCTCTTTCATCTTAAAGTAACTGCGCGGCAACGGTACGAGACACATGAAGCCGACCTCATGAGCTGGGACGTCTGTGAACATAAAATGCGGGATCAGTTTGACAGACCAGTCACTCGTCAGCTTGCCGCAAAGAAAGAACTTGCGGGCCACGCTCAGACGTTAACAGAGTCGTATGTCATCTACATACAAGATGTGTTATCTCTCTGTCGTGAAGCTGATGACAGCATGACCGAGGCTGACAAAATTGGGCACATTTTAAAAGGTATTGCCGTTCATTCCTTTAACCTCCTTATGTGCAGAAATTGAACTACGCTGGATGAAATCATCAAAGAGTGTCGGCGCTTCGAACAAGCAAAAAGCCGCCCAGTTGCTCAAGCGTACGACAGATTGCCAAATACCGCCGCAACCTCGTAATGTGAGGATCCACGACGGTTTATGCAACCCACGGCAACTGAAGACACCACGCGCCTTATCTGCCGTGAGCTTGAGTCCATGTCTGCAGCTCCACCTATTCGTTGTGACTTCAGGGACAACTTGCCATCCATCTCCTTCATTCAAGCGGTCGTTCGGGAAGAAACTGCAAGTTTGGGCACGCCATAACTATGCTCGGTCCGGCAAATGAACACTTACCGGGTTCCCTCAGCCCCTCGTAGCCAGACGCTGAATTATTTTCTGCCCCGCCGCAATCCATGCTAAGTCGCGCACTGTAGAGATCGTCCAATCTGCTTCAATTGTTCTCGTATTGGACACATTGCCCGTCACTGCCGCAGTCGATTTACGCCACCTCCCCGGTGGTCGT
The DNA here is from genome assembly GCA_013436015.1 of Rhipicephalus annulatus. Taxonomy (NCBI): domain Eukaryota; kingdom Metazoa; phylum Arthropoda; class Arachnida; order Ixodida; family Ixodidae; genus Rhipicephalus; species Rhipicephalus annulatus. The sequence continues at coordinate 93,116 of WOVY01010686.1, read as the reverse complement.
CTTCTAGTCACAACCAACAGCTGCCGGATGGTCCTTCCTTCTCGCCCTACACGCCGAACCAGAGCACCATCACCGACAATTATAAGCCAAGATCCAGCCGCTCCCCGTCTCCGCAAGGTCGTCGTACCCGTTCACCACTCATCACCACTCTTCCTCCCCATTCACAATCGGCCACTTCCCCTCAGGAAACTAGGCGGTGCAGCTCCCGGAGGTGGCACTGCTACTTCGACCTGTCCTTCAAACCCCCTACTGACGCGCCTACATGTGGAAACCAACTGGACGTTGAAGTTCATGGCGTTCATGCCTGATCTCTTGCCGACATGGGGGCAAAGCTATCGGTTATAAGCGCTGCTCTTCGCTGAAGGCTCCGAAAGGTCCTCACACCCACCGCTACGAGTACGGTACTAGTCGCCTATGGTAGCACTGCACCTGTGGTCATAGTGTGTACAGCCCGTGTGACCGTTGGCAACCGCTATGCTATAGCTTTATTTATTGTACTCGAACAATATCCACACACCTCATTCTGGTCATAGACTTTCTTGCACAGCACGCAGCCCAGATTGACTGTTCCGATGGAGTCGTACAGCTTGATCTTCCCTTCCTTGCTGACGCCGCAACTTGCGCACCATCCCGTTTATGTTCTGTGGAGTTCGCTCGTCTGTTCCCTCAAGTTGCGACTGCTTTTATCATGACGCCCTCTTCTCCCGTCTCAGACGGTGGCTATGTCGTGACGGCGCTCGCGCACGTGATTCTGACAAGAAATATTGTCTTGCCAAGCACCACAGTCTAAATACTGGAGAATTGGGCTTGCATACCAATCGTCGATTTTGTATTTTCTACGCACCTGCTTCCCCAGGGAATCGCCATGACGAGTCTCTCTCCCCTGGAAAAAATGTTATATTACTTCTTTAGCCACTGCATCTGTCTTCGATAGCAGCACACCTTTGTCGCCGATTGCTTCGTCCTTATCGACTGCAGACAACATTTTAAAGATGATTTCCTCTGACCTTCCTGAGGAACACGCAACAGCTCTTCGCCACCTGCTGTCATCGTACCGGGATATCTTTGACTTGAACGAGCGGCCCATGGGGACAGATGTCTGTTGTCACCAATCGAATGAACACTGGTGACGCAAGCCCCATTCATACGAGGCCATAACGCTTCTCCGCTGCAGAAATGACCACCATACAAAAAGATGTGGACAAGATGATCGGCAAACACATCGTTGAACCATCGAGTAGCACGTGGGCATCCCCTGTGATTTTAGTAAAGAAAAGGGACAACTCGTGGCCCTTCTGCCTCGATTCCCGTCGCCTGAACAGGATATTCAAAAAAGATGTGTGCCCACTGCCCCGGATAGATGACGCCCTTGACCGCCTTCACAGATCTACTTATTTTTCTTCAATCGATCTCCGTTCAGGCTATTGGTAGATCAGCGTTGATGAGAGGGACCACGAAAAAAAGACGCCTTCGTAACACCAGATGGCTTACACCAGTTCGAAGTCATGTCTTTTGGACAGTGCAACGCGCCAGTTACATTTGAGCGCATGATGGACTCCCTCTTGCGTGGCTTAAAGTGGTCAACGTGCCTCTGTCCCATACGACGTGATCGTGTTCTCGGAGGTTTTTGAAAGTGACCTGCAGTGCCTCAGAACAATCTTCTCGGTGTTTCGCTCCGCTGGCCTTCAGCTGAAGTCCTCTAAGTGCCACTTTTGTCACCGCGAAATCACCATGCTCAGACATCTCTTAAACGCAGCAGGAATCCAACCTGACCCAGAAAAAGTTCGCGCTGTGCGAAATTGTCCTATTCCTTAATCGACGAGAGATGTCCGAAGTTTTATGGGTTTATGCTCATACTTCCGTTGCTTTGTAAAGAAACTTTCTGACATCGCTCGTCCTCTGGTCGACCTTCTTAAAAAAGATACCTCCTTCTTCTGGGGACCACAAAATCGATGTGGGAAAACCACGCTTCGGCGTTTAAAGGCACCAAATGAAGGAGACGCAAACGCCAGCATCCATGGTAAAAGAGCGTGTTCTATTTCCTTACTGGTCTCATCTTCTTCCTCGTCGTTCTCCGTCTCTTGGTGCGCGCGCTATTCGCGCGGGAGGTTCAAACAATTTCCAACAGACCGCATCAAGAGCATGCATTATCTACTCTTATTGAGTGCCTTACAAGTTCACCGATTTTTTCCCACTTCGAGCCTTCCGCGCCCACTGAACTCCGCACTGACGCGAGCGGTCGTGATATCGGCGCAGTTCTCTGCATCATCAACAGAGCCCAACCACGGTGACCTAGTGGCTAAGGTACTCGGCTACTAACCCGCAGGTCGTGGGTTCGAATCTTGGCTGTGGCGGCTGCGTTTCCGATGGAGGCGGATGTTGTAGGCCGGTGTGCTCAGATTTCGGTGCACGTTAAAGAACCCCAGGTGGTCGAAATTTCCGGAGCCCTCCACTACGGCGTCTCTCACAATCATTTGGTGGTTTCGGGACGTTAAACCCCACAAATAATAGTATAATATCAATCAATCAATCAATGAAACTTTATTTTCATGAATAGATATATGCAATTACAGGGATTATTTGGACCGATAGCCTAAAGTGGCTAGTGGACGGTCGAATACAATGTGCAACATAAAAAAGTGTACAGGTCAGCTCTGAGGTAACAACAACAAAAAAAACAAAAAAAACAATCATATGATACAGATAACACAGTAATACATTTTTTCTTGCAGATATGCATACTTATTAGCTTGCAGCTAGTTTCTATACATAGGCACTTATTAAAAAATACAATGAAAATCGTATCAAACACACACATGCTTACATGTCTTGACTCCACAGAAAAAATGATTTACATGCCATGCTGAAATTACGTGCCGTTTTATTCTCTAGGGGGACCGTGTTCCATATTTTTGTTCCATTAAACTGTATCAGTCTTTCTCCGTAAACATTAAAACATTTGGGCAGATTGAAATTACCATTCGAAGCATGTCGCGTATTGCGTTTAGGAATTGAAAAAAGATCAGCAGGCAAAGGTGAATTTCTATTAATTATGTTATTTACTGAAACGGCAATTTTGTAGTCACGCAACATCGGACCGAGAAAATGCGTTGTGATTGGAAACTATTACATACTGATTCACCCTGGCTTATGATTTTCAGTGTACGCTTTTGAAGTCGTTCAAGAGTTTTTAGATAACTGTTGTACGTCACACCCCACCATTCCAGACAGTAACCTATGTGACAATGACACAATGAAAAATAGAGTGTGCGAAGTATAGTTTGTGGAAAATATTGGCGAGCTTTTATTAGAGAATAGCAGCCATAGGCTACCTTTGCGCACACACTCTGTACTTACTCATGCCAGTGTAAATGTTCATCAAAAGTGACGCCTAAATATTTAAAACAAGGAACTTGTTAAATAGGAGCGTTGTTTATTGTTAGGTTAAGAGATTCAGCGTCAATATGTTTCCTACGAGAGTGAAACACCATGTACTTTGTTTTAGTACAGTTAACAGTCAGCTGATTCCTGGCAAACCATTCCGAAATGTTCGATAAATCGGTCATCGCGTCATTTTGTAAATCTGCTAAGGAGTGTCCTGTAAAAACTAAAACAGTGTCGTCCGCGTACATCAGTGCGCTTGACCTCTGTAGGGATCGCGGGACATCATTAATATAAAAAGAGAACAATATAGGGCCCAAAACTGAACCCTGTGGCACCCCGCATTTAATATAACCGTAAAATGACTTGATGTCACCAATGACTACCTTTTGTTTGCGTGCCGATAAATAACTAGAAAAAAAATCAAGCGAGTTACCTTTTATCCCATAGGAATGCATTTTTTCCAGTAAAATGGAATGACTAATAGCATCAGATGCCTTTCGTATGTCTAAAATACTGCTATTGCTATGTTGATTTCATGTAGCGTGGAATTAATATATTGCGTAAGCATCAAAACAGCAGTTGAAGTGGACCTGTTTGCAACAAAGCCGTGTTGCTGGGGACAAAGTACATTCTGTTCACCCAGGAAGCGCCTTAATTGCGATGAAATTAGTTTTTCAAGCGTAGTGTTAATACTACTCAGGACAGATATTGGTCTGTAGCTGTCCGGAAGATTCCGATCACCAGATTTGTACACTGGTATTACTTTGGCGGTCTTAAGTATACTAGGATAAGTTTTAGAGGAAAATGCATGATTAAATATATGGCATAAGGGACCACACAAAACATCAATATTCTCCTTTAAAATCCTTGATGATAGGGCGTCATGGCCAGCTGCCTTGTTCCCTGGTAACTTATTAATTACTTGTCGGATGTCATCCTCAGTTACATCACATAGATCAAAATTATTGGTAACAGTACAGGGTGCATTTAAATTCGGCATATGAGCAGGGAACTTCCTCGCAAGGCTGAGACCAATATTAGTAAAGTAATCGTTAAAGTTGTCGGCCACTTCACGAGTTGGATTATCAGGTATAATGCGTTCTTTGCTACCCATGCCAGTGACGTCTTTAACAATCTGCCATATCTTCTTCGTGTTACCATCATTTTCTTTCACTAGGTTGGTATAGTAGCACTTCTTAGATTTTCTTATCATTGCTACTGACTTATTTCTGTAAAGCTTAAAATTTTGATGGTAGTATTCATTTCATTTCATTTCATTTATTTATACTGTTAGCCCAGAAGAGGGTCGTTACAGGGTGGAAGTACAAACAATTATTTGCGAAAAAGAAGTACCGTACAGGTCTCGAGATAATTTCTCGGTATTGTTGTGACCAGCAACTCGAAGTTATACATAACAAGAAATGGAACACACATGCGATGCAATACATACGCGCAGAACAGCACATGACGCATTTGAGGCGGCACTTTTGCACCGCGCTGAAGATTTGAAAGACAACTACTGCAGAACCATGCAACCAACAAAAAGTACACACGCACGCAAAAAAAAACATTTGTCGCTGTTATTCAGAAAATAAACGTTTTAGATTCTGTTCAAATGATGTAAGCGATGATGTAATGATGTAAGCATTGCTCCTGTTATTTTTCCATTTGTCGTAGTAAAAATCTTTCAGCTTCAAAACCTCAAGTATATTTCTATTCACCCATGGACATAAGGCATGGTCATAATTTGGGCGCGAACAGCTACGCGTTGATCCACAATGCATTTTACAATGTTATCACACTCGACGTCCACGTCTTCATCATAGAGGGCATCAAAATTCGTACCTTGTAGTAGTTTTTGCACGGAATTATAGTCGACACGTGTTGTTCGTTTAATGGCAGGTATCTCAGGAGCACAAATGTGTTTCTGGGGTAAAAATGGAAAGGTGGGATTATGATCCGCAATAGCAACAACGTATACGCCTGCCGGTACATCCAGGTCAGCGTTACACAACATGTGATCAATAATTGACTCCGAGTGGTCTGTTATGCGAGTGGGTGATGAAATAACACTTCTAAGATTAACTGATTGTAGCAAAAACACGTAATCATCACATGTATCTCCAGACACGTCTATGTTAATATCACCGCAGACAATAAAAGGTGCTTTAGAGGCCACAATGGGTATCATGGTACTTTCCATCACAGTAATGAAGTCAGCCACACTGGAATTTGGTGGACGATATATTACACCGATGATAACACCATTTTGAAGATGAATAAAAAGAGTCTCTGCCGATGAACTGCCGCATGAGCTATTGCTAAGGTGAACGAAACTAAAACAGTCTTTGATAAATAGCGCCACGCCCCCTTCTCGTGTAGCACTGTTTCTAGGTTGCGAAAGCATGACGTAGCCGGGTAGCTGAACTGATTCGCTTTCTCGAAGCCAAGTTTCAGTTATAGCGATGACATCATATTTAAAATATTTAAACGAGTGCTGTGATAAGTACGAAAGCAGATGATCAAAGTTCTTCTTTATGCTGCGAAAATTACAATGTAATACTGCGAAATGATCCTGCTGCAGCCATATGTTTTCAACCTCAGAAAAAGAAAACGTCCATTTAAAAATATAGGAAACTCCAGGTTTACAGAAACAAGCAGGCAATCCTCAAACAACTTTGGAAAGATCCTCAGCACATGTGACGTGAAGCACACGTGAGTTATCCGCCTTCCGCATCAAAATCTTTACACCAGTTACCCAGGTGTACTTCCAGTTTTTTTCCCGCTTTGTCTTCAGAGCGGCTGTTAGCAATTCCTTGTTTGCCGGACACAAGTACTCATTTATGTATACTGGAGATGCGATGCCCTGAAAACCTAAAGCTGTCGTGTTAAATCGTTGCTTCTTAGCAGTCCTCAGAACATTATCTTTCACAGCTCTCGAAAGAAACCTAAATGTGATGTTAGGTGTTGACGCGTTCCTTGATGGCACTCGGTGCACGACGTCTATATCTGTTTCTTTGACTTCAACTTTCAGGCAGCTGGCAAGCTGTTGAATTGTGGATACCAAGTTTTCTCCCTCCATCACAGGAACTCCCTTTATTTCTAGGTTATTCATGTCTACTGTATTGTTGCTGAGCAGTAGTTCCTGTTTTATTTCCTTAATATCCTTGGCGAGGCGACTGTTTTCGCTTTTATTCGCGTGGTTTTCTGCTCGTACCGCAGCAAGCTCTCTCTTTGTTTCGCCAAGTTCCACCCTGAATTGCTCGAAGTGCTCATTCATGAAGTTGATTGACTGTCTAAAAGTTTGTAGTTTGCCTTCAATAACCTTTGTGATGTCTTTCTTTAGCTCATCATGTTTGGCATCAATTCTAGCAGAAAAATCTGACAAGGCCTTAGCTAGTTCCTTCACAGTAGTGGGCGGCTTGTCACCCATAACACCCGTCATTCACTGAGCAGTCCAGGAACTAAGAAGCTAAAGTACAAGTCGTTCACGTACCTGCGTAAAGCAAGGTAAATTTTTAGCTGTCGTTCAGCCTCGTTGCTGCCTGGACCGCTCGTGAAATGACGGCTGATCCTCAGCTGGAGCGGTGGTTTTATAGGAGAGCTGTGACGTCACTGTATTTCAGGGGGCGTTGTTCCCGGTTCTGCCCACTTGATTCCTAGTAGCGCTGATCGCTTCCAAAGACACCTTGTCTGCTTCCAACACCAGCGTTCTGCGTAAAGCAAGGTAAATTTTTAGCTGTCGTTCAGCCTCGTTGCTGCCTGGACCGCTCGTGAAATGACGGCTGATCCTCGCTGGAGCAGTGGTTTTATAGCAGAGCTGTGACGTCACGGTATTTCAGGGGGCGTTGTTTGCGGTTCCGCCCACTTGATTCCTAGTAGCTCTGATCGCTTCCGAAGACACCTTGTCTGCTTCCACCACCAGCGTTCTGCGTAAAGCAAGGTAAATTTTCAGCTGTCGTTCAGCCTCGTTGCTGCCTGGACCGCTCGTGAAATGACATCATCATCATCAACAGAGCCACGACAATGTCATCGCCTATGTGAGTCGCCTTCTCTTCACGCCCGAACGCAATCACTCGATAACTGAGCGAGAATGCCTTGCACTCGTTTGGGCTGTCACAAAGTTTCGACCTACTGGTTTGGTCGTCCTCTCCGTGTCATCATAGGGAGCCTACATGAACGGCCGTTTTTAGGGTGGAGACATCTTAATAAGGGCCTTCAAGAAACTCAGCCAAAACCAGCGGGCAACGGGGCACGCTGTTGCCAGCTTCCACCAAATTCAGCATAGTTTTTGTGCGCCGCCATTTTGGAGCCAGCCGCCGCTCACTTACAACGTTCTATCGGCACGTCAACATCGTGTCGACCACTCATCTGGCATCTGACTGCAGATGCATTTGCGACAAACAGCTAGAATTTAATTCAGCTGGACTATTCAGCATTATTGTAGGGAGGCGACCGAGCATGTATACCTACGTACGGCGTCGGTGCCCAGCCCTTGTAACAACACACAACACCTGGGCTTTTGACAGCGGCGGTTCTCAGGGTCGTGTACGCGACCCAGTTCTCAAAGTGAGCGCACGAAGAAAATGGCAGCCCACACACAAACACCTGCGACATAATACTGGGGTTTCCACTGACACGAACCGCAAGCGTGGCAACAGCTCAGACTAGCGAGCGCGTCTCCGTACGAACGCGCGGACACGTCCCGTTTGTGGGCTTCCTACTCGCAATGCGTGGACGCAGCAACGACAACTTCGGTTATCTACTCATTCGCGAACACCGCGAAACACATATACGTGTGCCGCAGGAAAAAACAGTGAACGAAATACGCAGTACTCACAGAGCAAATACGAGACGCACTGGTTGGCTCCCAGCCGTCTCGCTTCACTTGAGCCAGCTATAGTTGTCGTCGGCCAGGGCTCGCTGGGAAGCGGCACATTCGCACCCCCTTTCTGTTGTGGTTAGTGCAGAGCGGTACGGAGCATCCAGGCATTCTAAAGCTTCACCGGCAGCGTTTATCACGCTACCGCAACGTTCGACGCCGTATTATTGAGAACTAAACGCAACCTGGCGTAGACGCAGTGCGGGCATCATGATGGGGCGACAGTGCGGCGTTACTGTCTGGCAACATTGTGTTTTGGCGGGCGGCGGTGCGTTGGCAGCATGTAGTGGGTCAAAGGCTGACATCGCCCCAAAAACGGCCGGTCATGTAGGCTCCCTATGTCATCACGGATCACCACGCCCTCTGTTGGCTCTCCTGTTTGAAGGACCCAGCTGGCCGACTTGCGCATTGCGTCCACAAGACTATGAATTCACAAAGTGCATAAATCTGGACGCATGCACAACGATGCTGACTGCCTTTCTCGCAATCCTGTGGATCAACCGCACGACACTGATAGTGACATGGACATCTGTACTCTTTCCACATCCGGCTTTCTTCACATAGGTAGCGAGAAAGTACAAGACCCTGTATTTCAAAACATTATGAACTACCTAAGCTACGTGCCCACTGATCCCACTCTCCGACTGTTCACATTGCATGACGGCATTTTGTACCACCTAAACATTCAGTCTTTTGGTCCTGAGCTCTTACTAGTCGTTTCCAAGCACCTGCGGCTCGCTGTGCTCCGGGAATTTCAGGATGCTCCTACTGCTGGACATATGGGTGTCACTCGGACTTACGACCGCGTAAGGCGCCACTTCTTCTGGCCTGGTCTCTATCGCTCTGTGTGCGACAGTGTTACTTCTTGTGACCTGTGTCAGCGGCAGGATACGCCTGCCTTGCCTACTGCTGGCTTGCTTCAGCCAATTGAAATCCCAACAAAACCATTCTCCCGTGTGGGCCTCGACCTGGTTGGCCCCATCCCCGTTTCCACCAAAAAGAACAAGTGGATTGCCGTCGCGACAGAATATGCCACAAGATACGCCATCGCACGCGCAATACCGACTAGCTGCGCAACAGATATCGCGTACTTTCTGCTCCATGACGTCATCCTGCACTACGGCGCCCCTCGGACAGTAACGAGCGGATCGTGGCCGTCACTTTTTGTTAAAGGTCGTCTTTTATCTGCTCCGCTCTTGTGCTATTGAACGCAAGGTCGCTACCACATACCATCCTCAAACGAATGGGCTCACCGACTGACTGAACCGCACTCTTACTGACATGCTTGCCATGTACGTTTCCGACGATCGCTATATATGACTGGGACACCAGTTTACCACACATAACTTTTGCTTACAACTCGTCCCGTCACAAAACCACCGGATTTTCGCCATTTTACCTTTTGTGTGGCCGCGACCCTGTCTTGCCGTTCAACATGTTGCTACAATTTCGTGTCGACTTCTCAATGATCGATGACGCCCCCGATGCAATTACTTAGGCCGTCCAAGCCCAAGAGGTTGCTCGTCAACGCCTCACACCATCACAAGCTTCTCAAAAGCGACGCGACGATCGCCAGCACCGAGACACACAATTTTCTCTAGGTTCTCTTGTCCTCCTTTGGACGCCCTCACGCCGTGTTGGCTTGGCTGAAAAGCTCCTTTGTCACTACTCTGGTCCGTACAAGGTCTTGCGCCAATTGTCAGACGTGGCGTACGAGATTGCACCAGCTGACCTGTTTTGCTATCTCACGTCAACAACGACATCGTTCTCATCGCCAGAATCAAGCCGTATATCCCCGCTTCAACTGCTTTCCATGATGTGAACCGGGATAGAGCTACGCCCGCCGGAAGGGTGAAGTTGCAGTAAAGAGAACGAGGGAGTTCTCTCAGATTGAAGGAAGACGACGGGACTTATCTCCGCCTGGGAAACCTCTGCAATCACTGTCACAATATTTATAGTGTTCCAGGGTGCAATAGTTTGTCGTATAGCGTCTATGTGAGTCACAAGGGGTCTTACTCTTTGTTCATGCATTTCTTAGCAATTCTTCGATGCAAGTGAATATGGCGACAGTTCTGTGTAGCTCAAAGAAAGTTACTAGAGGTGTGCCACAGGAAAGTGTTCTGTCTCTAACGTTGATGAACTCGGCCATGGTTCGTTCACCTGATCAGTACTAAAGAAAGACAGCAAGGTGACTTATATAGCAATCTACGCTGACGACAGATGTATCTGGCTGTCTCGATATCACCAGAAGCGTTTGCAAACAATTGGCCAACGGGTTGTACGCTATGCGCACACCTATGCCCCATCCTGGAAAACAGTATGAGCAGAATAGTCTCGGTTTATGCTATTCCCCGTTTTGTGAAGACCAGAAACACGGATGAAGATGTGACTATCAATACATCAGCAAGCTAAATACATCAGAGTTCTTGCAGTCAAACTTGACTCTGGGAATGATTGGCCATGTTTCAGCCCTTTTTCCCCGTGCAAACGTCCTTCGAAGGATGACAGGAACACACTGACGCGGCCATTCATCATAAAGTTACACTAGGCAGCAATTGTCAACCGTGTGCTTTTCCGATTGCCTCTGGTCTATGTGAGTCTCACTATGAAGGGCTGGAAACACTACATCGTCGACACCTCATAGTGTGCTCTGGGAGTGCCAAAAGACTGCGCCAAATGTAAAGAATAGTTTCAAGAATCTTGGCTTCCACTGTTGTGTTTTCTCGTCTCTCAACTACTGCTGAAAAAGCTTTGGTGACTGCTCACAGCACAAGTACGTTGTTTGGTACTTGAGTATATGGAAGAAAGGTCTGCTGATCATCCAACAGTTTTCACCAACGGATTCGCTGACACAGAGCGTAAAGCAAGCGCCGCATGTTTGTTATGACGCGCCCCTGAATGTGAAATGAGTTGCGCGACCTGACTGTGTTGTTTCGTCGACAACGTGTGAAATCGTGGCAATTCAGGCATCCTTGAAGGAACTCAAATTTTTTTTGTGAGCAACAAGGAGTCTGGCCTTTGGGCAGAAACATGCTCGGCAACGATCAGAGAATGAATAGGTTTAGAATAAAAGCAGTCGAAGATCGCTGCATATTCTAAAAGACCTGCACAGTGAGTGCCTTGATCAAAGTTTGGTAACCATCGATTTTCGAGCGACCACGCGGACCTGGAGACACCAAGTTTCACGGTGAGCGTGCCTTTTTTGGACATTTACGACCATATTTACATCGGCAACACGTGTGAAGCGTTTTAGGCCTACTGGCGTTCCGACCGAGCTAGGCCGCGTCCACTGCTAACGGACGCTATACGATGGGCCCCAGAGAAAAGATTCAATCATGGAGGCGGGCGAAACAGCGTCCGACAACACTCTGGGTGGGCACGATGATATATATAATGTCACAAACCTGCTGGAAGCGGAGACAGATGCTGACGACTGTATTGAAGTTACGTGACGGAAGAAACACCGCGAAGCTCGCCACGACGACGAACTATTCCTACAGCGCGAGATTGAAATGCGCGGCCGCAAAAGAGGCATTTTGAAGAAAATCCTACGTACGAGTAAAATGCCGAGGCTGCCGAAAGTAGACATTAGGGGATCATAAGGCCACGGAATGGCCTGAACCTCCACACGGTGGGTGGGATGGCATTGGACGAAACGATCAGACCGAAACTACACTCAAAACATCCTGATTGCCAGCACGCCCGACGAGGGGATGGCAGGGAAGTTAGCAAGGATCCGCTCAATTAGAGTGGGGGACAAAAAATACGAGGTCAGTGCGTATGTCTCTGTGCCAGAAGAAATGGTCAAGGGCATAATAAGGGATGTTCCCATCAGTTATACGCAAGATCAACTCTCTCGGGCACTGGTCACTACCATGAACCCCAATCTCGCATACGCGAAGAAACTTGGAAACACCACTGCAATGATCCTCCTCTACGTAGAAAACAGAGTCCCGGCGTGGGTTTACTCAAGCAGCATAATGATAAGAGTCGCACTCTACCGGAAGCAACTCGATTTCTCACGAAATTGCGGAAGACTCGGTCACAGAACCGACGTGTGCCCGAGACTGGAAGTCAAACTCTGTCTGATTTGCGGCACGAAAAACGCAATTACTGCGCACAAGTGCTCGCTAAGGTGCAAAATCTGCTGGAAACCCCACCCTGCTGCCGATCGCACATGTAAAGCAAAGTACAAGGTTCCATACGTGGTCAAGGCGAGGAGATGGCTCGCGAAAAGCAGGGATGACCGCAGGGATGACCGCAAGTATGGGAAAGAGGGCGCACTCACTCCTGAAGATGGCGCGGGGAACCAGTACCCGGCCCTCTCGCAGCATTGCCCATCGGAACGTCACCCAAAAAGAGGCCGTTCGAGATCAAGGTTCGGCTCCCAAGAACGCAACAGAGTCATTGACCCCCACTCTTCCTCATCGGCGATAAAAAGGATTCCTCGCAGTAGAAGCAAAAGCCGCAGCCGAAGCCGTAGCCGTACTGGATAAAACTCAAGTAGCGAGCCCAGCTTCTCGTCGGGCAACGAACAGCCTCCACCTGGCGGAAAGCCGAAGGGATCATGCAAGGTTACTTGGTCACACCTAGAAGCTCAAGAAAGCAGGAGTCCGGAGGGGAACTCACTCCCCGAATACCTAGGGAAGACCTTGAACTCGCCAACCGGAATGCGATTAGAGAAGTTAGACAAAGAGAACAGGTAACTAAAGGATCAACTGAACAGGGCGAGACAACAAAACGAGAAATCGGCGAAGAAGATCGACGAGTTCGAAAAAACGCTAAACAAAATCCTCAAGCGCATGGCGGCACACGCCGGAGGAGCCCCCACCCAGCGTGCGCCCATGGAGCACATAAATGCGGTGGCGGAAGAGGAGATTGACATGCTCGACGTAGAAAGACCGACAGTTGGGTCCAAACGCAAAAATTAGAGTTGCACGCAAACAGATGACCCAGAAAACACACAAGCACCGACGAGACCCGGGTCAAATATCAAGAAAGTAGACGTGGCTGAGCAAATGATCTACAAGTTGGTAGATAAGACGGAACGAATGTTTGAAATGCTTCTCACGAGGCTGAAAGATTCTGACGCAGAACGGAATGCGCAACACGCAACCGTAAACACTCAACTTCTGGCTATAAACCAGTGAATAGAAGACCTAGAACAAAGAAAAGAGCAGCTGCAGCCTCCAGAAAGGGTCGATTCCTCACCTCCCATCACTCGCATTCCGACAATCGTCAACATAAGCAATAAAGTCATTGTCACCCGCCCTGGAGCGGAAGGGATGCACGGTCACTCAAGCTCCTTCAACACCCTCGCATGACCATGGCTACACCTCGAGTGCACAACGGCAGACTCATCGTCTTGCAATGGAACTGCAGAGGCTTCAAAAACAAAAAATCTACGTTGATGCAGTACACGAAAACACTTTCTAAAAACACTTTCACGTGTGATGGCCTTACAAGAGCCTTATGACCACGCCAAGCTTCCGGGGTACGTCACGCACTGTCTGTTCTCCGAGAGCATGGGGCGGAGCATCACGATGTCCATCCTTTTAGGAAGGGGAATATCGTTTGTTAAACACAAGCTGGACATGGCGAGCGACATCGATAACGCTCTAATAGAAACCATACCAAGCAAGGGCCTAACAGCTAAGTTGTTCGTCCTGAACGTTTACAGCACCCCCTCGAAGAAACGTCCCACTCACAACTTTGACTGCCTCTTCAGCGAAGCAATGGCGAAAGCCGCCTTCAAACCCTTGTTCATTTGCGGAGACTTTAACGCCCCGCACACGCACTGGGGCTATGGCAACGCCTCACCTAAGGGGAGGAGGCTGGCCGAACTAGTGGGCGACCTCGGCCTCACCTTGCTAAACGAGCCAATGTTGCACACAAGAATCGGGCAGGGTGTGTGCCGCGACACGACCCCGGACCTCTCTATTTGCGTTAACACGGACGTGGTGAGCTAGGAAAATACGTTTGAAGACCTAGAAAGCGATCATCGAATCATCAACTTTGTCGTTGGCTGTAACGCAGAACAAAGTGCAAATCACAAATTCAGGATCGTCGATTGGGACAAATTTTGCAAAAACAGGTTCAATGAGAAGGAAGAGCCCATCAAGGATATTAGGTCACGGTGCAAAAAAATCCTAGCAGACGCGGAGAAAGCCACTAAAGAAATCGAATGGACGGACTCGTGGAAAGAGGAAGACCCGGGTGGTGACAGAACTGAAGCCCCTGACCCAACCAGAGTGGACAGCTGTCTGGCGCACCTCATCCTGGCCAACCAAAACATTGATGCAGCACAGAGTAAGCAAGCAGAAGTTTAAGAAAAAGCCACGGAAAAAAATCACTGAAGTCAACCGCGAAATCGAGACACACTGTTCCCGCTTATGCGAGCAGGAATGGGAAGAGCTTTGCAATACCATGGACGAAAATATGAGCGTGGGACGCACCTGGAAGGTCCTGAAGCATCTTCTAGATCCCCCCAGTACCAGGACGGCAGTTCGGACAGAGATGGCCAAGTTGCGGCACAAATACAAGGACGACCCAGAGGCCCTCACGGACAAGATCGTGCGGATGCACCTCACTCACCCCAAAGGCCCAGATAACGCCAAGTATACCTAACGAAGAGCTCGACGCGAACCTCTGTACACGAGATCAGGGCGGTTCTTCAACTACTCAAGATGAAGTCGGCACCCGGCCCGGACAAAATCACCAACAAGATTCTCAGAAACCTTGACGACAACGCCACCGTGAACCCATGCGAGTATGTCAATGAGTCCTGGAGGACAGGTCGGCTTCTGCGCGAAGGAAAAATCGCGGACGTGGTGCTTATACCCAAACTAGGCAAGCCACTGGTAGTCAAGAACCTGAGGCCGATTTCTCTCACGTCGTGCGTTGGCATGGTGACGGAGCATGCCTGCCTGAATAGGGTGGTGACGCTCCTCGAAAGTCTAAATGCGTTTGGCACCCACATCTTCGGATTCCGGAAAGGACTCTTCACACAGGACTCAATGCTGCAAATAAAAAAACAAGTCGTTGATGCACCGAGCATGCACCTTCGCGCCATACTCGGGCTCCAACACAAAAGTGCCTTCGACACTGTGAGGCGCACGGCCATACTTGAGACGATCAGTCAGGTAAACCTAGGGGAGAGATTCCACCGATATGTCGGCAGCTTCCTCGACGGGCGAGAAGAGCGAATCAAGATTGACGGGTTACCACCAAAGACGGTCGAGATTGGAGGTGCCGGGACGCCGCAAGGGTCCATGCTCTCCCCAATGCTGTTCAACCTCGTCATGATTGGTCTTCCGGAGCGGCTCAACGCGATCAAAGGCATCAACCATACAATCTACGCGGACGACATTACGATATGGACGACAGAGAGCATGAGTTCTGGGAGTATGCAAGTTAGGCTGCAGCGAGCGGTAAACAAAGTCAAGAAGCACCTCGAAGGCACAGGGCTCGTCTGCGCTCCAAACAAGTCGGAGATCCTGCTCCACAGACCTCGGAAACCAGGATGTCCCCCGAGATACATGGCCGAGGTCCGTCAGATGGGCGTGTTTGTCGCGACAAAAAAGAGTCCGCACACCCACGGTGTCCAAGGTACGAGTCCTTGGCCTCTCGTGGGAAGAAAATGGTGCCAATTCCGAGCTGGTCAGCCATCTGCAGAAGAAAGTGGCAGCCGTCACGAACCTGATACGAATAATCACGAATAAGAGGAAAGGAATGAAAGAGCATGATGTAGTGCGACTAATGCAGTCGTATGCTTTAAGCTACTTCACGTACGTTGCTGCTTACGTCAATTAGAGTACAAGCGAAAGCAACAAGCTCGACACGATCATCCGCAGGGCTTACAAAACTGCATCAAGCGTACCTCACTACACTGCCAACTACAGGCTCTGTGAGTTGCGCGTGCACAGCACGCTTGCCGAAATCATCGAGGCTCAAAGGATTGCGCAGATCGAAAGACTGTCGGGCACCAAGACCGGAAGAACCATCCTTGACTCCGAGATTTGTTACCACGGGATGCGGGGATATAAGTACGCGCTATTGCCAGTGGTCAAGAATTCTATACTTACAGACAATATGCCCCGAAACATGCACCCACGAAAGGCGCGGATGCACAGTGGAGGCGATCCTCAAAGAGCACGGCAGCCGAGAGGGTGTCCTCTTTGTCGACGCTGCTAGATACCCCCGGCCCTATCGAGGGCAACAGCAGAATGAACGAGAGCAACAACAACGCCAATCGACACCTGCCTTCTCCGTGGCGGTGGTCGACACGAGGGAACGAACTCTGGTGACGGGATCTGCGAGGCTCCCATCGTCTGAGGCGGCAGAAAAAATGGCCATAGCCCTCGCAATATTTCATAGTGGAAACGAGGACACTCTTATCGTGAGTGACGCCAAGATGGCGGTCCGAAACTTTACGAAGGGATCGGTATCTGTAGAGGTGGCGCACATGCTAAACGCCAGAGCCGAAGATTTTAAGTCTGGTGCGATTGCTGAAAAGTTTCTCAAGTGGTCCCCCGCGCACGTGGGAGAGCTTGGCAGTGACCAAAGATCTGACCTCCTGTCGAACCACAACGAGCACGCCCACTTTTTCGCGAGACTGCTAACCTGCCGCGACGCAGACGAAAGGGCCGCCAATGTACCACACATTGACGATTGCGAGGCATCTGAGGTCGGAGGACATAATACCTCTACAACGATGGCAACAGACCCCGAGGCCTTACAGGGCTGCAAGGACATAATGGCTACCTTCCACGAGATCCTAAACCATTACAGAAAAACATGACGACGTTACCCACCACCCCACATGCAGCTAGAAAGGTCTCTGGCGTCTGATCTGAGGCGTCTGCAGACCGACACATTTGAGAATCCCCGACACCTGCATCACTGTGTCCCTCGCTGCACCCGTCACCCGGCTGTCCGTGGTGCGGGCACGAGACAGCCGACATGGCGCATATACTTCGGGAGTGTCAGTGGAGTGTTCGCCTCCACCACTCGGACGAGCGTGAGTGTAACCCAGGAACGACTGGCTGAGCGGTGGCGAGCCGATCTCTCAGCCCACGAGCAGTGGACCGAATCTGGGCTGTCCAGCGAGCCAGGGCTATCGCTGAAGACATCTCACGATGCTCAGCAGACGACAGCTCATGGAGGCCTAGCCCGGGCCAGTAATTCCTTGTTGGATCCTAATAAAGTTTATTACCTTGCTACCTGCACGGTGTTGTCTAAATATAACATTTCGATGTATTCTATTGCATAGGGGTAAAGCAGGAAATCAGGCAGCTGACAAGCTGGCCTGGGGTGCTTTAGAGATTAGGCCAACGAAGGCTCCTATAGAGACCATCAACACAAACAGAAGCTGTCGACAAGCACAGACTAACCAGGGAACAGGCCTTTTCTTTACATCACAGTCGGTTGCGGTCAGCGCGTGCACCAGCTAAGTGGCATGCAGATTACTTTTCGCGATGCACTTGTGACCAACTTGCGAGACCTGTGGGGACACAGAACGTTATTTTTTAGGTGACTTAAGCTTTACCAAGACTGTCAATGTGTTTTTTTGGTCCTTTGTTTTTTTTAAAGTACTCGAACGTCCAGGCTCGCCGCACGACAGCGGAAATGTGTTTCTGCCTGGTCACTGGACATTTAGGAAGGAGGTGTCAGGACTGCTCTTGAGCCTTTTGAACATTGAAGAACTCACATCTGACTGGGGATGAGTGACATTTATGTTAAGGTGCAGAGTGGTGATACGTGGGTTTTGTACAACACTGCTTGTCAAATGTGTAGGATGCTACCGGTGTGTGTCTGGTGCATCGCGATGTGCGTCACTACCTGGTAGCACGCCCTTGCTTTGCTTTCAAATGCATTTTAGCTCAATATATTCAGAAAAGGGCGAACCTTGCCGATGCAGTTGTCTGCGAATTTCGCAAGGCTAAACGCGCGTGCACTGGCAACCGAACCCAAGTCCTAAAACAGTAATAAACAACACTTAAAGGTAACAACAAAATGCGGCAGTGTAAAATAACAAGTGACCTTTTTGTACAAAAATCAGATTGTCATATCAAAAACGGCAAATTACAGATAAGTCCGTGATCGCGAGCGGAGTATTTTTATTTAAAAGTGGTGAATAAAAGTACATATGTGGCCAAGGCACCCTCAATGGCCGCATTTCTGTACGCTCTCAGGTGCGCTCTTACTTTTGTTCGTTTGTTTGTGTGTGTGTGTGTGTGTGTGTGTGTGTGTATGTGTGTGTGTGTGTACGCGTTTGTGTGTTTGTTTGTATTTTTCGTATACGTGCACTTTTTCTCTCAACAGCCTTTTTCCTGGCAATACTGCCTCGACCCAGTGCTGGGTAGCGAATAATATGCTCATATGAGGTTAAGCTCTCAGCTTTTCCTCTTCATTTTTTTTCTCTTGCCGAACCGTGCAAAACACTAAACGCAAATAGATTTTGTAACAGCTTACTTGGGGGGCAAAACGAAATGCCCGACAAATGATGCGAGCTCAATTTAAACAACAAACTAAATTGCTTTAGTCTCCCTCACGTGGGTGCCACTCACCTCTATTCCTCACCTCCTATGAAAGGAAACGCGGGGAACGAGTGCCTCTATGGACATGACAAACGGCACTGATGACTTTCCTATCACGAGTGACAAGACGCCAGGCTTATAACGGAACCTTCGCTTCTACCAGTGTAACTGTCGACTGGAGTGAAGAGGCCGGCGAAGTCATCCAGGATTCACGCAATAACCACCACACCCACACTGATTATTTGGAATTAAAACCGCCCTTTGTGCAACTCCAGTTTGACTCCAGCGTTTAATTTTAAATACTTTTGCAACAAAAACAAGTTTTCCCGTAAAGGAAAGCGAAAACCTCGTTTTGCAGTAGGCATATGCTATGTTCCAAATAAAAGTCCTTTTTTTAAACAAATTTCTTCAGACCTTGCTCTTTGATTAGGACCCGGCTTTGCGCCAAAGTGTTCTGACATCCATGCGCTTCCTTTGGCAATTATGGGCACGCCGTGAGTGGTCATTCACTGTGTGTCACTGACGTAACTCATCTCTATATACTTAGATCAACACATGTGAGTGCGAGCACCCGAACCGCACCCCGACTTAAATCAGACATGTCATAATGCTACAGAATTACCACACGTAGCTCCTATAGTCACCATACACTCTATCTATTATGTTATAACACCAAACGCTATCGCCGATGTAGATAGAGTTATCCGGGTACTGAATAGTGTTCATTACAAATGTCCTATAATAGCTGTTATATAGTACAAATGAGCTATAGTTCAATCAATCAAAAATGAAATAATGACTTATTTTGTTTGAATACAGTTATGTATAAGTTATCTTTCTTCTTTCTCTACGAATATAACCCGAAATTAAGAAAATGCAGCACACCAGTTTTTCTTACTTCTCTATTTGTCCCATGAATTCAGCAATTTGTCGCAGTAACAACTGACTCAGGTTTAAACACCGATCGTTGTATATGACTTGTTTTGTTCTATTGCGAGGGCACTTCGGCTGCGTCTACCGGGGAACACTAGAACTTCAAGGCAAGGAGGGTGTGCTGAGGGTTGCAATCAAGACGCTACACAACAGTGAGTACGTTCACTTGTTCGCTTACTACCACGGTACTTCAATCATGTTATTTAAAGCATTGGATAAAATATTGGCGTGCACCACTGATTTGGGGTGACTCACATAAAATAGCTATTGACCATTGACAATACCAAGTTGCAATTCAGTACGGACATGCCAGGTCTTGACCATTCACTGACGCAAAGTTGCAAGTTAAAATTATTTGGGCGACAGTTGGCGAATATTGACGACTGTTGATGACCGTGCTTTACCAATACGAAGTGGTTTGCCTCATGATTGCACTCAATGTTCTATAATTATTTTATATACTCTAAAATAGCGGGATATTGCTTCGTGGTTTACTTTTGTTAATGTGACACTCGTCAACCTGCTTCATAAATGGTTCTTTGAAGACTTAGGCTTGTTACCACAACATCGATTCACAACTAAAGAAAACGGATAACATGAAAGCAGGGAGAGATAATTGTTGTCTGGATTTTGAAATAAATACTGTAATACTATTACGTGGTTGCGTCTAGCCCGTCTTCATAGCTTTAACTACAGGGCATTTTAAACGACCGTATCCTGTCACCGTCTCACGTCTCGCAAAGGCGTCCCGCAGGTTCCACGCTTCATATAGGTAGACCGAGGACGCTGCACGCTTGGAGCACCTGCGGCGGGAGTTAGAGGCATCGTGCTCGAAGCAGTGAACAGGTGAAATAAGACCATAGAGCAGAAAAGGTCAATCACAAAAGCTCGTAAGGCCAATCACAGAGTCTCGATATAAAAAAAAGAAAATGACACAATATGTTACGTAATCGCACGGAAAGGACAAAAAAGAACCAATGAGCAGATAAATACTAGAAAGGAACACTAAACCAAAAGGCACAAATAAGCATAACATAAAGTCAAACTGAAATACAAACATATCAATTCTCCGAAGTTCTTATCGCTTTGACTTGAGACAACTACTGGCTTTGATTTTTTCGTTAAATTAATCTAGAACAGGTTTCCAAAGGCACGAAGGTAAGGGCAAGTCTGACAATTTATGTGCACAAATTGATCATAATTCACTTAAAATGCGTTTAGTTTAGTATTATGCGATGGCTTCTATCTAATCGTACCGAATCAACTTAAGACTATATTCAGTAGTATGATTTCTAGTAAATAACCAGGGAACGTATTCCTCAGAAAAAAGAAGGTGAAATCTATAAAAAATACCGAATGTTTCTCCAGTACAACGTCAAGAACACACGAAAAAAAGTGGTTATGAAGAGTCGATTACATGAATCTATACAACACGCTTTCATTTCTACAAGGCCCTCTGGGCATAATATACCTTTCTGGCATAACTGTGGTCAAGCTCTTGAGTTTATCAGAAATTTCGAATGCAAAAAAAATATGTCTGGCTATAACGAATCCCTAGTGTAAAATATTTCTCGCAGAAATGCCGTCTACAATTGAACTCAATATGGTGGTTGCCGTTTAATTACACTTGAACACCACTAAATCACGAAATAGTAATGTGAAAAAATATTACATGCATGCGGAATACAACAACCTATGTGTGTGTGGTGTTATATATTCATATTTAAATTGTGAATTTCAGACTCCCGTGGTGGTGACAGCGATAGTCAACAATTCTTGAAAGAGGCGCTGATCATGAAAGATTTCAATCACGAGAATGTGCTTCCGCTTATTGGTCTGTGCTTGGACGAAAGAGATGGACTCATGGTCATCACACCTTACATGAAGTACGGAGACCTGCACTCCTATCTACGTAACGAGAATAATGTAAGACAAGTGTTTTTGCAGATCACCAAAGCCTTCGATTCGCTAGAAGCTTTGAAGTTTTCAGTAAACTGCACGTTAACTGTAACTTCTACAATACATGAGTGAGTTTAAAAGATATTAGATATGCAAACTTCTGCGCCACATTTGTTTGTATAGGAGAGTATGAGATATTTATAACTCATCTTCATGTTTTAGTGTAGTATATAAAAATTAAGGAGCGCTTTGAGGGCAGATTTGTTTTGATTATTCAAAACCTTCATTTGGTATAACGGAGAAAATGTCTAAGGAAAGTATAGGCAATGTTATTTGAAGTAAATATAATGTAGACGATATGAAATTGAGGCGGACAAAAAGATATCTTCGCGCTTGCAGGGATGAAACCTGTGGCCTTTGAACAACGTATACAATGCTTTCCCAACTCAACTACAGTGCCGGTCATCCGTCCGTCTCCTTTATGAGGCTTACGTATACATTAAAACCTGAAAGTTAAGTGAAAATATACTGACTCGACGGACCGAATCGCGAGCCTGCGGAAGGCACACTACGTCACCCTACGTCAACCGCTGCATTTCAGCTTGGTCCACGCGGACTGATTCGTGAAACGACGGAAGCTCAAGTCACCGTTGGTATCTTCGGGGAACAATACCGAAATCGTCGCTTGCAGCGTGAATTCTCCACTGTTGTTTAAGTGCTGGTTGCGGAGGATTCCGAATTATGCTACATGTCACGTGACTTATCCATCCACGATCGCGTTTGCTGTGTGAATGCAGCTTTAGTTAACGCTTGGCCTCGAAGAGAGCAAAAGTGGCGAAACTCTCCGGAAACTGGCTCGTTTCGCTGCCCAAGCGGCCGGAAAACCACGCCGCGCGGCCGGCACGCAAAAATCAATCCGAGACCAATTTTCCCGCCACGCGAAATCGAATACAATTGCCGCTTCACGGCTTTGGCTGCGCAAAGTCAAACCACGTGATCTAACCAGCCACAAAAAAATGTTTCAGCCAGCCACAGATTCAACATGGCGGCAAAGGCATTGGCGGTGGCTCGCATCGGCTCAGATCGCTAACTACCCGCGCCGCACCGATGACGTTTGACGGCCTCAACGAGGACGCGTTCATTGAGAGCCTGTTTCGGAATTACGATCGACAAGAACTTTGGAATTAGACGGTGCAGCAGCAACAAGCGTGCATGCCCCAACGTGCCTCGCGTTTGTGTACAGCCAGCTGAATCCGATGCCGCCGCTTGCAGTGCGTTCACTCATGTCGTTTATGCTGGCTTATCTCCCAAAGACGCGTTTGAAAGGGTGCGAGCTGTTTATTTTCAGTACTTTGCGTGAACAGCTAAAATTTTCTATGAAGTTAGTTCTCAGAAAGCAGGCGAAGTCTGATTAATTCTCAAGGTAGCGACGGCAGTGGTGGCGCTGGGGCAGAACGAATGTGAAAATTCTGAAGGAGCGCGGTCGTGCTTTTGTGGCTGCTCTGGCTATTTCGTTTTTGCCTCACAATTCAAGTGTGAATGCGTCCTAAAGGGGGCCTACGACACTATTTGAGCCCGTATTCTTCGTCAGTTCTTCTGGTGCTGAGGAACGTGCCATATCGTTGCAGACATGGCAACACCGAAATCAAGGCTGTTATAATTTTCTTTCACGGGACAAACTATCTTCATTTTAGGGAGCATTCATGTGCGTGCATCACGGAGACGCGCACGCATGAAAGCTTCCTACTTGATTTAAGACTACAGCGACCAATATCAGCTATTTTAAATGCGAAGCATTTCTTAGCAAACTTCGGCGACTTTGAGCGTATCTATCTATCTATCTATCTATCTATCTATCTATCTATCTATCTATCTATCTATCTATCTATCTATCTATCTATCTATCTATCTATCTATCTATCTATCTATCTATTTATCTATCTATCTATCTATCTATCTATCTAGCCACCTACAACATTTAGCTCTCCTACCCGTTTCGACAATGTTATCGATACCAAACTTGGTACGGCGTAACATGAATGTATGAAGAACATATTTGACTGTAATAACATGAAAATCATAACTTTTATGTCAAGACTGTCATGATTACATTTCATGGTCCTGCAGCTCTCGCGGTGGTATCGTTCAGATGGCATGTTTAAAACCGATACAGTATGACATGATTGCATGGCGAACACAAGCGACAGACCCTAACATGAAAATTATAACATGCGTGTCATATACATGACTGCGTGCCTCGCTCATGATGCGCTGGCGGCCGTTTTTCTGGCTTCACTTATACCAAATTTGGTATTACGGGACGTGAATGGATGACAAAGGTGTGATACTGGTGCAAACACCATAAAAATAGTGTTTGCAACAGTATCGCCAGTATAGATTCAGTAACTGACATGCTCAATTCATTCGATTTAGAACCATTGAAAATTCGAAGACAAAAACAAAAACTTAAATGTTATATCGTATAATGCAGGAGATATAAAAATACCTGAAGACGAGTACATACGCCTTCCCGTAAAACGTAGCGCTAGATTGAATCATGATGCCCGCTTTAAACCTTTCAATGCTCGCACTGACATCTTTCGGTGGTCATTTTCTTCCGGATGCTATAGAACAATAGAATCGTTTGCCCCATCATGTTGTTATTAGTACCGATCTGCAATCTTTTGACAGAGAAATTGATGCTTATTTTTGTCATGGTTGAATTGAACTACTGCAAATTTCGGTTTCTTGTGTGCATTGCTATTATGAGTGCAAGTTGTTTTTGTTTTCTGTTTGTACTTACTATTGTACTCTCTCCCTGTTATGACCCTCAAGCGAGGATTGACAGTATTATTAAATAACTAAAAAACATGAGATGCGTGTCACGTAACAAAATGACTACAAGCTACGCTCATGATGTGCTCGCGGCCATTTCGCAAGCTTCACATGTACCAAGCTCAGTATTACGCGACCCCAATGGTGGACGAAGGTATGTCACTGGTGCAAACATGATAATCATTAGATGCGTGTCATGTCACGCACCTGTGTACTCGGTGTGTCCTCGCAATTGCATTCTTTCTTTTTTTTCAGATGAAAGGGGTTCTTCTGCCGTGTTCTTTCGTGTTTGTGTTTATGTTTGTATCTTCTTTACATTTTGAAAAGCGAAAAAGAACACCACACGAGCGCTGTCCTCAATCTTCTTTCCTTCGTTCATTGGCCTATACAGTGATCGCTCAAACGAAACTCATCAAAGTTTCTCTTCCAGTGAACACAACGATAAGTCAAGATGCGTATCCGAGACTCCGTCCCCAACACTGTCGCAGCTCATGGACAAATCTCTAATGTGTGTGACTTGTGAACAAAGTTGTGGCCTACATATGAAATATTTTCAAAATAAACTATGGTATATGTCATTCTTATCTTTAAAAACTAAAACGGTTCCAAGTAAAACCTATCTCAAACGTTCACAAAGTACCACTGCACAGAAACGGTTGCTTTACTGCCCCCTTGAAAATATTGCATCAAGTACAGGAGAACGACAATATTAAAAAAATTCAGCAGATCCCAACTACCTGGGAATCAACGTGTGCGAAGTATGCGGGGCAAGGTGACCGTGTCGTATTTTTTTATTGAGCGACACGTCATGAAATGACGCTAAATATATGTAGAAACGTTGCATGCACAGAAATATGTTGAAGAGGGGCAGAAGTTTACATAATAGTTTTTTTCACAAGCGCAACAATGCCAACAAGAGCATGCGTATTAAGAACACCAGAAGTTGATATGAACCGCTGATGCTCGCGAGGATACTCGCCCTGTACACTGCTTCATAAAACAACATCAGCGCCTGGCAACAAACTACAATTGACGTTAACCCGACGTGACAGCTGTATCAAAGGAGTACATATGTAATGTTCATAAAATCGCGTAGGCAGCACTGCAACCACTATTGACATTTCACGAAGATTAGCGTCTATTCGAAAAGTAGTTCCGAGACCTCGCGTAGCTCTGTGGTAAAATGCTTCAATGCCATGCAAAATGCTGGAGTTCGATTCCGGCTGCGACCCAGAAATTTATTCTTTGCATTTTTCGGGTCGACGCTACCGATGTCGGGTATTTCTTGACGCTCGCGGGTTAAAATTTCCCATGTGTGTTCTCGTCATTCCTGGGTAGATATTAAGTGTCAATCACCTGTGGCACATACCCGCATACCAGCGGCACATACCTGCTCCTGGGTATGTGCCACACTCTGGCGCGAAGTGTTTGACGACGTACACGACGGGATTGTCACATTATTCATGCCTTGACCAGCGCGTAATATTCGTCAAACCGTCTTACCCTCTCATGCCCATTTTGTTCACGCCACGTTAAGGGGGTGACCACGAGAATACCCCAACGTAAACGGATAGATAGATAGATAGATAGATAGATAGATAGATAGATAGATAGATAGATAGATAGATAGATAGATAGATAGATAAGATAGATAGATAGATAGATAGATAGATAGATAGATAGATAGATAGATAGATAGATAGATAGATAGATAGATAGATAGATAGATAGATAGATAGATAGATAGATAGATAGATAGATAGATACACTCAAAGTCACCGAAGTTCGCCAAGAAATGCTTCGCATTTAATAGATCATGTTTACAGCTGCAATGACTACTTTAAGAAGCCTTTCACTGAGTCCTGCTGTTCATGCATAAGTTCGCGCCAAGTCAGTTCAGGTCTTCACATGTTCTCCAATTCTATTCCATTGTTACAGAGACCAACATTAAGAGATCCTCATAACATTCGGAATACACGTGGCCAAAGGCATGGAATATCTGGCACACCTGAAGTTCGTGCACAGAGACCTTGCTGCTAGGAAACTGCATGTAAGTCACGTCACTCACTGACAGATGTTAGCTGTCATCTCAAAACTAGCTTTCTCATCTTTTGAATAGGCTCAGCGAAGATCTCGTCGTCAGAATAGCCGACTTCGGTCTGTCGAGAGACATCTATGAGCGAGATTATTACAGCGAGCAAGACAGAAAGACTAAGCTGCCCGTGAAATGGATGTCTCCAGAGAGCTTGGAAGCCGGAGTCTACGATCACAAGACTGACGTGGTAAGCGTTGCGATGACTAAACTTTTCTCGTAATTAATGGTTTCAATTGCAACATAGTCGGCCCTTACGCAAGGCTACCCAAAATATCAAATGCCTTCAAGATGTAGTTCTCTTTAAAAATGACAGGGTTAGTAAATGACACGATCTATCTCTCTCGTTCCCACAAAAAAATAAGACGACTGTTATATGTTCAGGTATTCGTTTTTTTCCACGAGCCATTAGAGAATAGAAGGCCCTATCACCTGATGTTGTAAACATTTTGGACAACGATGTATTTTAGCACGCTTTGGGAGTGTGTTTACTTTGTGTATTTTTGCATGTAACCTCATGCTGTAATGACCAATGGGGCGTTGTAGCTATGCAATAAATAAGTAATTAATAAATTTTGATCGTTTTTGAACTACACAGCTGTTTCACACACTACACGCACGACCACCATTCCCAGGACTTGGGGACACTTGTACGTAGTACCATCTCTTGGCGGCAGCAACGGCGTCCCTGCCATAACTGAATAGGCGAAAAAAGATAAATGGTTGGTTATCGAGAACTATCCGTTTTCTGTAGAGCAGAGACACACCGAAACATTTTGATAAAATTGAAGTATCGCACTACAAAGCATGTGGCGTCCTAGGACCACTGAACGCCGCCCATCGGAAACAGTCAGGGAAAGCCGCACGGTTTGTATCTCGACGCTGTAACTTTCAAAGAATATTTAAATGAGCCTCGGGCTGTGCAAAACCGGGAGTCATTTACGATGACTAGCCTTTTTCGTCAGATATATTTTTTTTGCCCATTTCCCACTCGGTTACAGCGGGCCGCCACTGTCACTGAAGAGAGATGGTGCAACGTGGATGTCTACAAATCCGAGTCCCAATGTGGAGAACACTACGGCATCTTTCGTTTGTTCACATTGGCTAAATCTGGGGAAGGACCTTCTACAACTCGCTATGCTGTAGATGTACGGCTGCTAACCTAAAAGTGTAGAAAGTAATGCGTAGTTGCTCAAATGAAGCTGAGCCCGCCTGTAACTTCCTCTACCTCACCCAGTGGTCCTATGGCGTGCTCTTGTGGGAACTGATAACCCGTGGAGCAGCACCGTACGCACACATCGACAACTGGGACATGCTCAACTTCCTTAAGGATGGACGTAGGATGCAGCAGCCTTATTTTTGTCCCGACCAGTTGTAAGTTTCTTCTACCGACGTATTGATCGTCGTCATGTGTGTAATTGATACTTTGTGTAATGGTCGTCATTTGTGTGATTGATACTTTGTAATGAGCGTTAAGCAATCATCTCTCTAAATTTTTATATCTTCTTTGTTCTCATGTACAGGTATAAAATCATGCTTCAATGTTGGGAACTGGATCCTGAGAAGCGTCCCGCATTCGGAAGGCTTGCAATGGATGTGGCTAGTGTGATTACCAACTTTGAGAAGAAGAATGAAGACAAGAGGATCAGTTTGAACGTCACATACGTGAACTGCCCGCGACCGTACACCGCTCATTTAGAGAACCGGTGACTTTAACCGCCGGAAGCACCCTGCGCGGGAACATTTTTGGAAGATATCAAGACGATTACATAAGAGTTCACGTTTTTTTTCTGTTTTGTTTCGAAGAAATGTTATAGGCCAATGCAGTGATGGTCAAGCTCAAAGCGGGTAAATTTCTGCGCGCGTAAAAATACCAGATAATTATTGTTGCACGAAAACACTTCAATTACACAAGAAATCTGTAGACTTAGCGCTGCGGGAGTGGTACATCTTGTCAATAAGCCAAGCTTTGAATATAATGAAATACTATTGAAGGCAGGAAATGTGTCTGTTGGGAACCAGGAGGGGGCCGGGGTAAAGAACTTCGGTTCATTGGAAGGTCTGAATCGTCCTTTCTGGAAATCATCTTTTTTTCTCAATTTACATTGGTTGTAATTCTTATTATGAAAAAAAAATACTTCATGTGTAGAAAACATTTTCCATGATTGAACCCTGCTTTCCGTTTGGTTGACCGTGGAAGCCCGGTAAACTTTCATAAAAGTTGTAAATGAGGGTCGTAGTAAAATCAAACCCAGCTAGAAAGTTTACCTCCTCTGTGTATGTTCTAACGTAGAGTTTAGTTCTGAAAGTGAGAAAACGATGCGTGCAAACTGTGGAATAACACCCAATAAGTGTGTCCGGAAACAAAATTCCCCAGAAATGCAATAGTAGACAGCAAAGATGCAAATCCTACTGCTGAAAGAAGCATGTGGGGGGTTGGACTTGAGTGCAAGTAAAAACACGAGACAAACACAAGATATGTATTTGGGGTCCGAGAAGAATGTTCTAGTATAAGAGCTGTACACTATATCAAACATTTCGTTGATATTTTGTGCTATTTCACAAATTTCTATTTGCCCCCTTTCTAATAAAACTATCATCCCAAATGCGAAATAAAAGCTTCACCGCAACACAACATCGTGGAGTGGCGAAGCTATTAATGAAGCATGGGCAAGAGCTCCTGGAACAGGATGTCTGGAAGTCAATTATGCCACTGGTGCTAAGCCATGAGTGCTTCGGGAACCCCTTGCGGACTGGTTCTGGCGCAAAGGAAGAGGGACCCTTTGCAGTCGGTGAAGTGATGGGGTGGTTTATTTCTCCCTGGCACAAAATATTCAGAACTACCACGCCAGTTCGATCTCAATAACTAGTCGATAAGTTGTTTGGTCTGTAGGGGAATTTAACCGGTTTCAGTTATGTTTGTTCTTTAAATATGCAAGGTTAGAATAGGTATGCTGGTGTGGATACGTAGTAGAAAATCAGAACAAAAACCTTACAACTGTTGCATGGAAAAGGGGTTACATAACTTAGCTTTGCCACAGCACAAGACAGCTATGTGATGCCGCATTAAAAAAAAAGTGGTGGTAATGGGATTACGTGTACCTCCAAGAAAAGCGTTTTCTTTCTAACGCCATAACGTTAATGAGCTTGTTTCACAGAAATTCTAGCATTGGAGTGGATGTCGTTGCCCGTGAGCAAAAAAAATCTTGTGCGTGACCAAAAATTGAGATATATTCAAATGGAATAAATAATTAAATTTCCAGGCATGAGTGAGGATTGGACCCAGGCCCTGTGAGGAAAAATCAGATCTACGACATTTGTATGAGAAGACTTGAAAAATTCGCTTTTGATAAAAATACTTTATGAATGTCCAGTAGTGGCAGTAGTGTATTCAACACATCATATATGGCGTGGCAGAACCAGGCCAGGCGTCAAAGACGTGTGGGCTTTTAGAAGGCCCAACCTTTACTAAACGCTCAGCCATATTTATCTATCAGCAGCAGCATAATCATCACAAAATGACGTATAGTGGGTCATTTGCAATTCACAAGAGAAATTAAATTGATTAGTGGGCACCACACAACTGTGCTCACAGGAGGCATGCAATAATAATTTCAAACGGCCGATGTTACGCGTGCAGTCGGTCTTTTCCTTAAGGCACGGTTGAGGCAAACACCTGGAATTGATGACGATATGTCACAATATGATGATCATAACAGACGCCGCAGTGGAGGTCTCCGGAAATTTTGACCATCTGGTGTTCTTTAACTTGCCCTGATATTGCACAGTGCACACGCCGAGAATCGAACCAGGCTAGCAGTTCAGAAGGTCATGCGCACGAAGTAACATAACACTACCGTGACCTATACTCTCCCTAGACAACACTCGATTCTGAGGTCGTCCTCAAATGGCACTATCTTCATCGCACCGCTATGATGACTTACTCAGCTATGAGGACTACGCAATTACTGAGGATGACACGAGCTGGCTTGACTCGGAAACGTATTTGTGAGGGCTCTCTGAAGATAACAGTCTATCCCAAAAAAAGTGCATCCAAGAACATTTTGGGGATAAAAAAACGCAATGCACTGAGCACTTGATATAATCTCTCGCGTGCTTTACGAACGGAGCAGAGGAATCTATTAGATGAAAATTTTCCCCGCACATTCGTTTCGTACAATCGTACAGTTACAGCATGTTTTCACATCGTTGCTTCTCTTTTTTAATGAAATTTTCAAATTACACTTTTCACCTAATCAAACGCACGTAATTAATCAGCTTGGGTATCGAAAGTGTATTGCGAAATATGCATTTGACATAGTACGTTCTTAAATGTCACAGCCTTAAATAATTTAGTATATGTGATCCGCTTTGGCACGTAATAACAAACTAGCCGCTGGCAACCATTGACCATAAGGTGCTGTTCTGGATAGTCAAATAGTCAAGCCATTGCAAGCCAACTGGCTGTCAAGACGGGATCTTTCAGTGAAGGTACAGTGCACTAGTGAAAATTCGTGTGCTTTGTTATTTATTTGCATGGTTAAGGTGAGATTTGTGTGAAGGTGTAAATCGTAGATGACGACAGGAAGTCAAGGGCCGTGTTCATGGGTGCATCGGGTCACTCAACATTCTGAATGATAATGGAGGTACTGGCACCAGCTGACGACGGCGAGTCGGGCTTCGAAGCACCCTGCATAGTCCCAACGTCAAAGACACATGCTTCTGCCTCTGACACATAGCCCGACTTCGGGCAAGTCAACTCAAGGCCCGTTTCGAGTGTACTGGTAGGCTGCCAGAGCAGCGCCTTTAACACTAATGAGTGCATGGAGCATGATACTAGTGGTGATGACGACACTGTCAAATTTTCGAGAAACATTAAAACATTGGTGATTTAGCTGTGTTAACTGCCTTAATACTGCTTTTTTTCAGGCTTTATAGCCAGACTCTGAAGCTTGAAAAAGCTGTTCTCAAAACCAATTGTGACTAATTACTCCTAAATAAATAAGCTTCAGTCAACAAGATTTGTTTTTTTACTGTCATAGTCGAGCACTGTCACGTTTCGGTTGCTTGATACAGTATATATATATATATATATATATATATATATATATATATATATATATATATATATATATATATATATATATATACAAGACCTCACAGAGGTGTTTTTTCTTATGTATTTAAATACATCGCAAAGAAGTAAATTATATGTAGCATCACAGCCCACAAAATACCGAACCGGCCACGCAATGGTCCTTCTAAAAACATACTAAAAAAGTTCTCAAGTGTTGTTTTGAAGATGCCCTGGGCATTTTATGAATACGGACAACAGGAGTGGATTAAAGCCATTCTAGCACCAAATGAAGACATTCTGGTCGCGTCATAATATCTTCAATGTGGCATACTGAGGACGTGCTCACTCCTGAGCTTGTATTTGTGTTGACTGAAAGCGAAGCTCAAGCGTCCTCCTAATTTTCATGTTTAAATATACATTTTTTGAATTGGTCGAGCAGGCCCCAAGAAATGGCTTCGCGTACCTGCTTGGGGTCGCCGATTTGCGAACCACAAAACTGTGCTGTGATGATGGAAGACAATGTGATTTGTCACCTAAATGTCATTGCTGTATCTCAATTCACAGAATTCACCTGGTAAATATTGCGTGCTGCATAAAAAAGATTGGTTCATGAGAGCAGCCAACTATACTGGAGGGGATATACGTAACCATTAGCCGACTCATCATGCAAATAAGCCATGCGATTGCTTCATTACTAATTATACCCTGTATCATTAGCAGACATGTAAAACGAATGTACTCGACATTCTCATCATCCGATGTGGGGATCGAGGAATTGCCATTAGTGAGACTTCAGAATTGAACAAAATATTTTTCGCTTCATAGCCATTTTTCCGAAGCCTAGTAGGTACACGCAATAACCCAAGGTGTGCTTTACTGAGCTCCACCACGATACAGCTTTAGGATAACTTGTTCTTGGCTTAGTTGGTGCGATGATGCACACGTCGTTTGCCGCTAAAAGACGCACGCGCAGAAGAAGACAACGACAAAGGCAGTACTTCCTGGCTGATCACCCAGAGTGGGTGTGAGCTATTCATATAGATCACCATCACCATCATTAACATCATCCTCACTTCCAAGTAAACTTACTTGTGCCTCTACGCGAAGAATATATGCTGAAATAAAAAAAATGCTTAAAACTACAAACATATCTAACCGGCAACAGTGCAGTTGCAACGACCGACATCACCAATGCACAATTCAACCTCCTTCTGAATGTAAGACGCTTTAAAAGCTAACTAACTTTTTGTTTATTGTTCCTACCGAGAATGTTCACGTTATCAAATCATGGTTCACACCTTCAATCTTTACAGTAACGTATTGCAGTGCGATTATTTATAGCATGCCAAAACAAAACACTGGTGAACGCACGCCTTACTTCATAATAAAAAGTATGTCACAAAATCTTCATAGTATCTACAAGGGCCATTGAAAGGCGGAAAGAGTCTGTAGAGCGGGCCCACTGAGACCAACATTTTGCGCCTAATTTACGCAACCAGGTATGTTTAATCATTCCATATGTCCAACGAATTCCAGGTCACTTTGTTGCAATACGGGTCAGTACTGCGGCAAAGCCTTTGTACCCCATTCAGCAGAATGAGTCAGTGAATAAAAATATGTACTAAATCAAAGACAAACCACAGGGGCATTCGACGAGGTATGTGTGGAATCCTCAGTACAGGATTAAATTAGCCACAGCTGCCATGCGTGCTTTCACGGCCACTTCGTGCTTGTTTCGGTAATAAACTCAGACAGCAATGCTCCCTTATGGTTGTGTTGGGGCAGCATGCCCCAACGCTGTCACCTTCCACCCCCCCCCCCGCCCCCACCCACACGCTAGACATTCAAAAAATCTCACAATACATTTTGCTTGAAAACACGCCACCAGGGCGAAGTTTTGCTACAGCAAAATATTAAGTGTACATTAGGCGACGAGCTTATAACAACCAACAAAACCATTAATGTAGTGTTACGATCGGCGAGCCACCCTTTGCCGCAGGCGACGGGACATTTATTTTATACCTCTGTTATACCCCTGTCGCACGGCCACCACCAAACTCCGTTGAACACCAGTCAACGTAAATCTCCCCTAGGTGGTTCGACGGAGGAGTTGTGGCAGTGTCACACGGCAATGAAAAGGTTGTAACAGTTGGCGTGAGGGGGCTCAGCTGGCGCTGTTTGATTTTCGGAAAAGTATTCTAATTTCATCGCTATTGATTTTTTTGTGAATCCTCGTTCTGGGGTTTTTACAAAAAAAACACTATTAAGGAGGTAAGAGGCTAACAAACCATAAAAATATTTTCAAATAAAAACAAATTCGCTAAATGTAGCGATGCTGCTATTGACGCTGGCCACATTGTGCTTTTAGTTGTTTTGTTGCCTGCGTTCATGTTTGTGTACAAAAGTTCTTGTGCTTCCTTGCCTCGTGAGGGCACATTTTGTGTTCTTCAGCCATGAGTGACACAGCGACGACCACAACCACACGCATGGATGAAATATTTTTCAATGGCACCGGCCGGCCGACTCGCGAGGCACGGAGTGTAGAGCATCGGTGTTGAGAGTAAGTGAACACTGGCGGGCGTAAATATACGTAAACAAACACGCGTTGTGAATGAGTACTACAACGAAAGAACGTTTAAGGTTGCCAAAATGTATTATTCTTTCACTGCGGCCACTTAGTGCTCGAAATTTTTCTCTGACCTCTACTATGCTGGGGACGAGAGAACCTCGTTTCGCTGCGAAGGGAGATCGTTGAACGTCCTTTGCGAAACGCTCCATTTACCTTCGTTTGGGTAAGGGTGGCCGTGTGACACGGACCGCATCTTCGATGTCGTAAAGACGAGAGAGTTAAACGGTCTTCGCGGGTGCCCGTGTGACGGGGGTATTACACGGGCACCCGCGAACACCGTTTTACTCCCTCGTCCTTACGACAATGGAGATGGGGTCTGTGTCACACGGCCACCCTTACCCAAACGAAGGTGAACTCACTGAGACAGTTAGCGTCCCCACTGAGACAGTTATCGTGCGCTCCTCCCCAATTTCCTTACCTTTTCCCTCCAACATTCCTGTTTTTTAATGAATAAACAATGACTCACTCACAAGGGTTGCCGAAAACAGTGCCTGTTATCTTCAATCATCCACTTCTTCATTCGTGCCACGTGTGTGTGGACCCTCACGTGCGATTTCAAACTTCGAGTTGGTTTCGATGAACAACGTACTTCCAACTGACATGGCGAACTTCAGGTGCGTTTTAGTCAACGACATCGGTCCAAACGACGTCGGTCCGAATGACGTCGTTGACTGAAACGCACCTGAACGACCAACATTTACGTGCGAAATAGATGCCAGTTCGAAATGTCCATATAACGTACGTGCTCTGCTTCCGCGTTGACGTGTGCCCTAGTGAATTGACAGCTACAGCCAGGCAACAAATACGACGTTGATCATCGACAGCCAAAACAAATCCAAAGGGGTAAGTTCGCATGTTCTCCATTTCCTTTGCACGTGGTTGAAAGCCAGGTTTAAAATAATATTTGATGATATCGACGATCATTGCAAAGCCACACTAATACTAACGAACGAGGAAATGTTACCATCAACCATCTAGTTCTTGTTTACGCGAGGATACTGGTTGTCAAACACATGGGCCGTATTTATTTACAAGGCGGAAATGTTCATGCTCGCTCATCGTATTGAAAGCGACGGCGCTCTGTTAATGATTGAATGTTGTCATAATATTGTGCACTAAAATCGCAGCTGAAGCGCGGAAAGGCCACTGTTGAAATACACGCAACTGTCAATGACTGGCATCATTAGCGCATTTCATGCGTTGTTTTTAACTGAAACCAAGAGCCTTCCGTTTTCACTGATTTCAATACAATAAGCCAGCATGCAGCATGTCCATCCTGTAAGTATCAAGCCACAAGTGTTTCACACAGAGAAGTTTTTTTGCGTAAAAGAGAACTAAGTAGTTGATGTCGAGGCTAGTGTAACATTTTCTCGTTCGCTAGCACCCCGGAGGCACAGCAAAACCTCGTCAGATGCAGATTGCTACCAATCAGTTTATTTCTGGGCAGTAAAAAACTACTTTGAGGGCAGATCAAGTGTGGCTTCGCAATTATGAAGAGTGATATCACCTAATCTGAATAAACTTGGCCTTTCGCCCCTTGAGACGAAAACGGAGAACATGGGAACTTGTCACTTTGTATTTCGGCTTTCGCTGTCGATAATCCACGATGTATTCATTGCTGGTTGTAGCTGGCGATTCACTCGTGTACGTCGGCTTCCAGGCACATGTTGACGTGGAGGCACGTTTAACAGTTGGAACAGCATCGCACACTGAAACTATCACCACCTTATTGAAACCACTCGAAGGTGCTAGAGCCTCACCGTACGGTGGCGCATTCGCGTGGGCGGCTGCCTCATCTCATAAGGGTACGGTTCACACAAGGCAGCAAAGTAGCGAGTGTGCTTCCACGCGATAGAACAGCCGTGAACACCCCCTTCATGTGTGCGTACGCGCGTGCGTTTGCAGGCGCACGCGTTCCCAGCTACGTGACTTTGAAAGAAAGAACCAATAGCGCGAGACAATCCTGACGGTGTGGCCAGCTTCCACCTCGCTCTCTTTCTTTTCTCTTTCGCGTGCGCTGCGGCGCCAGTATTTCAAAATACGACTCCGGGACAGAATAAAAGCATCCGTCTAACTTTGTGGCAACAAGGAGAACTGCGAACACGCCAGGCTGTTTTCATTTATTTTTATTTACAGATACTGCTCTCTCATGTTTGAGACATTGAAAGAGTGGTTACAATAAACAAACAAAAACAGTAGAAATAAAAAGCATAAAATTACGTAATTAGACAGCTGTTCAACAAACAATAAATGATCAAACAAAAAGAACAACAGCAAAATTAAAAACATCAAATCAGATAATTGGACAGTTGTTTAACAAACAGCGCATGCGGTAGTCATTACAAAGTGGCGTCCAGATGATTCCAAGTGCCAACTGTGCACGGCAAAAAGAGTATTTATAAGAATCAATAAAACATCTAATTGGCACAATGTTGAACGGATTGAATCGACAAGTCACATGGGTAGGATGATTGGTGAACGAAATGGGTGTGGCAATGCGGACGGAATTGTGCACGATGTTATGTAGCATGGTAAGCCAATCACACATACGTCCGTGTTCTAAACGGTTTAGCAATAAAGCATGCTAGTGCTCTGAAGGGGAGGATTCACGGTCATAACAGTTAAAAATAAGTCTAATCGCTTTCCGCCGGATGGCCTCAAGTTTATGTCAATTGCTAAATGTGGTGACCACACAACAGACGCATATTCAAGAAGAGGCCTGACCAGTGATTTTAAGGCATCAAGCTTGCATTCTTTTGGCGCGCCCTTTAGCGTTCTTCTTAAGTAACCTAATTTCTTAAGCGATTTTGCAGAAAAAAGGTCGATGTGTTTGAGCCACTTCAAGTTTGGAGGGAATACAACACCAAGATACTTTTTAGAACTAGAACTTTTTTAGTGTGTGATTGGAGTCGCCATAGCTAAATTGCAATGGCTCCTTTTTAAGTGTAAAAGTTAACGTCCCGGTTTTCTGAAAATTAAGCTCCGTTTGCCATGTTCTGCTCCATTCGCAAAAGGAAGAAAACACATCATTCAACAAAACTTGGTCAGTGACGCTACGTACATTGAAATACAATACACAGTCGTCGGCGTATAGGCGGAGCTTAACTGGAGTGTTAATGACAACCTGAGTGACATCGTTGATGTAAACTATGAATAAAAGGGGTCCCGAGACAGAGCCTTGTGGAACACCTGAGGAAATATGAGCTTGTGACGACTGTTCGTGGTTGTAGCGAACAAACTGACTCCTCAGGTGCAAATAATACGTAATCCAAACAAGTAACTTGTTAGCATATGGGCCTGTAAGAAGGTTACGAAGTAACCATGTACTCGGAGGTGCTTGGTTGCGATTACTCCACGCAGTACGGCTGTCACTTCCGCCTTGGATACAGCCGTCACGTCGGGTTAACGTCAATTGTGGTTAGTTGTCATGCGCTGAAATTGATTTATGTAGCAGTGTCCAGGGCCAGCATTCCCGCGAGCATCGGCGCTCAGCTTCTGGTGTTGCCAATAAGCGTGCTCCATTTGGCATCGGTGCTCAAGTGCAAACAACTGGTTATATAAACATCTGCAACTTTTAAACAAACATCTGTGCGATATTTGTACATATATCTAGCGTCATTTCATGACGTGCGCTCCATAAAAAAATTCCAACACAAAAAATTCTAACAAATTCGGCAGATCTACCTTCGCATAACGTCGTTCTGCCGAATTTCGTTATTCATGGAAAATATGCAAAACGGCGCTCGTATGATGTTATCCTCAGGTGAGACTTTCGGTCACATTATAATGCCGTCATCGACTGCATACGCGCTGAAGTTCATTTTTCGCCCCTGTGGGCCAAAAGCAATGGTTTCTTGGAAGACAATGTGATTAGAGGCACCATCGGGCCTCATCAGTCCTGCCACGGTGGTCTAGTGACTGAGGTACTTGGCTGCTGACCCACAGGTCGCGGGATCGAATCCCTGCCTTGGCGGCTGCATGTCCGACGGAAGCAAAAATACGGTACGCCCTTGCGCTCAGATTTGGGTGCACGTTAAAGATACGCAGGTGGTCGAAATTTCCTGAGCCCTCCCCTACGGAATCTCTCAAAATCATATGGTGGTTTTGGAGCGTCAAACTCTACATATCAATCAATGAATCAAATCGGGCCTAATCGAACTTCTGGTGTTAAAAGGCAATCACTTGTTACCAACATCGATAAAGCACGGAGCATGCTGGAATAGTATGATTATTCACTCGAGCAGGTCGTCATCTTACAGACCGATCAAGAAAATGCTTTTGACTGTGTAGGCCATATGACTATGTTTGCGATTTTAAATCATGTTAATCTTGGTTCAGGTTATCTGTGAAAAAGTGGCTCTGGCGTACCGAAACTGCACTACGAGATTGATTGCCGGAAGAGGGGGCCCCCATTTGTGTGCAACGTTCAGTTTGCCAGGGTAGCCCCCTTAGCCCTCTTTTATTTTGTGTTTATATTGAAACACTGTGCATGAAAATATTCAGAAACGATAGCATTCTTGGTTTCAACTTATAAGCAGCCGAAAAGAAACTGCTAGCTTATGCAGATGATGTAGCTATCTTCACACGGGATCAGCGGAGTATCACACAGCATGCCAAAAGTGTGCGCGAGTTCAGCCAAGTCACCGAAAGTGGCGTGAACTAGGGCAAGTGCCTTGGGCTCTGGCATGGGTCATGGCCAGCGAAACCTGACCATTTTGCCTTGGGTGACGACTCCAGGCAAGTACTTGGGCATCTCACTCGACTGTTATCGCGACAACGATCAGTATTAGAAAGGACAGGCTAAAGATACACAAGAGAAAACGGAGATGTGGAAAGGAGGTGCCCTTTCGATCTTTGCTGGAGTCAGTATTTGCAACCTGTATTTTATCAGCAAGCAGTGGTATGCTATGCAGGTCATACATTGCTGACGGACTAATGTGCGGAAACTGCATAGGATATTTGTGACATAATTATCTCGGTTTCTGAATGAGAACGATGCAGTTATCTGGGCTTCTGAATGAGAGCGATGCAATCGTACAAACTTGTTTCGACGGGTGAAAGACGGCGGTCTCCGTTACAGCCACCCCTTCTTAGGCCAACTAGTTAACCAGTATTTGTTTTTTAGAGATGCGACAGACCCGTCGTTTTTAGGCACACTATGGTAACTCAATCTACATAGAGTGCTCAAAAAATATGTTGTTCCAACGA
This sequence comes from Rhipicephalus annulatus, assembly GCA_013436015.1. Taxonomy (NCBI): domain Eukaryota; kingdom Metazoa; phylum Arthropoda; class Arachnida; order Ixodida; family Ixodidae; genus Rhipicephalus; species Rhipicephalus annulatus. The sequence continues at coordinate 53,639 of WOVY01010686.1, read as the reverse complement.
AAGATTGTGTGGGAGAGATCGGCGGGTTTTTATGAGTAAATTGTGTTCTGTGTAAGATTTCTCGTTGTACGTTATTCACGAGAGTATCGAGCTACTGCAAGATGAAAAGAACTTTATTTTGCGTTGTGCGATATGGTTTTTCCAGTGCCAATGTACCGATCATTATTCAGTTTGGGCCCGGTTGCGATGCTTTAACGAGGGTAAAAAAAGATGCAAGTCACGCCGGAAGCCAAAGCATTTTTCTTCAAACTGCATAGTGGGACACTGCCTGTAAAAACGTTTTTGAAGAAAAAGCGGTGCTTTCTGCATTAGGGTACGCATTGATTTATTTGTAAGCTGCCAGCAACTGTAGACCATGTCTTTCTACATTGTTGTAAGAGGGTCTATTTTTGGGATGTTCTGCAGAGATCAGCGAAAAAAAGAGGCAGATCGCACGCACAGTGGTAATCGATGATATGCGAAGCACGAATGTGAAATGTTATGTTACTTTAAAATCAGCACAACGTTACGAGGTGATGGTAAATGATGTCGTACATGACTTCCGTGTCATGATTATCATGTTTGGATGCGTAGTTTGCCTTCGTCATCTATTCACGTCACATGATACCAAATTTAGTATATGTGGAGCTAGCGAAATCACCGCAAGCACATAATGAGCGTCGTATGCTGTCATATCCTTACATGCCACGCGTGTCAGGATTATTATGTTCGCACCAGTCATATATTTCGTCATTCATTGAGGTCACGTAACACCAAATTTGGTACATGTGGAGCAAGCAAAATGGCCGCGAGCGCATCATAAAGTGCCCAATATACTCCAATGCAGCGTTGACGCGCGCGCACGCTGGGTACAGCGACGCTATGGTAAACGTTAGCAAAACGCGAGCACTCTATAGTCTGACGCCAAGCGCGAACAGCGTCCATCGGTACGGCCCGACGGCAACCGGCGCAAAATGCGACTTGCTGCATTTGGCGTTGATGCGTTACCCAGACAACACTGCGCCTCCCTCTTTTCGTGACGGAGGGACGCCGGACGCGCTGAAACTCACATGCGTCAAAGCAACGCAATGCGGCGCACGCCTGCGAGTATATGGCAGGATCGGTGCCTGGCGTGGCAACGCTGGCATGACGCGACGAAATGAACATCGGCGAGCACGCGCACCACGTCACGTCGAAAAGTATCTCATCTAAATTTCAGCATGTTAAAAACAAGAGCCCATTCCGCAGGTGGAATCTCTTAAATATCTGGGAGTAATTTATAATGCCAACCTAAACTGGACTCCCCACATATAAATCATGGCATCTAAAGCACAACGCGCCTTGGGAATTCTTCGTAGACTGAGCAGCCGTTGATATGGTCTACGCAGAAGCACAATAGTGGTGATATATAAAACGTATATGCGACCGATGCTGGAATTTGAGTGCGTATTGTTCACAGGTGGCCCTGCTTACAAAATGAAACCTCTGGTTATGCTTGAACGAGAAGCCTTGAGATTATGTCTAGGACTTCCTAGCTTTGTAACAAACAATGTTTTCTATCAGGAAGCACGATTACCGACATTGCCTTGCCGTTTTCGCATTTTAACTGTTCAGACGTTTCTGAAATTTTATAGCTATGCGCCAAGACGATCTGAATATTCTTTTATAAATGACCCAGACACCTTTTTTCTTGCTCATTGGTCACAGTTTCGAACACTTTTGATTGCTTTTGTACAGAAACAACTAGATAGGATAAATGTAAAAATTCGAGAAGTGATTGCGGCACAGGTTCAAATGAAAATCTTAAGATATAATTCGATGATATTTTTCCTCTCTAAGCCAAAATTACAATTCTATAGGTTCCTCAATGCCGACTGCAGGATTATCTTGCACACGCAGAAACGAGTAATAGTAAGGCCACAGATGCTTCAGTAATAGAAGAAAAGACAGGTGTAGGTATACACTCCCATTGACTGGTCTTTTTCATTAAGATTACCGGATTTCACCCCAGTTTTTGAAGCTGAACTGTTGGCAATAGTTCTAGCGCTTTGAAAGCTACCTTTGAATGCCGATAACGCGATCATAATTCACGGATTCCCTGTCAGGATGTAAGTCGATTACGGCGTCAACAAAATCGATGGCCTTAAAGACGCTCTTTATGCTAGTCTCTCCTCAGCTGCAGCTACTAAAGGTAGTATGGGTACCTGGTCATTGTGGCTAAGAACTAAATGAAATCGCCGACTCTCTAGCACGAGCATCATTGGAAGGGTCAGTACTATCAGTCCTTCCCGAAGTGGCCACTATAACTGCGACATGATACAGAAAAATTGCGCTTTGTGCAAACGCTATGGAAACAAAAATGTCAACATCAGAATTTAAACACTTAATATTTCCGTAGAAAATTTATTGGTGTCCTACAAGACAGTTGGGAACCATATTAACTACATTTCGATGTCTCATTTCGAGTTTCATTTCGAGTTCGAGGCCACATTTCGAGTTTCAATTCACATAGGGCTGATCTGGCGATATCACCGCTATGCAACTTTTGTTCAGATTCAGAAACAATAGAGCAATATTTTTTATCATGTCGCCGATACAAATTGCTCAGGAAAACACTTTTGCTCAGAAAATATACTTTCCTTTGGTACTTCCTATCTGGGCTTCAGCCACGAGAACGTTTTCTATGCGGTTCGCAAGGAACCTAATGAAAGTAAAAGAATTAAGCTTTTAATTCCGTGATTTTTATTCCTGCCAAAAAATTCCAACATATACAGGAGCTTTGTTTAACCATGCTGATTCCTATTCAAGGTAATGAAGTGATGTCTGATCTGAACGAGTGACAAACAACTATTGCACTCCTTTCATTCGCCTAGAGTGTCTTTTCTTTTTCTTTCTTTTTTACTGCGGTGAGTGGTTTCGATATTGAATAAAAAAATCTTACTGAATTAAGTCATCGATTCTTAGCCGATCTCCCTGAGTGGGCACTAGCAATCATCATCATCTGTGGAATCATCATCATCAATTTGATACAGTAATTCTTATGGTACGCCAATGCATCCGAAGAGCGAAAATGCTTGGTTGCCGCTTTATAAGGCTGCACGGCCAGCACAAGCCTATTTCAAATAAAAAAATCACAGGCTTCTTGAGATTTTTAAAATGGCACCAGAGCCACCAGTATATGACTTCCACGACTGGAGCAGCTGGAGAACTTGCGCGAGTTTAGGCCAAATGAAACCAGCATCATCCTGGTTGACTGTCCAGCCATCATGTAAAATTGTACAATGCATGCTTTTTACTAGTGTCACTTGTATTAAACTATAGCATGTCAGTCATTGTTAAAAAACAGCGGCGGGTCTATATCTCCGCAGGGCGCCCTCTATGGTGGTGTCCCTCGTAATCATAACCTCATGTAACAAGGGCGGTTCGTCACGTTTGCCCTTGCGTGGTCAACGAAACGAACGATATGAAATGACGCCGGAGTAGATCTCTAACAAAACTTATAGGAACAAGGGACTCGAACGGCAAGCACATCAGTGCACACTTAAACTACCTAAAGTCCGAGTGGCTACTGTCCAATCTGCGTGGCTACACGATAGCCACATTTGGTTGAACCAGCGTTCCGAGGAGGCGACAGTCCACGCACGGCGATGCCCCTTGTCCGTAGCGAGTTCAAGCACGCAAGTGGCGCGTGCGGTCTCAGCAGGAGACAAGGCCTCCGTCAGGCCTCACGTTCGTAGACGGCTTTCAGCCGTCTCGGGTGGTGGTGGCGATCCGGAACCCGTCATCCCGGTTGCGCACACCTACGTAGCAGTAGCCGCACCGGTGGTCGGTAGAACTAGACAGGTATCGCTGCTCCCGAACCTCGATCCCCGGGAAACAGACAGGAGGAGCTCCGCGGACAGTGCCCTGGTCTGGCGTGTCCCAGCTGGAGCCACCGTCAGCACCACCAGGCGAGCACCACGCACGGTGACGCACGGTCATGAAACCTCCTAGGACAGCGCCCTGGTCCAGCGTGTCAGTCGGCTAGGTCTTGCTCGGCTCTCTGTGCGTTTTCCACGCGCCTCTTCCTTTAAATATAATAGCCTTTCTTGGGGACCTTCGACGCAAAATTTTTGGTCTGTCTGTTTGTCTGTCCCCCTTAACGGTACCCTATACGAAAGGACACTCCAAACGGCCGACGCCATCCGCAGCGCCCACCAATATTGCTCGAGGGTCAGCGTTCATACATCTGCGATTGTCAAATAAAAAGCAATTATTACGCATATCTGAGGCACCATAACAACACGTCAATGTTATGTATGCACATTTTGTACTAGAAAAGGCATACAGAAGTTATTTTAAGGGTCGTAGCCTTTATATTTATAACGCTGCGCTGGCCATGCAATGCTTGCACAAAACGACAAGTGTTTCCAACGCTTAGCTAGGACGACACGGTGGTGGCACCTACCCGTCGGCATGGGTTCTACACCTCATCACCTAAGAGACGGACGCGCACGGCGCGCGCCCTGTTCATGTCTCACGTGGGACGGGACTTGACGCGCTCGTTCGCATTCGCTGCACCCTTGAGGCACTCTACCACAGCATCTCCAGAATAACATTCACCGATTTTCTTGCGCAAAACATAAAAAAAACGTTTTGTTCACTCTCTTCAGACGCAAGACTATCGGCTTTCAACGACATTTGCGGTGTAAAATGCAGATACGGGGTCAATTTTTCTCTTCTTTTACCTCTTGTGCCGCTGTCGCAGTGCCACCTGTCGCCACCTAATACCATCTGTAGCTGGCTCGGCTTCTTGTCATCGTCCTTCTCTTCCTTGGATGCCCACGTAAATATTTCCAAATTTCACCAATGTTTACAGGCACACACATCTGCGCAACACAAAGTTGGTCCATGCATTACACCTGGTTTTGGGACATAAAGCCTCACATATTAGTAAGTTCATGACCCCGTCTCACGACATAAACTGCAAGTTGCCTATATGGCTACTTTCCGATTTTGGCACATTAACATGAAGTTTTTCATAATGTTTACTCATAAAATACACTATTTTCACGGTTTCATATCATGTAAGACTAAGCACACGCGCACCCTCACACCACCAGCAGACTAGTGCACATCGAAGCTTCCCAACGCAATGCATGGCGCGCCTGTAAGTACCAAATGACGAAGTTGGGTGCATGTTGGCCAACGTGTACGTAGAACGCTGTAAATCTGACTGCAGCACTAGAACACAAAGCATAGCGGACGAGAAAAGCAGTATTGAGACGGGGCCGGTGAAAATGTAACACAATGCGCGCGTCTGTTGCTTCAAGCTGCTTCGAAATAAACACTGTATGAATGCCACGTAACGGAAGGTTTCTACCTAACCAATGTGATGCTGCGTGGCAGAAGCGTTGAAGGGCATCAGGTATCAAAATATACGAGTTGCTCAACTAGTGGGCGTTTCAAAGAATTGCCCATTAAAGAGTGCTCAGACAGATTTAATCATCAACAGCTGCAGAAGCTTCAACAAAGTGAGCAGCTGCGTCGGTTGGCGTGTTGCCTTGTGAACGTGTAGTGGGCCTTCCCCTCATTCGCAAGAGGGCGAATCATGGCATAGTGGGAACTTATCAAATTACTTAGGCAAGTTTGAAACGGGCAATATCTGTCCATCATCAGCTTATGTGAGTGCTGCTCGATTCCGCAGACGTACGCTTATGCAAGTCTTTAAAGGTTAAGCACTAACAAACTCTACAGAATATCGCCATTTATTATATCCCTAACGAAGAGACCTTTGCCGCACTCGAAAACAAGAAGTAGCTATCACAAGGCTGCGTTGCCGAGTACCAAATCTAAATTTCTATAAACACAAGTCTGCTCAGGCACCTTCGCCACTGTGTGCATTCTGTGATGAACTGGAAACAATCGACCATTTCTTTTTGACCTGCAGGCGGTTTAACACATTACGAAAAACCCTATTAGAAATAACTTTACGTGGTATTGGTATGAACTTATCTCTGCCTGTCATTTTGTCTTTTGGAGCTTCCATTTCTGGTTTCGCTAATGCGACAGTATGCGCGGCCGTCCGGGACTATATTGATGAAACTAATAGGTTGAATAATTAACCAGTTTCATTATCCTAACAGGTTCACATAATTATATACGTATAAAATCTGATTATTGCTCTATTCTGAAAATAAATTCGTTTATATAAATAATTGTATGCATTAAATTTAGCACCACACTTTCCTAGGCTATCGGTAATCTTTCTGTTAAACCTCCATCATTCCAAATATGAACAGTAAATGTTGAAACCACTCGATTCTTGGCCAATCCCCTACAGTGGGTATGCGCCACTAACAATAGGAAAACGAGAACGACAACAACAACAATATTACGCGCACAGTCGTTCGTTTCCTCACGACACTGCTGGGGCATGCACCGAGAAGCGAAGGGAGTCCAGGAGTTGGCGATGCGAACGGGACCAGACTACGCTATCGAGTTCTACTCTTGAAGGCGGAGCTCAAGTATCCTCAAACTTTCTAATTCGTATCGTTTCACATGTGAATGGTATAAGTTGAGGCTTTTGCATCGGGAAGCATGACGTGGTCTTGCAGTATGTTCAGCTATGTTAAGGGATGCCCGCAAGACCCTTATCCCATTCAAGCACGTCGTTTGCTCGGACACAGGTAACTCGCGCGTTGCAGCCACTGAAAGTCCTTATTTCGGCATACGCAGCAAAAGTGCGCCGCGTGGGTTTGCTCACCGCACTCGCGTGTTTCATGCGACCTCTCTTATGGTTTTCACTACGCACGCCCAACAGTCGTGCCTTACAGTAGCGAGCTTTCAATTGCTGTTTTGTCTACGAAGTGCACGCCGTGACTGTTGCTTTCATGCTCAGAGAAACCACGTCACGCAAGCACAGCGAGTGAGCGACACTTCACGGTAAATTCGCCGAGAGCACTCCAGGAAAGTGGTGTCGGGCAAGACCATGGCGTCAACTTTGGTGCCTGTCATCCTAGACATGCAGGCATTGCTAAACACATCCAGCACAGGGTGCTTCGGGAAATGGTAGTGCTCACCAATTGAATGTTTGAATAGCAGGGGCAACTTGTGAGGCTGCAGAAGTTCAAGGAATATAATAGCTTCAGCTTTTATAACTTGAAATCTTGAAATAATTATTAGGCACAACGTGATGGTTGTTCGGCGTTGGTTATAGCCCCTTATAGTTTCTTATTGTGCACTCTTATCTGAGTAAACCTTTGTATTCACGGCTAGCTCTGTATAAATATGGCCGCTGTGACCGGTATTCGAACCCGCCTCCTGGAGCTTAGCCACACGACTTCTTCACCATTAAGCTAACGGGGACGCCGTCATCTTTAAGAAACATTCTCCGACATAGTACCAAAAATATTTTATTCAAGGTGTTGCCACCATAAGCTATTTTCAGGAAAGGTGCTGCAGTGCTTATACATGGCGGAATGAATTCTGGAAGCGAGCTGATCAGTTTTCCTTTAAATAGAGGAGGATAAGTTCGAAAAGGTATGAAAGTCAGGGATGCCAACAAGATACTAGTTTGGTTTACTGCCTTACACTAGGGATGAAGGTATTCAAATAAAAAGGGGGAAAACGCTATCAGGACACATGTGGGCATGTTCATATATGAATATGCCCACATGCATGTGTCCTCATGGCCCACACGTGTCCTTTAGTATACTATCGGTTAACCCGGTTGATCATAAAAACAGTATTGGTGCTCGCGTCTCTTTGCCCACCTGCGACCCGTAAGGGTCACGATCAGTTGTGCGGGGTTAGCCCCACAGACTTGACTGGTCACTACTTCATTAAACTACACCTCCCAAGCCACAATGTCTCACCATACATCCCTCAAGCCTGTCTCTCGGTGAAAATGCAAAAGGAATAACAGTCGCCTACAAGCAGATCATGCGCGCACCTTAAGGAAAACAGAATCTCTTCACATGGTCCAAGAGGAAGCCCTTCCTTCTTCATATATTTACCATATAATCCCCCTCGGCAGCTGAAGCGTTTGCAGGACAAGCTGTAGTGGTCTGTACACCCCCCCCCCCTCACTGCGTCCCTTGTAAAACAGGGAAGGAGTGCACCTTACCTAAATACCCATGTGAAAGTGTGGGCCGATCTTGTTTTTACTCTATCGAGTAGCATTTACTCTGCACGACTAAATGTCTTGTGGCTGCAGGACTGATGGGGCGAATTCCATTAGAGGTGAAAACGGCATGAAAATGTATCTTACAGTATAGTTTCTAATTCAAATACTGACGGTTGGGTTTCTTGAAAGTGCTTCGTTGGCAACTCTTTTGTTACCTCTGACACCAGCAAGCGTTGGTGCATATTTGAATGTTATCTTGATTGATTTTTTCGGTGGCTTGAGAAGTGGTGCTAGCGACTGGTCGCACAATTCATTTGTGGGAGTCCGACAAAAGAGCTGTTGCATTGCTATCTTAGGGTGCAGGAGAACTATAGCTCATTGCGTGGGTCTATTTCTTAGCTTGCGAAAGGCAGCTGCGATGGCCTCGCTCTGCCACTGTCGAAAAGACTAGGTGGTCCAAGCAGGTTGGCTACGCTGCTCCAATACATGGAACCTGTCATGGCGCAGTGCAGCTATTATAATCCATACTTACGGAACTATCAGTGTATACGTGAAGGTGGCTGGAATAGTTTCCGTCTAAATACTCTAAGAGGCAACGCGCTTCTTTAAAAGGTCTCGATTGCTTTGATCACGCATAAGGCATACTGAGGTCACAAATAACGTCCTCGGGCATACAAAGCGGGTCAGTTTGCTGCTTTTTTGGGGACATTAAATCCCCCGGAAGGAAAGACGGAGAAAGGATGAGCAAGATAGAATGCAGGCAGGTTAACCAGGCAACATGCCCGGGCTATGCAAAGAATTAGGCGCCACGCAAAGATGACATCTGGGTCTGATGCAGAGTCTTATGACGGCTTTTCGTGTCAAGCACTGTAACGTGGAACTGCGACGTGCCTTCTCTTATTTCTAGCGGTGCACACGTGAGTATACACGCGACGGCATCCGGTGAGTCAGGGAAAGGGAGTAGCGAGTGGTCCGGCCACGCAGCGGAACAATTCTCTGTCTGATTTCCGGGGTGCCCGAATGATCTTTGTGTATCCGACCACTTGGACAATTCACGGGTCGAGTGAGCAAGCGCCAACAAGACACTCGAGCGCACCTCGCTTCTCTATTAACGCACTTTGGAGCACTCCTTGCCGCATCCATGTCTCGGCAAACGTGACGCTCGCACGGTCTCTGCGGTTTACCGCGTGCAGTACGTGACCTTACCCTCTGGATTTTCACACCGAGGCACACCGCGGCGTACGCGCCGCTGCGCGCGGGTGCAACCTTATACCTGGGTTACTCTTTCGCTGTGTCGCACGCGGAAAGAAAACGCAGCAGAAAGTGAAGAGACGCGACTGTCGCCGTCGGTCGTGTGTGTCACCATCACGGGCAACGAAGTGCGGCTCGTGGAGCTGAAGGAAAAGTGTGGCGGGCGCTGCATCCTTCCGGGGAGGGTTGCTCCGCTTGAAAAAAAGGCGGCCGAGGCGACACTGACCCCCGGCGACCTCATTGCGTGGCTGCTGCATTAGGGCGAAGAAGAGCCGCTAAGCGACGCCACCCCGCTGCGATACAACACCGCTTGGGCGGCCACACGACTGGGCGAGGCCCATCCTGCGAGCCGCCGCCGCTGCGCATCAACGCCCGCCGGCTTTCGTTTCTCGTCTGCGTGGCCTCCCCTCGTCTTACGTAGTCGTCTTCGTCTCGCGCATAAAGGAGAGCAGCGAAAAAGGCGGGCTTGAGTGCGAGCAAGCCAGAGAGCGTCCCTTTTTTTTTTTTCTTCCGTCGTCTCAAGCCGTGCCCCGCACTGTTTTTGCCTTGAGCGCGATTCATCCAGATGACCCAGCCGAGCGTTATGCACGCCAGGAGCAATACATTTCGTTTCTTCTTTTTTTGGGGGGGGGGGTTATTTTGTTTTATTTGTTTTTTCTTTCCTTTCAAAGTTGGAAGACTCCGCTGTTTAAACTTATATTGCGAAAGCAGAAAACAAAACCGCATACTACGACAGCGTTACAGAAATGACGCTATAAGAGGGGTATGTGCGCGAACTAGAGCAAACTACATCTGCACACACGACCGTCGCACTGCGGAGCAGTTTGAATGCGAGACGTCGTTTCAATGTTTTCAAGAAGGAACATTAAAAAACGCTCTAAAAGATAACTAAAGAGTGGTGCTATAAGCGAGGATTTCGAGGGCGTACGCGATGCGTCGCTCCGTATAATAGATTCCTTGGGATGCGACAAGCTGGAGACATCGTGCTCATAAGAGGGATGAAATGCGGGGGTACAGAGTGGCCCATTCCCAAGCGTCGCCTATTGGGGCCACAACGCTCCGGGCGGTCCTTTTTGCGCGGGTAGTTTGCAGCTTGCCGTGACAGCTGGAGATCTCGTCGGCAGCTTAACGTTGCGAGTGTCGCGGTATGAGTGGCCACTTCCTGACTCACTCGGACAAGGATGATTTGGGTCGTGATTGCGCCGGTTACGCCCGATTCGTAACGCCTGCACGCACGGATAGACGAGTGCTGTAACTTCTGTTTCCTTATACCTCTTTTTTTTCTGCGTGGTTTTACCATGTTACGACGACTGTCTAATCTGTCAACGTTATACAATAATACTGAACACTGACAGACAATGATGCCAATTAACGCATAGGGGAAGTTATAGAAGTAATTGAAATCTATATTTGAAAAAGAAAAGTGGACGAAAATATACCTTCCGCCGGCACGGACCCAACCTGCAACCTTTCAATATTGCATCCGATGCTCTACCTCTGAGCTCGGTCATCCCTCCGTCTACATTATGGAGAATATACGTGCAATGAAACGTGGGAGCATCAGTCAACGTTTTTCAAGGCACAATTAATTAAAATTTGCGTATATTTCTTCTGAATTTTGACGTGTTGTTGTGTTTATTGTTGTTGTTGTTGTTGTTGTTGTTGTTGTTGTTGTTGTTGTTGTTGTTGTTGTTGTTGTTGTTGTTGTTGTTGTTGTTGTTGTTGTTGTTGTTGTTGTTGTTGTTGTAGGAGGCCTCGGAGCTGTGCTAAGTCTACTCAGCGCGGCCTGTAGGTCTTTTCAGTGTCACGCAGGATCATGCCATGGTGGTGATGAAGCTGATGATGATGCAAAACCCTCGTCCCCTTCTCTGTAAAAATAACTTACATTGAAAATTCATTCAGACTTCTCAAAGAAACGAGAAAAAAAAATTGGCAGATCCCACGTACAATGGGAATCGATGATATGCGAAGCACGAATGAGGAAGGTTGATATGCCACATTAAAATCGGCACAGTTTTACGAGGCGGACATAAATTATGCCGTAGATGGCTTTAATGTCATGATTATCGTGTTTGGACGTGTCATGTACCTTTGTCGTCTATTCACGTCCCGTAATGCCAAATTTGGTACATGTGAAGCTAGCGAAATGGTTACGAGCGCTTCCTGAACGGCCCAATATACTCTTACGTAACGTTGAAGCGCCCCCAGGCTGACTGCAGCGGCGCCAAGATAGCACAACACCCAGCACTCTACATTGTCTGACGCCAGGCGCGACTGGTACGACCAGCGTCCGTCGGCGCGGCCCGGCGAAAACCGGCACGAAATGCGACATGCTGCTTTTGGCGCCGATGAGGTTACCCAAACAGTACCGCGTCTGCCTTCATGACGAAGGGACGCCGGGCGCGCTCAAACGCGCATGCGTCAAAGCAACGCAGCGGGGCACAGGCCTGCATATCAGCGCCTTCGTGGCATCGCCGGCGTGACTCGACGAAATGAACGCCACTCGCACGTGCACCGGGTCACGCCGAAGTGTGTTGGCGCATCAAGTGTGGCGTGTAGTCATGTTCTTATATGACACACATCTCATGATTACCACGTTTGTCACATAGTTTGGTCATCCATTCACGTGACGCATTGCCAAATTTATCATATGTAAAGCTAGCGAAACGGCCGCTGGTGCATTATGAGTGTGGCATGTAGTCCTGTTGTTACATGACGCGCATGTCATGATTATAATGTTTGCACTTGTCATTTACCTATGTCATCCATCACGTCACGTAATACCGGATTCGGTACATGTAAAACTAGCGAAACAGGGGCGAGCGCATCATGATCGTAGCATGTAGTTACATTTTCACATGAAACGCACCTCATGATTATCATAATTGCACCAGTCATATGCCTTCGTCATCCATACACGTCCCGTAATGGCAAATTTGGTATAGGTGAAGCTGCCGAAACGGCCACGAGCGCATCATGAGCGCGGCGTGTAGTCATGTTGTCACATAACACACTTGCCATGATTTTCATGTTAGGGTCTGTAGCTTGTGTTTGCCATACAGTCAAGTCATATAATCCCAATTACGCAATATGTCATCTATCTATCTAGCCGCCAACGACTTTTAGCTCTCCTGCCCCTTTCGATAATGGTATCGATACCATACATGGTGTGGCATAACATGACTGTATGACGAGTGTAAGTGACTAGTCATAACACGAAAATCATGACTTGTGTGTCATGAATGTCATTATCTACATTTCTAGGTCTTGCTGCTATAGCGGTGGTTTCGTTCACACGACATATTGCAAACTGGTATGGTATGAAAGGACTGCATTGTGAACATATGTGAGACCCCAACGTGGAAATCATGGCATGCATGATAGGTAAGTCATGATTACAGGCCATACGCTCATGTTGCGCTCACGGCCATTTGGGTTCAGACAAGGCCGCTCGTCAATTGACAATGTAGTTGACTTGGTGACATATGTAGAATACCAGAAGGCCTGCAAACGGTTATCTGCTGCTCTGTTTATTGACGTTAAAGGGGCATACGACAATGTCTCCCACGAAGCCATTCTCAGCGCACTAGAAGGAGTGGGACTCGGTGGCAGGATATATACGTGGGTTCAGAGCTACCTACACAAAAGATCATTTCACGGGCAGATAGAGAATGGCCCGACATCCGAGTATTACTGCAGCCGAGGAGTCCCGCAAGGCGGAGTGCTAAGCCCGACGCTGTTGAACCTAACACTCATTGGACTAGTTGGCAAGCAACCAAGCAGTGTACGACTTTCCATTTATGCTGATGACATCTGTGTGTGGACATCAGGTGTGACTCGACTTCAACTTCGCGCTCGACTTCAGAAGGCAGCATCAGTGACATCGCACCACCTAAGCGAACAAGGGCTCGAAATCGCAAGTGGAAAGTGTGCAGTCACGGCTTTCACCAGGAAACCAATGTCCGCTTACGGCATATCAATTAACGGACAGTTGGTGTCATGCAGCCGGAGTCACAGGTTCTTAGGAGTCGTAATCGACCGAAACCTGTCTTGGACACCCCACGTAAACTACGTGAAAAAGCGGCTGACGGCCATTTGTCACTTATTCAGGTTTCTTGCCGGGAAAAGTTGGGGAATGTCGGTCGAGTCTATGTTACAGCTGTACAAGGTATTATTTATTGGATTTCTGCGGTATAGCCTAGCTGTCATATCTAACACGTGCAAAACGAACCTGCGCACAATCCAAAATATTCAAGCTCAGGCGCTTAGGTTATGCCTTGGTTTACCCCGCTGCGCATCGACAGTTGAAACAATTGCCATTGCACAGGACTACTCGATCATGACGCACATCACCATTGAAACGATGCGTACGTACCTCAGGCAACATGCTAGGAATCTTTCCCACCATTTGTCAACCCTCGCTACTGAGAGGCCCCGCACGAAATTTAGTGCAATTGTCTGTGCACATCGTGCGTCGTTTACGTCAGGTTTTACGCCTGCTGAGAAACTGGTGTATCCTCCGTGGTGCCTGACACTTCCGCAAGTACGCATTTCAATTCCAGGAATACAGAAAAAATCAAATTTGCCTTCATCAGCGCTAAAACAATTGAGCTTGAACCTTCTGCACGAAATGTAAAATAACCACGTGCACATATACACTGATGGCTCAACCACAGCGTCTGGTTCTGGCGGTGCGGTGGTGATTCCAGCTAGAGGAATCACTCTGCGAATCAAGCTGTCACACGCCACTACGTCTACGCGGCAGAACTTGCGGCTTTGCGCGGCGCCCTAGAGTACATCAAATCTCAGAGACCGAGTAAATGGGCTGTGTTTTCAGACTCGAAACCGGCCCTACAGAGCATGCAGTCAGTCCTTCGACGAGGTTGCCATGAACAGTTAACTTACGAAGTTGTCAAGCTTCTTCACCACGTCACAGAAACAGGCCACGAGGTCAACTTTCGGTGGCTTCCTGGCCATTGTGGGATCAGTGGCAATGATTCTGCAGACAACGCCGCTCGCACATCGCACCAAGAAGAGCACATTCTTTCAATTCCTTTGTCAAGGACTGACGCTGCAAAGCAACTTCGTCACCTGGCACGTAGTCTGTGTCTGCAGGAGTGGAACACCCCAAGCATAAGACATACGAGACTCTACCAAATAAACCCTCGACTGGAACTTCGACCTCCATCCGGACTCCGTCGACGTGAAGCTTCGCTTCTTTGTCGCCTTTGGTTGCGGGTTGCCTTCACAAAAGCATATAGAACCCTCATCGGATTGACCGACAATGCGGAATGCGACGTCTGCTACGCCAAAGAAGACATGGATCATCTGATATGGCATTGCCCTCGATTTGCTTCCGAAAGACAGAAGCTTTTGGATGCATTGCGACAATTCGACGATCGGCCACTCTCTATGCAGATGCTACTGGAACACCGTCCTCGCCTTTCTTCAGCTCAGAAAGTAGTCAAAGCTGTCTTGTGCTGTTTGAGGACTACAGGCCTACGTGACAACCTTTAACTTTTGTGTAGTGCCACCGCTGGATACGCGCCAGCCGATAGACTGACAATCCTTTTTTTTCTCTCTTTCTCTTCTCTTTCCCCTCTCTCTCATCTTTATGTCCCCTTCCCATTCGCCCAGCGTAGGCTCGCAAACCGGGCATGTGCCTGGTTAACCTCCCTGCCTTCTCTCTTGTTGTTCATCCCCCCCATGGCCGTTTCGCTAGCTCGATATACACCAAACTTAGTATGACGTCACGTGAATTAAGGACGAAGGTATATGAGTGGTGAAAACACAATAAATAGGACATGTGTATTATGTACGAACATGACTACATACCACGCTCATGATGCGCTCGCGGCCGTTTCAGTAGCTTCACATATACCAAACTTTCGTATGTCACGCGAACATACGACGAAGGTAAATGACACGTCCAAAACGATAATCATGACATGCGTGTCATCTAAAAGATGACTACATGCTAGGTCATAGCCCCCTCGCGGTGTTTCGCTGGCTTCGCATATACCTAATTTGGTAAGCGTTACCAAATTAGGTATATGTGGAGCCAGGTATATGTGGGTATACGTGGAGTGGGCGAGTGGGCGAAGGGACGACGAAGGAAAATTACACGTCCAAACATTATAATCATGACATGCGTGTCATGTAAAACATGACTACCTTCTACGCTCATAGCCCACTCATGGCCGTTTTGCTAGATCTGCATATACCAAATTTGGTATTACGTGACGTGAATAGAAAACGAAGGTAAATGACACGTTGAAACATAATAATCATGACATGGAAGTCATGTTTGGCGTAATTAAGGTTTCCCTCATAACGTGCTGATTTTAAGGAGGCATACCAACCTTTCTCATTCGTGCTTCGCATATCATCGATTCCCAATGTACGTAGGATCTGCCAATTTTCCCGGTTGGAAACGATATGCCGAGCTGCTTTTTTGGTTCTTGTTGTTGATGCTGCTGCTTCTGTTTTTTTTTTGTCACGTGCAGAGTAACACCCCTTCACGGCGAGTGTCGAAGAGAGAAGTAATAAGAAGGAACTGTGTTTGCCATGTAAAACGGGAAAACTGTGAAAGAAAAGAGCAATGGGTCAATGGCTTCCATTTTTTTTTCCGCGGTAGAAGCTTGTTTTCAGTACTTGAAGCAACGAATAAATTGTGCATCTCCACAGTGCACTAGAGTTCCTTGAATAGTGGTGTCCATGCCACCATAGGCATAACGCCTTAACGGCTGGTCTTGGTACGAGAATGGCGTTTTCTTTCCAATAACCGGAAGAACCATGCTGGCATATGCGAACACTCACACTGCGTCACATCGGACTTCAGCCCATAAGTGACTGCCGATGGGACGATGCTTGAATCGAAGCCAGGCAAAGTGGGAGTCATTTGGGACATCTGTTACTCGTCTTCATCGGCCCTTGAATCTCAATATCCCTTCCGGCTTTCCGGTGCTCCTTCAGAACTGGCTGTGCAAAACAGCCGGAGTTAGTTGTTGCGCGGACTGACCAAGCGATACGTTATCTTAAGCAGCATGCAATTCGTTGTTACTTTTCTGACCAATAGTTACTGAAGAAGGTACGGTATATACAAGTGTAGAGACAAGTATTTGAACAAGGGCTATCGACATGGTCACCTTCTAGATCGAGCAGATGAGCTGCAATCTCAGCTTTAGTGTGAACAGATTCTCACGAGGCTTCGCATTATTTACGACAACAGTCGTAAATAATGCGAAGCCCCCGTTTATGCCCCCTTCATGCCCCCGTTTACAAAATGCAGTTATAACCCTTTTATTCGGACTTACTGCTCTGCCCTAAATGGGCTTTCGGGAACGTCTTTTCTCGTAAGACGTCAGAAATGGCGTCTAAAGTTTTAGACCCATTACATTGGTGAAACATGACACTAGAGAGAGAAGTCTTCAAATGTGACATGAAATCGTTAAATTACTTTCTACCAAGATACTAGTTTTGTTATACAGGAAATGTTCGGATCATGTTGAAATTATTATTATTATTATTATTATTATTATTATTATTATTATTATTATTATTATTATTATTATTATTATTATTATTATTATTATTATTATTATTATTATATGGCAAAGAAAGGAATAAAGATGTCTAGATGACGGCGTATAAACATATTTAGCCAAGCTCCTAAGTACTTCAAGAACAAACAGTGACATTACCCTAATATAACTAATTTATATGCAACTTATGTTGAGATAAAGGTTATAATTGAGACTAGATGCTGTCTCCGACCCCTGTCACGAGACAGCAGAAAAAATTACCTTAAGAACGACAGAGCAAGAACTAAACTGATGCGTTCAATCGCAGATATCCGTCTACATGGGCTTAAATTGTGGTACAGATGTTACCAAAGGCTGTAACTTTATTTTAACCAGAGCAATGCTTTATTAACTTCAGCCTAAACTTACCCACAAGCACTTTTTAACCACCTTGCTAGACAGTTAGGTAGGTTGTAAATTTGATTCGTGTCTAAAAGAATCTTCACGTTTACAGGGGCTAAACTACGCGCCACTATCACATTGGGACAAGTAATTATTTATATGAGGGGATTAACGTCCCAAAACCATCATATTATTGTGAGAGACAGCGTAGTGGAGGACTCCGGAAATTTCGACCACCTCGGGTTCTTTACCCGGCAGCGAAATCTGAGCACACGGGCCAACAGCATTTTTGCCTCCAAGAAAAATGCAGCTGCGGCAGAAACGATTCGATCACGCCACCTGCGGCTCCGCAGTCGTGTACCATAGCCACTAGACCCGCGCGGCTAGGCACGTTGGGACAAGTAGGGAAAGCTTCACCGCTGCATCAGCACGAAACCCCGCTGCGGTAGTCTACTGGTAGCTAAGGTAAATGGGATCTCTCGACTAGCGGCTGCTGACCTGCTAGTCGAGGGATCCCATTTACCAAATTGGGAAAACGTGAAGCTTGCGAAACGGCCACGTGCGCATCATAAGCATGGCGTGCAGTCATGTTCTTACATGACACGCATGCTATGATTATTATGTTTCCACTTATCATATGCCTTCGTCATCCGCTCGCGTCACATAATACCGAATTTCGTATAAGTGAAGCTAGCGAAACGGCCGCGAGCGCATCACGAGCGTGTCATGTAGTCATATTTTACATGACACGCATGCCATGATTATCATGTTTGCACCAGTCATATACCTTCGCCATCCATTCGCGTCTCGTAATACCAAATTTGGGATCTGTGAAGCAGGCGAAACGACCGCGAGCACAACATGAGCGTGGCGTGTAGTCAAGTTCTTACATGACACGCATATCCTGATTATCATATTTGAAGGAGTCATATACTTTCGCCGTCCGCTCGTGTCACGTAATACCATATTTGGCATTAGTGAAGCTAGATTTACTACCGTGAGCACACCATGAGCGTGGCTTGTATAGATAGTCATGACTTATGTGACATGCATGTCATGATTTCCATGTTCAGGCCTTTCACTTATGTTCGCCACGTGGTCATGTCGTACCATACCAGTTTTTCAATACGTCATCTGAACCAAACCACCGTAAAAGCAGCTAGACCACGTAGTGTAAATCACGACATTCATCACATATATGTCGTTATTTTTATGTTAGGACTAGTCACTTATGCTGCTCATGCAATCATGTAGTGCCACGCCAGTTTTAGTGCAGATACCGCTATGCAAACGGCAAGGAGGAGGAGGTGGATTGAAGGAGGAAGGACAGGAAGGGTAGCCAGTTCTCATACCGGCTCGCTACCCTGTGCTGGGTAAGGAGGTGAGGCGAATCGAAGACGAGAGAAAAGAGACGTTGAAGAAGAGAAAAGAAAAGAAAAAGGATGACAGTATGATCCACGACGCTGCTTACAGCCTGTCTCTACCACTTGCCCGCAAGAAGCGCAACAACGCTCTCAAGGCCTTGCGTGCCGAGGCCGGTCTCACCCAAACGGCAAGAATGGCTAAAGGTCGTAGGCGGATAGATAGATAGATAGATAGATAGATAGATAGATAGATAGATAGATAGATATGGACAACGAATGCTTCGCATTTGAATTACAGATGCAAATTTCCTTCATACATTCTTCTTGCGTCGTCTGTGTAATAAAATTGTTTCTTGCAGTGGTGGTAACGTGTTGTCAATTTAGGCAATGAACTTTCGTCCTGTTTTATTTTTCAGAATTACGGTTTGTCCATATATTTCTTTGTAAGACACCATGCACCATAGCGGCTTTCTGTACGGAAACATGGTTCCCCAAAACCAAGCACGGTCGTGCTCAAACGAGTGCAAGCTATAGGCACCACACACTGACCAGGGGGAGCTGCGTTTCTCACACTGCGCCGTCTCAAAGTTTTTGACATTCGCCGCTAGGGGCGCGCAGAAAATAGACGCGTGCTCGCGTCCCCCATGTATCCCGGCCTCAATCCGCTGACAGATGCAGGGCGTGAGACACGAGCGTCGCATTCCATTTTCAGCGAGGCCATCTCAAGGTTGCTTTTTTTATCCGCTTGGCTATGTATTCAGGCGCTGCAGTCAGAACGGAAAACTCGACTGAACGGTGCCTATAGGCAACGTTCACTCGAGTTTTTCATTCTGACTGTGGCGCTAGAACATTGAGACTAGCAGATAAAAAATCATCCTTGAGACGGCCTCACTGAAAATGGAACGTGATGTGTGTGTCTCAAGCCCCGAATCTGTCGGTAATTGTGGCTGGGAAGGGAGACGCTGTTCTCGTCGGAGCGCGTGGACGCGCGTCGTGTCGGCTCCGGTTTCGACGAATGTTTTGCAGCGGAATGTTTTGCACCTAGAAGTCCACAAGACTTTAGTACCCGCGTATTAGGCTTGTGATCAGGAATCGCCCGGCACCAAGTTCCAGGTGGGGACATGAATTTCGAGACCTTTACCGACGCATTTTCGTCAACCACGCTGGCGGGAGAGCTACGCCTAACGCCGGCCAAGCCACCGGCTGCGCAGCTGCCAGAGATGCTCCTGCCTAGGCCGGCCCAGCTCTGCGGACACCAAGAAACGCCGGTCGACACGTTTGACGCGTCCGACTTTCTGAGAACAAATGGAGGTCACTGTGGAGGGAGAATATATTTCCCGTGAATAATTCTAAGAAAGTACAGGATGGAGCACCGTAGGATCAAAGAAGTCGACCCGCCGGCAATCACTGGAACTCGGTGCGGATTTTCCGCGAGCAAATAACAGCAAGAAACACCGTGAGCAACGCCTGCGTCAAGTAACAATATTAATTCCGGATGCCTCCACTACCCCGAGGTGACTACAAGAGCATCATTCGACCTAGAGGCGGCCTTCGACTTGCCGATCATGGAGCCGCCCGACTGGCGACTAGGATTTACCACGCCACTGAAATTCCGAGAAAAGCCCGAGATGATGACACAATATGCCCAAATTTCCAGCAAAATATCATCGTTGTGAGCACACCCATCGAGGCGCATGCTGATAGATACCAGAAAATCTCTCGCATTGTGGTCGGCAACAAGACGTACGATACCAGCGCATACGAAGCAGCACAAGACGGTACGTCAAAAGGTGTGATACGTAATATCACGTTGGCAGATACCGCCCGAGATATTACGGCTAATGTGATTACGACAAAGAACACCACAGCCATCGCCGTGAAACGCCTCGGGAACCCAACGACGGTGATCGTACTGTTCGCTGATGTTCGCGTACCAACATACGCTCGATACGGTGGAGCAATGTTGAGGTGCTCCCTTTACTGCAAGCAGATAGAGACGTGTTATCAATGCGGTCACCTGGGGCACCAAGCAGATGTATGCCCAAACCCGAAAGACCACGTATGCTGTGGCTGTGGTACGAACAACCCCCGCAAGATGACCAATGCAAGCCCACTTGTCAACTAAGCGGCGGCGACCACCAGACGGCCGACAAGGCGTGCAGGGCACGTTACAAGACGCCGTACCTGGTGAAACGCCGGAAATGGGAGCGACAACAACAACAATGTTGTTACGAGTAACTCATTTAATCAAGGATATACGATGGACCGTGTTCGGCGAACAAGATGGTGACAGTTCATCAACAACCAGCAACCGATGTCTTTCTCTTTCTTGCAGCAAGGCTGTGCCGGCTGTTTGTGTCATAACCCCCCGGCGGTAGAAGCACCATCTCGGTGCTTTAGCAACTCGGATGCGGTAGAAGAAGGGTGATAAGGCTTGAGCCGAGCTATGTGCACGATTTCATTCGAGGGTGACGATGATGACGTTGGATCGGCTGGAGCGATCTCGTATGTAACGTCAGTCACCTGGCGAACGACGCGGTATGGTCCAGTGTAGCGTGACAGCAGTTTTTCAGAAAGCCCTACACGCCGAGTGGGGGACCAGAGGAGGACAAGGGAACCGGTGAAAAGTGTACGGTTCGATGATGGGAATCGTAGAGCTGTCTTTGGTGCTCCTGTGAGGCCTGCAGACGGCTGCGGGCGAGTTGGCGTGCGTGGTCGGTTCGCGCGATGGCTTCGCCGGCATACTCAGTGACCGAGGGCAGCAAGGTGTCAAATGGTAGGGCGGGTTCTCGGCCGTATAGAAGATAGAATGGTGAATAGCCGGCAGTGTCTTGACGTGACGAATTATATGCGAACGTCACAAATGGCAAATGAACGTCCTTGCTGCAACGTATTTAGAAAGCATGTCGGTTATGGTGCGGTTGAGGTGCTCCGTAAGACCATTCGTTTGCAGATGGTACGAAGTGGCAAACTTGTGCTTGGCAGAGCAAGAGCGCTGGATTTCATCGACAACAGCCGCTAGGAACATCCGGCCTCGGTCAGTGAGAAGTTGGCATGGAGCTCCGTGTACTAAAATAATATCATATACCAGAAAGTCCGCCACATCGGTTGCGCAACTCATCGGAAGTGCTCGTGTGATAGCATACCGTGTCGCATAGTAAGTGGCGACAGCAATCCATTTGTTGCCTGAGCTGGAGATCGGGAATCGGCCAAGCAGGTCGAAGCCACCTCGAATAAAAGGTTAAGTGGGAATGTCGATCGGTTGAAGGGATCCAGCTGGTAGGGAATATGGCTTTCTACGGCGCTGGCAAGGCTCAAAAGCAGCGACGTAGCGTTGAACAAAGCTGGCAAGGCCAGACCAAAAGAAACGACGACGTACACGGTCGTATGCGCGAGAGACGCCCAAGTGGCCCACCAAAGGAGCGTCATGAAGTTGGTTGAGGACAGTCGCACGAATATGTGCTGGTATGACGGGGACCAAATCATGGCCATAAGGATCGAGGTTACAGTGATACAGGATCCCGTCTTTAACCAGGAACATTTGTACAGATGCGTCGCGAGGCATTGACTTAAGTTTGTCAATGATGGTTTGTAGGGAAACATCCCGGCGTTGTTCATGGCCAAGGTTGAGTAGCTGCGTCACAGACAGAATTTCTGGAAAGGTGTCAGTATGGGCAGCTTCTTCGACAGGGTAGCGTGATAGACAATCCGCATCTTGATGTGACCGCCCTATTGTGTACGTTACGGTGAACGTGTATTCTTGTAAACGTAGGGACCAACGAGCGAGGCATCCTGCAGGATCCTTGAGTGAGGCCAGCCAGCAGAGCGCATGGTGGTCGGCGACTACCCGGAATGGACGCCCGTATAAGTAAGGGCGAAACTTGGCGACTGCCCACACACTCACGCTCCGTGATTGAATAGTTGCGCTCGGCGGTAGATAGCAGTCGGCTTGCGTATGCTATACCACGGTCATGTTCGCGCGGTGTTTCAATAGCATTGTCCCTATGCCGTGCCACTAGCGTCAGTGCGAACCTCAGTTGGAGCTGATGGATCGAAATGAGCTAAAATCGGCGGTGTTGTAAGGAGCGTCGTGAGCTGGGAAAAAGATGAGGTTGATAAGCGCCCCAAAAAACGGGGTGTCCTTCTTTGGGAGGCTTGTGAGTGGGCGTGCAATAATCCTTAACAAATTCCTTAATCCTTAACAAGCCCTTACAAATTGTCGAAAGTAGGAGCACAAGCCCACAAAACTGCGAACGTCCTTTGTTGACTTCGGAACAGGAAAGTCCTTGACGGCGCAAATTTTTTCGGGATCCGGGCAGACTTCTGCGGCATCGACGATGTGGCCAAGTACGGTTATTTGACGACGAGCGAAGTGGCATTTCGACGAGTTCAATGAAATGGCCGCTCGACGAAAAACTTGGAGAATCGCTGATAAACGCTCGAGATGGGAGTCGAATGTGGGCGAGAAAACGATAACGTCGTCTAAATAACATAAGCAGGTTGATTATTTCAACCCTTGGAGCAATGAGTCCATCATTCTTTCGAATGTGGCCGGCACATTACAGAGACCGAAGGGCATAACTTTGAATGAAGTGATAGAGACCGTCAGGAGTGATGAATGCGGTTTTCTCACGGTCCGTCTCGTCCACAGCGATCTGCCAATAGCGAGACCGAAGGTCGATAGTGGAAAAATACGTAGCACTGTAAAGGCAGTCTAAGGCATCGTCAATTCTAGGCAACGGGTAAACATCTTTCTTCGTAATTTTGTTGACTGATAATCTACACAAAAGAGCCATGTTCCATCCTCCTTTCTGATCAGGACGACAGAAGAAGCCCAGGGGCTACAAGAAGGCTCGATTATGTCTTTTTTAAGCATCCTTTCGACTTCCTGTTGTATGACAGAATGCTCGGACGTAGACCACGGTATGTACGTCGGTGAATGGGACTCGCGTCACCAGTATTGATGTGATGAGTAATAACACTATTTCGGCTTAAGGTCGTGCTGGCGAAGTCGAAAATGTCACTATAGGACTCCAGGACGTGACGAAGGGCTTCCCCTTGATCAGGAGCGAGGTCTGATGGTATCATGTGATCAATGTCGACGCCCGGTGAACGTGATAGAGTTGGTTCATGGTCTGAGGTGCAGCAATCATTCACTCTGAAGGGTTCAACCATAAGGTCTTGTAGGGCAGTAATTTCGGCCAGGGGGTTACCTTGTAAAAGAATTCGGGCAGTGAGGGCAAAATTGACAATATGAAGGCATGTGCGGTGTTCAACAATTATCAAAATGGTGTACGGAACAGCGACACCGTGCGTATGCATCACGGCTTGAATTGGTGCCACCATGTAATCGCCGTCAGGTACAGAAGGCGTAGAGGTGAGGTCGATATTTGTAATACAGTTAGGCGGAAGGCGTGCGAGATCAATGCAGCAAAGACGGATTTGGGGTGGGTTGGTCAGATCAGAAAGTAGGGGCATTTCAAGGTCAAGACAGCCAGCTGAACAATCCATAAGGGCCGAGTGAGCGGTTAGAAAATCCATGCCTAGAATTACTTCATGAGGGCAATTTTTATAACGGTGAAATGAACAGCAGTTCTTCTATTGGCGATAGTCACACGGGCAGAGCACATGCCAATAATGGCGGCAGTTGCCCCGTCGGCGACTCGAGCGGCTCGGTTCAAGGCGGGTGTGATAACTTTCTTTAGACGGCGACGAAGAGCAGCACTCATCATGGAAACATGCGCACCGGTATCGATCAACGCGCGCACAGGTACATTATCTAAAGTAACGTTCAACAAATTCCGGGTGGTCGGTAATGTTACACGAAGATTTCTTGCAGAGCTCGTCGTCAATGCAGCTTCACCTGCAGAAGCTGCACTGCCTAGTTTTCCGCTTGGGGGCGTTGCGAATAGGTCGGAGAGGCAGGACGGCGTTGTGGGGGCGAACGATATTGACGGCGAGCAGGGGATGGTGAGAGGGCGTAGCGAGGTCTCGTCACAGTCGCGGCAGAATCAGAGGATGTGGTCGGCATAGGGGAATGAAAATCAAATGCTGAAGACAACCGGTGGACAGAAGTGGCCTGGGTAGGAGACCCAAAGTGTGCCGGCGGAGCCCAGTGATTGCGGCAGTGGCGAGCAATATGACCGACACGTCGGCAGTTGAAGCATATAGGCTTTTCGTTCAGTGTACGCCATTCTGACAAATCTCGCTGTTGAGAGTAGTTGGAACTAAAGCGAGGAGCGGAGGGATGACGATAAAAAGACTCGGCAGAATAGACTGGTTGAAGGGGGTGTAGGCCGAAGTTCGATCATTCTTGACGAACTACGGCTTGTATCAGTGAGATAGTGGCCGGTGAAGGATCAGGCGTTGGAAATGTAGTAGCTAGTGGTTGAGCTGCCTCGACCTCGCGACGAATGATGCGGGTGAGGTTGCCACATTGGGGAACTGGGCGGACGACGTCATCACAACAGGAATTAGCAGCTGTGTTTGGCAGGCGCGTGATGTCATGGGTGACGCGGTGGGCTTTAGCTTGTTCTAGACGGCGGCATTCCGTCAGGATGGTGTCGATGCTCGTGAAATTACTAAAAACCGGCAGGTTGAAGGCATCGTCAGCAACCCCTTTGAGGACGTGATTAACTTCTTCGCCTTCTGACATGCGCTGGTCGGCCTTGCTACAAAGCGCCAAGACGTCAAGAATGCATGAGACCTACGATTCAGTAGACATCTGGGCGCAAGTGGCGAGAGTCTTCTTGGCAGTGAGTTGACGGCCAGGTGAATCGCCGAAAAGATCCCAGCTTGTGATTTCGGCTTCGTTGGTTTCTAACCATGTCCGCGGCGTGCCATCGAGGTAGAACACAACATTGGCGAGCATGAGCGTGGGATTCCAGCGTTGGGTAGCACTCACCTGCTCGTACCGGTGCAGCCAGGAGTCAACGTCGATGGTACCATCAGTGGAGAAAGTGTCAGGATCCCGCAGGGGTGGCAGGGTGATGTAGGTTGTAGACTCGGCTCGAGAGGCCGGTGCTGATGAGGCACTGGCAGTTGAAGTAGCCGAAGAGTCCCTGGTGTTGCGACCACTGCGCGTCTCCATCGAGGTACGGGAGTCGTCCACCTCCACCAATAATGTTACGAGTAACTTATTTAATAAATGATATACGATGTACTGTGCTCGGCGAACAAGATGGTGACAGTTCATCAGCAACCAGCAACCAACGTCGTCTTTCTCTTTCTTGCAGCAAGGCTGTGCCGGCTGTTGTGTATCGATATGAAGACCACCCGAAGAAGCCAACGCCTTTCGACACTAGCCTCGAGCAGCGGGACACTACTCCTACACGGAAGCCCAGAAAGAAAGCCTGGTCAAGATCTCGGTCGCGGTGACCGTCGCGGTCTCGCTCCCAGCTCCGCTCCCGGTCGCAGTCAACATCTCGGAGCCGTACGCCTGGCCCTGGCGAAACCTTCAAGGTGGGCTGGACAGATGTAGTCAAGGGGGCACGCTCGGGGTCTGAGGAGGCCACTTCTCAAGGCAAACTTGATAAATTAGAGGCTGAAATAGCACAGCTAAAACAGATTTTAGCACAATGCAACCAGAAAATGACAGCTTTATTAAGAAAGGAAAACAGGACTCTCAAGGAGTAGTTACACTACTATAAATAAACAAAACATGCTCCACCAGTAGTGCTACCGCTCTCAGCTGTTACATCCACTGAAAAAATGGAAAAAGGTACAACACCACCACCTCCCAAGCGCAGAGCCGAAACCCAGGCCAATGAAGACAAACCCACACGCATGACTCCCGAGAATAAAGTCTTGAAGGAAATTCAGCAATCAGTCAAATAAATAAATGAGTGGATGAGCAACGCATCCCGACTCATCTCGGCCCTCACTGATCGCGTAGAGAATATAGCTAAAATTACCCAGCAACAAAACGAACACCTACAACAAAGGCTCATCGCTGTGGAGGCTCGAGTCAACCCTTTGCCACCTAGCGGACTGGACCCCATGGCGACTGTAAAGCAGCGTTCCTCGTGTCGGCATTCAGCGTGATACAGCTGGTGACATTCCTGCCCCCTGCGTCTCATCATAGCTAGAAATCACGCCTACACAATTTGGCAATGGAATTGCAGAAGCTACGCGAATAAGCAAGCAAATCTCCACCAATACCTCAAGGGGAAAGTTAATCCCGATATCATTTTATTGCAGGAGACACATTGTCTCACTAAATTGGCAGGCTATCGTTCGATCGGACATGCCAACGGGGAGACGACTGTCCTTACCACTCTTGTTGGATGAAACCTTACATTCATAGAACACGACACGGAAATTACCAATATTTACAATATATTTATTGAATTCATTCCGCAACGCAAGACACACGAATGTCTTTTTTATACTAAACATATACAGCAACCCTAAACAAAATAAGCACAGGTTTCTCACACTCTTTAAACGCACCCTCAACATCACTGACCGAAATTTTATCCTAATAGCGGGGGACTTCAACACACCACACACTGCCTGGGGATACTATTATGTGTTTCCTAAAGGTAGGGCCCTCTGGATTGACTGACAGCAGGAGGGATTAACTCTCATCACCAACCCTAGCACACCCACACGTGTGGGCACTAACTCCAATAAAGAACGCCTGATCTGACGTTCACGAGAATCACATCACAGCCACTTGGTAAAATACGCTAGAGGGCCTGGGCAGTGACCACTATATCATCGAAGTATATGTTCAAGGTGGCCGACGTAAACCCATGGAAAAACAGCTAAAGTTGGTAGACTGGACCCAGTTCCACAAATCACGTGAGAACCTGGTCCAACTTATCAGCGACATAGAGGACTGGATACACTCGCTTAAAAAGGATAATAATAATGCCACTTGAATCATACCTCCTGAGGCGCATCTCGAAAAGATTGATAGCCAACTCCTCCACATGTGGGGGGGCAAACCAATCGTTACAAAAGAGATGGAAGACACAGAAACACAACAAAAACATCAGGAAAAGCATAGTACTCCTCAACACAAAGATTGAGATGTATGCAACACGGCTAAGCCAGCAGCACTGGGATGAAACCTGCAATGCGATGGACAGGCAGCAAAGTCTTAGTAAAACATGGCGTTTTCTACAGTTCCTGCTCGATCCAGAAGACAGCAAAACCGCCCAACGACAAACCATCAACAAAATAATCCATGCTTACGAGGGCACCGACGAGGAGTTTCTTAAGGAGATAGAGCTCAAATATATCTTTCAGGCTCCTACAAGCAGCATCCAGATTCTACGGGCCAGGTCAACACCACTCTAGACGAAGAACTCACCGAAGCGGATATCCGTGCCACCCTACAAAACCTTTGCACCAAATCTGCACCCGGTCCTGACAATATCACGAATAAGAAAATGCGTAATTTGGTCGATGAGTCGATCACGCATATCACAGGCTATAAATAACTGCTGGAACACCGAAATCTTGCCCCCGCAGTGGAAAACACGCAAGTGTATTCTGATTCCGAAACCAAGTAAACCACTGAATACTGACAATCTTAGGCCCATCTCCTTAACATCTTGCATAAGCTAATTGATGGAACACGCTTTCCTGGCTAGACTGACAAATTAGCCCCAAGACAATGATTCTTTTCCACACACCTCGATTGGCTTCCGCAGGCATCTTTCAACGCAGGATGTCACGTTGCATCACATCATAAACAGTACAGGACGCTCTACTAAGGGCATACTAGGTCTAGATCTCAAGAAGGCTTTTTACTCTGTCACGCATACACCATTCTAAATCAGGTCAATACTCTAAACTTGGGGCTTCGCACGTACTACTATATAAAAGCATTTCTTACGGGCAGTACGGCCACGCTCACTGTGGGAGCACTCAGGTCGTCCGATATAACTATGGGAAGCGCGGGCACCCCACAGAGTTCCGTAATCTCTCCCTTGCTGTTTAACCTCGCCCTCATTGGTCTTCTTTCAAAACTTCAAACCATCCAAGGTCTTTATCACACCATTTACGCCGATAACATCACCCTCTGGTTGTGCGACGGCAGTGACGGTTCCATTGAACAGAGATTACAGGAGGGGATTCACACAGTGAAACGGTATTTACAAGGAACTGTACTATTCTGTTCAGCGGAGAAATCTGAGCTACTGCTATATGGCCCTACACTTAGAGGTTGCCCACACAAACAACATCCACAAGCGCAGGTACACGCTGATATAAAACTCACTACAAGTGATTGTCATACCATACCTACAGTAGATAAAATCCGAGTGCTAGGTATGATTGCTAGGTCTGATTATAGAAAGTAAGGGTACCAACGGAGAGACAGTTCGCAACACTGAAGCCAGAGTGTCTAACACAATGCGCCTCATCAGGCGCAATACCAATAAACACAAAGGCATGAAAGAGGCTGGCATCATACGTTTGATGCAATTATTCGTTCTAATTCACATCACCTATGTGGTGGCGTACCACTAATGGTTCACTGCAGAAAAGTCAAAACTCAACAGCCTAATTAGGAAAATTTACAAAGAAGCGCTAGGTTTGTCTCAAAACACCAGCACCGAATTCCTCCTTCAACTTGGTTTACACAATACCCTTGAGGAACTTATTGAGGCGCAACCAATCTCTCAATTCGAGTGATTAGCCAAGAATAAGCCAGGCCACCAGAATAAATGTAATCTCGGTATCTCTTAACACATTCAACACGAAGACAAACACGACATACCACGCACTATCCATGCCAAGCTCCCAGTACCACCCATACCAAGAAACATGCGTCCTGAACACAACAAGAGCAGACGTGTCAGTAGAGCTAGAGCTATGTCAAAGATGTTTGGGCGCAACCATGAGGCAGTCTTTCTCGACGCAGCACGCTACCAGGAACATCGCCGCTTCGTGGCTGCTGTCGTAGACCACCCACATCAATGCAAAAGCAGCACGTAAATCATCACACGGAACGTAGAAACGGCAGAGGAAGTGGATATCGTGATAGTCATAGCCCACACTAATGTCTTATGTGTAATCAGCGACTCGCAGACAGCCTTTCAAAACTACGCGAGCGGCAGAATATCCCCCGAGGCATTACGGATTGTTAGTACAGGCAAAAACTCACGAGGTGGACAAATACGTGCACATCTTGTGGTTCCCTGCACACACACCACTAGGTAACGCGGAGAACAGTACGAATGAAGTGGCACACAACGTGGCTGGAGGTCGTACGTTCCGAGTCACGTCAGACAAAGCGGCCACACAAACGGACCTTTCTGCGCCGGGGTGGGAATAGGATGATCGGCTCACTAAATTCAATGACATATTTCAACACTATCGACTGCAAAGGGGGGAGTACCCTCCACCTCACCCGAAGCTAAATCGGGTCCAGTCCGTTCAGTGGCGGTGGCAGCTACAAACACGTACATAAACGAACCCTGTCATCATGCAGCACATATATCCCAACGTCTATAGTTCTAATTTATGCCAGTACTGTACCACCAGAGCAACTTTTGATCATATCTTATGGGAATGTCCAGCATTAGTCAGAAATTCTGCGTTCGCAGCCTCCAATGAAGACCTTCGAGCGCGTTGGCGGACTGCGCTGCTCAGTTCGGGCCGGGACAAGCAACTTTGGGCGATCCAGCAGGTCAAGGAAGCTGCCGGGAGACACGGTCTCTCCATTGGCCCCTAGGTGAAAGCCCATCTCAGCAATCTGCCGAAAATTAATAAAGTCTTCATCTCTCTCTCTCTCTCTCTTGTGGCTGGGATACATGGGGGACGCGAGCACGCGTGTATTTTTGCGTGCCCCTAACGACGAATCTCAAAGACTTTGAGACGGGGCAGTGTGAGCAACGCAGCTCTATCTAGTCAGTGTGTGGTCCCAATACCACAGTCACGCAGTAAAACGCTACTTTTGCGTACGATCTAAATAGTACAAGTACGCTTACCCTCAAAAGGAGAGAGAGACCTATAGTGGGTTCGTCATTTCTTGTTTGTCGTTCCCCGTTAAAATTCATCGTTCTTTGTTAGAATGCTGAGTTTGGCTGATCAATGAAATTACCATATTAATGAAATCTGCCAAGCACTACAGTTTTTTGACCGAAAGCTGTCGAAATGAAAAAGTTCCTGCACTACAGTCATATGCCTGGGACACGTTAAAGGTCATGACGTCACGTAAATAAGCGATTGAAATTAGTAGGGTCTTATGAAAATTATGCTTGGTATGTTGCTGAACACTGTGGCTGGAGATTATAATTATTCTTAAGCTGTGAGTGACTACCCGTAGTTGGTCTTGATAAGACACGCTTCGCACCATCGTCTGCCAGTAAAGCCATTGTTCTTCGGGGTCGGCGAGAGTCGCGGGACAGCCCGCCAGCATGTGTCTGATCCCAATGATGTCACCGCATGCGTCACACTTGTCTTGATTTTCACTGTCAGGGAGAATTTTAAGTATAAAATATGGAGTGGGGGAAAGTTCTGGTTTGGAGTAAATGTAGAATCAAGGCCAACTACGGGCAGTCCAAAAGGTCCACGAAGACGCCACAAGACTCGGCCTGACGGTGCCGACGTGGACGCGGCCCGCCTCGGTCTGAAAAGACCGGGCTTCAGGACACAAATAAAGTTTTGTGAATGAATGAATGAATGAATGCAATTGACTACATATGTCATCGATTTGACTAGGACAAGGTCGTGACTATGGTGCTCTATTTAGCGAAAACAATTTATACCAGTTGACCGAAACAGTTCCCCACTTTAATGCCGGTCTGCATAGAGATTTTTATTCACTCTAAACGTAATACGATAAATGAACATCACTGCGGAAAAAATTCATCGTAGGTTTACTAAAATAGCTGCAGTTTAACTTAAGGCGAGTCTAAAGTTTTGTGAAATTCACGTATCTTACTTGGCCAAGTAGGCAGGTCGCGAGAGCAGACCAGCAGACCCTTGACATAACATATGTCTTCCTAATGCCAAGCGCTTGTTAAGCTAACTCTCTCACGCCACTGAAGTGATTTTGTCACACCAGACAGTTTTACTGAACTGAAATGTTGTTACCATTTTGCGATAAACATCCCTGTCTCTCTATCACTCATGCAAGGTCTCCACCAGTGAGTAACTAGTACTCTATATTGTTACCCTTTTTTTCTAGACACAATTTGTACTTGTTGGCAGTGTACTCAGAGCGTAGCCACGAGGCGGCTTGAAGCTCTCCCACAGTAGAGTAACTAGTACCCTAAATAGTTACCCACTTTTTCTAAACACACAATTTTAAAAGTGTTCAGGACGGCTTTAAGCTCGCCCTTAGTAGAGTACCTTGTACTGTAAATCTTTACTCACTTTTCCTAACCCCATTTTCAACGACCATGCGCGGTCGGATAGCACATGGGACGGCTTTAAGCTCTCCAACAGTACAGTACCAGGTACTGTAAATCATTAACCAACTCTTCTAAACACAGTTTTCAAACGACAGTTCTTCTCGGGGTTCTGTGCATGAAATCGTTCGCGACATCATTTTTGTTGAAACAGCCTCGTGAAGCGTGAGACCCAAAGAACAGCTCTTTGCTCTCCCATAGTAGAGTATCAAATACTCTAAATTGTTAACAAATTTTTCTAAACACGTTTCAAGAACGTTTCCTTTTGAACAGATTACTCCTCTGCCATAATAAAATACATCGTACTCTAAACTATCAACATCATCAGCCTCACTACGCTCACTGCAGGGCGAATGTCTCTCCTCTGATCCGCTATTCAATCCAGCCACGTGCTTTTTGTTGCCACGTTATACCTGTGAAGTCTTAATCTAATTATCCCACCTATCTTTTTGTCTCTCCTTCTTGGGTTTGCCTTCTCTGAGAACCCTGTCAGTTACCTTTGATGTCCAGCGGGTATCCTGCCTACGTGCTACAGGCCCGGCTCATGTTCATTTCTTCCTCTTGATCCCAACTATGATATCGTTATTCATAATGAAATATTGGAAGCGTGAACTAACCTTTTCATAAGCCCTTTTTATAAAAAAAGAATATTAATAGCTGTGTCAGCTGACTGTCTATATCACTGTTAGTTTGAAAATGTGGTTTCTGAACGACAATTGATCATGGTGGAACCTTCTTCCTTGTATTTCCCTTTTCCATCTCGTCTTTCTGGTATATATTATCTTCGTTGAATAAACCAAGTCCCTGTCTGCGCTCATTTGTCTGCTCTCTTGTGTCCCATCAGTTTGCGCTCACAATAATTCATTATGAATATTTGCCAACTAGCCCGCCTACCAACCCTTCTATGATATCCTTAGCCACGGTCCCTTCCCTGACCCACTCTGCTCTCTTGTGACCTATCCTAAAATTTTATTTGTTGTTTCAAGGTCCTACTAATTGTCGAGATGATTCACTGCTTTCCCATATAAATATATATAGTCGAGTGCGAAGTACTCGATATTGTTTAACACTTTTTCTAAACACGTTTGATAATAATGCGTACATCGCTCTCGTAGTACTACGAAGAGCGACTAGTATTATCTCTATTCTTATTGACCAAGCAACTTGCGGCATAGTTAAATCACTGTGCACGGCCATCCATACTGCGCATGCGCAACAGCTGGCCCAAGCACTGCCAGAACGCGCTCACGCGCAGCGCGTTCCGGCTAGCGTAAGGAGCTGGGTAAGATGGTTCGGTCACTCCTTTTTGCATTCTCTGACCAATAATGTGATTGGGAAGGAGATTCAGCAGACGCGCGATGAACCAACACGTTCAATCTGAGTCAGAGCGCGTTGGAATGCGCTAGTGCGTTCATTGCGTAAGTGGCTGTGCAAGAGGTTGTGGCCTCTCCCTCTTTCACTCTTTCAGCAATCACGTGACGGCGTCGGAGAACGAGATTCTGCAGACGCGCGATGAACGCTCGTGCTCCCGCATCACGTGCTGATGACCCCACGTGGCGTGCTCCAACAAGAACTTGCGGCTAGTAACCACAACAGAAACTACAGTAAATTCATAGTGCCCTCCACTTGCAAGAACGCGTTAACATCGGGCGTGCAAGGTGCCCGTGAAGAACGAAACTTAGAGGCGAGCTATGTACTGTTTCGCATGCTACTCGTGACTCCCTTTAGTGGACGGTGGGGTAATTTTTTGAATTCATTGTATTGAGTACCTTGGCTCGTATCTCAATGCTCTGTTTTGAAATGAATTTTAAAGTCACATTTTAGGTGAAAGGGCGAAGCAATAAATGCGATGGTAAGACATTGAAACATCCCACGAACAATAAGCAGCTGAATACCTGTAGTGCACCGCTGTGAAAGAAAGAAGGACGCTCGAAAAGAACGCACCAAAAAAATTGGCAGATCCCACGTACAGTGAGACTCAATTATATGCGTAGCACGAATGAGAAAAGTTGATGTCACTTTGACATCAGCACAACGTTAAGAGGTGGAAGTAAATGAATGCACGTATGCTGCGAGAGGCGATGTTTATTGATGAGACGCTTTAGGTATTTTGAGCAAGATGGTATTATGGTGCGTAAAGTGAAGGGTGAGTGGGTCTGGTTGCAGCAGTCGAAGGTCAAAATTTGCAAAAAAGTGGTCGATGCACGTCACGCGAACCGTGGTTGGATGATGTTTCCCATTGTGCGTTGCTCGTTTGAGCAAGTGCCGCGACTCCATGTAGTCGACCACCCAATCGTCCTTGATGACGTCGACGTTGAAGTCGCCAACTATCCCGAAAGGTCGTCGTTGCGGTCGTTGTTTCAGGTATTCTTCCACAGCTTTGTAGACGTACTTCTCCACGGCGGCACGCGATAGGTTGGGCGCGAGGTAAATCGTCATGACGTCGACTCCGCAGACGCTAGCGACGCAGTGCTCGCCGTTGGAGCGTTGTTGAGCGCCGGGCCGCAGTTGGAGGTCTTCGACGGAGTCGACGTCGTCACGCTTGACGTAAATTCTCACGCCTCCCGCAGGTCGTTGGAACCCGTGCGTGCACGCGGCCGGAGCGTATCCCGCAACGTCGACGTCATCGGTGGCGTTCCACGTCTCAGTGAAGCAAAGCATGTCCACTCTGTGGAGTACGGGGTTTCGCACGACGTCAACCGCGTGAGCGCCCAGCGACCTGGTGTTGAGCAATGCCAGGGTGAAGTGGGACTCAGAGTCAACGTATTCGAGCCCGCGAAAGCATCTTGCCGATGCTTACGCCTCGCAGCGGCTTCACGTTCTCGAAGCTGGGAATCTTCCACTCGACGTTGACGTATCGCAGCTGCTTCGCGTTCTCGGAACTGGGGATCTTCCGCTCGCCGACGTTTGCATTGCACATCGCGAGCTCTTCTCAGTGCGGCCTTGTCCACAGACGAAGTGTCTTCGGAATCGCTAGCGGTTCCGCCAACACATTGGCTGACGCTATTGGAAGGGACGTCAGTAAGTGTGTTTCCGGATTCGTTAGCATACATTTTCACCAGCGACATCAGACGTGGAGCGACCGCACAAACGAACCGACGAAGGGAAGCGCGCCCCAACACTCGGCTATTTATAGCGAGCGCCGGCCCCGGCCTGCGCATGCGCGCGTTAGCATACCGCTGGCGCACGTAAAACTATTGGGCTAGTAAAACTAGCCCAAATAGCCGTTCTTCGTAAAATTAAGGTCGCGCGGCGCGTAGAGAGGAGAAGCGAGCGCAGTGCACGCTGTGTTGAGAGGAGGAAGGGATGCACAGATGGCTGGCGGAGGAGGAGGGGAGGCTGCGGACGGCGACGGCGCATGACTAGCCCATAATATTACATGCTCCACATGTAAAAACTTCAGCAAATCCCTCGTACCTGGGAATCAACTTTATGCGAAGCAACACCAGAAGAAGCTGATATGAAGAGCTGATGCTCGCGAAGATGCTGGCCTTTCACACTGCTACAAAAATCAATTTCAGCGCATGGCACCACACCAAAATTGACGTTAACCCGACATGACGGCTGTATGAAAGGAGTACATATGTAATATTTATAAAATTGGGTAGGCAGCACTGCAACCACACTTGACGTTTCACGAAAATTAGCGTCTCTTTGAAAAGTAGTTCCGGGACCTGGCATAGCTCTGTGGTAGAGTGCTTGACTACCATGCAGAATGCTTGGGTTCGATTCCAGCTAGGACCCTGTAATTTAATATTTGCATTGGTCGGGTGCGCCCCGCCGTGGTGGTCTAGTGGTTAAGGTACTCGGCTGCTGACCCGCACGTCGCGGGATCAAATCCCGACTGCGGTGGCTGCATTTCCGATGAAGCCAGAAATGTTGTAGGCCCGTGTACTCAGATATGGGTGCACGTTCTGCAGCCCTCCACTACGGCGTCTCTCATAATCATATGGTGGTTTTGGGACGTTAAACCCCACATATCGATCAATCAGTATTCGTCGGGTGGCCAACGCAGCCTATATCGGGTTTTTCTTAGCACAGACGTTTACTCTGTGCCTTCGTTGGGTTGACCCTACCGATATCGGGTATTGCTTAACGCTCACGCGTTAAAATTGCCCGTGTGTGTTCTCGTCATTCCTGGGTAGATACTAAGTGACACATACCCGTGGCACATACCCACCCGTGAGTATGTGCCACTGTTTGGCGGAAAATGTTTGACGGCGTACATGTTCTTTATACAGTCAAATATGTTCTTCGTACAGTCATATTATGCCATAGCAAGTTTGGTATCAATACCCATTATTGAAACGGCCAGGAGAACTAAAAGTCGTAGGCGGCTAGATAGATAGATAGATAGATAGATAGATAGATAGATAGATAGATAGATAGATAGATAGATAGATAGATAGATAGATAGATGGATAGATAGATGGATAGATGGATGGATAGATAGATGGATAGATAGATGGATAGATGGATGGATAGATAGATGGATAGATAGATAGATAGATAGATAGATGGATAGATAGATAGATAGATGGATAGATAGATAGATAGATAGATAGATAGATAGATAGATAGATAGATAGATAGATAGATAGATAGATAGATAGATAGATAGATAGATAGATAGATAGATAGATAGATAGATAGATAGAAAAGCTCAAAGACGCCACAGTTCGCTCAGAAATGCTTTGCATTTAAAATTCGGCAGATCCTGCGTACGTTGTAATCGACGTTATGTCGATTACAACGTACGATGTCATGCGGAGGGAACGGGACAGTGTAGCAATTTTTTGAGCGACACGTCATGAAGTTACGCTAAATATATGTGCAAATGTCGCACGCACGGACATATGTTGAAGAGTTACAGATGCTTATATAACCAGTTGTTTGCACTTGCGCAACGCTGCCAACAGAAACATGCGTATTAGAAAGCCCAGAAGCTGATATGAAGCGCTGATGCTCGCGAGGATTCTGGCCCATTACACTGCTACATAAATCAACTTAAGCGCATGGCAATTAACCGCAATTGACGTTAACCCGACGTGACGGCTCTATAAACGAGTATATATGTAATTTTTATAAAATTGGGTTGACAGCACTGCAACCACTATTGACGTTTCACGAAGATTAGCGTCATTTTGAAAAGTAGTTCTGAGGCCTGGCGTAGCTCTTTGGTAAAATGCTTCATTACCACGTAGAATGCTTGGGTTAGATTCCACCTTGGACCCTGACATTTTTAAATGCGAAGCATTTCTTGGCGAGCTTCGGCGACTTTGAGCGTATCTATCTATCTATATATCTATCTAGCCACCTACGACTTTTAGCTCTCCTGGTCACTTGGATAATGCTATCAATACAAAACTTGCCTTGGTATGGCGTAACATGACTGTATGACGAGGATATTTGACTAGTCATAAAATGAATATACTGTCATGCATGTCATGATTCACATTTCATGGTCGTGTTGCTCTTGCGGTAGTTTCGTTCACACGACATATTGCAAAACTGGTATGGTATGACATGATTGCCTGGTGAACACAAGCGACAGATGCTAACATGAAAATAACGGCATGTGTGTCATGTAACAACATGATTACATGCCACACTAATGATGCACTCTCGGTAATTTTGCTAGCGCCACATATACCAAATCTGGTATTACGGTACGTGAATGAATTACGAATGTATCTGACTGGTGCAAACATGATAATCATGAAATGCGTGTCATGTAACAACATGACTACATGGCACGCTCATGAAGCGCTGGCTGCCGTTTCGCTAGCTTCAGATGCCAAATTTGGTATAACGTGATGTCAATGGATGACAAAGGTATGTCACTGGTGCAAACATGATAATCACTAGATGCGTGTCACGTGAGAACATGATTACATGCCACAGTCGAGGCGCCAATAAACTTCGACGTTATCCGGCGCGCGTGCGCGCCGGCATCTGGTCTGTCGCGTCACACTGGCGGTGCCACGGCAGGCGCTGGTCCTGCTATATATACACGATGGCACTCGCCGCGCTGCGTTGCTTTGACGCATGTGCGTTTCAGCGTCTCCAGCGTCCCTCCGTCTCGAAAAGAGGCAGACGTAGTGCTGTCATGGTAACGCATCGGTGCCTAACGCAGCTTGGTGCATTTCGGGACGGTTGCCGTCGGGCCGAGCCGACGGACGCTGGTCGCGCCGGTTGCGCCTGGCGTCAGATTATAGAGTGCTCGCGTTTGGCTAACGTAGCGCCGTTGTTCCCTGCATGCGCACGCGTAGACGTTATGTAGGAGTATATTGGGCCCTTCATGATGCACTCGAGCCCGTTTCGCCAGCTTCACATATACCAAACTTGTTGTTATGAGACGTCAATGGATGACGAAGGTATATGACTGGTGCAAACATGATCATCATGGGACGCGTACCACGCTCACAGCATGCTCGCGGCCGTTTTGGTAGCTCCATATACACTAAATTTGACATGACTTGACGTGAATAAATGACGAAGGTGAACGACACGTCCAAACATGATAATCATGACACGGATGGGGTGTACCACATAATTTATCTCCACCTTTAACGTTGTGGTGACTTGAAAGTGAGATATCAACCTTCCTCATTCGTGCTTCGCATATCATCAATTGCCACTGTACGTGGGATTTGCCAATTTTTTATTCTTTGCATTCGTCGGGTGAACGCTACCGATGTCGGGTATTAACGCTCGCGCGTTAAAAAATTGCCCATGTGTGTTCTCGCCGTACTTGGGTAGACATTAAGTGTCAATCGCACATACCCGCCCACCAGCGGCACATACCTGTCCGTGGGTATATGCCACTGTATGCCGGGAAGTGTTTGACGACGTACGCGACGATAATGTGACATTAATCATGTCTTCACTAGCCCGTCATATCTGTCAAACCATCTTCCCCTCTTATGCTAACTTTGGTTCACGCCAAGTTGAGGAGGTGACTACTAGAGCACCCAAACGTTAGAGGCTACATAGATACGCTCAAGGTAGCTGAAGTTCGCTAAGAAATGGTTCGCATCTAACAATTGCAGCATTTCCACGAATCGCATGATGATGAATGGGGCGAAGCATCTGTCAGTCCGCCCACGTTTCCGTGCATCCACTCGTTCTTGATTCCGTCTATCCGCGCGTCCGTCCATCCATGAATCTGTCCACACATCCATTCACCCATGCGTCCATCCGTCTGTCTATACGTCCATCCTACCATCTACGGGACCGTCCACCTAATGAACACTCCGAGTGCCACCATATCGTATCTTTTCAGCATATATTCATAACATAGAAGTACCGCCATCCAGCAAACATTCCAAGGACTAAACGAGAGATGGCACGGCCGGACTAAAGGAGCGCCACGCGCTCACTTTCTGACAGCCGGCGCTTCGTGTCTAGTTCCCACCTTTCACCGCTGCTTATTCGTTGCACTGTGGCACAACCCTTGTAAACCTTCTAAAACCAAGGAGGTTACCCCCAGCGAGTTTAACCTGGCAACCCTTTCTGCTCAGATAGTGCTCAAAGTGCGTTCTTCTGACACCTGTTTTTTTTAGTAAGCATCAAATTCAAGGCAAATTTTACTGAAGATTAGGTCACCTATACTAGTCTCTATAGGTATACAATTTGATCAGAAACAACTATCTTTTTTATTTATGATTAACGTGCGTCCTCCATTCAAATGAGTGCGCACGTGCCGCTGCCCTAGGCCGGCCGTGAAGGTCGTTGCTACTACGACGCACTATACTACAACATACATCGCGGACACACGACCCACGGCTAAAGGAGCTTCGCCCCTAAAATAATGAGTAAAATAACAAAAATCCAATCAGAGAAATTAAGGGCTGTGAAATTTTTCCGGCACATATATGCGTTCATGCTGATTTAACATATGTAAACAGTTTTCTAGTACCTTACACAGCTTTTGTTTTATGCGATGACAGTGTGTAGAGGTCGTTTTGGACAAGCTTTTTATGCCACTACAATTTTATGGTTCTTAGCTATTACAAGCTGATACTGCGTTAACTTAGAATACATATAACTATGATGAAAGCACATATAAGGCATTTTAATGGATAAGAAAAAAATTTTAGAATCATCAGCCCACACTTACTGCTTACTTTAGGTTCGTAATAATTATACAAGCGATATAAAGTTTAAAAGGAGCTCTTCTACTCCTCACATGTCAAGGAATATGTGGGCAAATTTGATACTGATCAGCCAAATTTTATCAGTAAAAGCACATCTATGCGGAAAAGATATGTTTTTTGGGAGGATTTCTTCCACCATGAGAGCTTGGCAAGCATGGTTATGTAGAGCACGTGGTTTTAGTGAACTCCTCATGCGAAATGCAAAGGCCGGCAGATAGATGACATTTTTTTTCAGGACTACAGACAATAGGGCTGTCTAGTTTTCAGTAGCCACCTAGTGGACCTTGAAACTGATTTTAGTCTACTTCTAGTTGAATTAGAATATCAGTTTTTTTATCGTGAAAGTAGAGAAACTAAACTTTTGAAAGCAAATAAAATAAAATAACACAGTATATCCACGGAGTGAATGATAATGAGTAGGGCGAAGCGTCCATCCCTCCATTCATGTGTCCATGCTTCTGTCCGTCCGTCTGTTCGTTCTTGCTACCGTCCATCCATCCG
Organism: Rhipicephalus annulatus; assembly: GCA_013436015.1. NCBI lineage: Eukaryota > Metazoa > Arthropoda > Arachnida > Ixodida > Ixodidae > Rhipicephalus > Rhipicephalus annulatus. Next base: position 12,983 of record WOVY01010686.1, on the reverse strand, counting down.
TCCGTGCATCCGTCCATGTGTACATTCGTCCGTGCTTCCGCATGGACGGACGGAAGCAAGGACGGACTGACGGATGGACGGTAGCACGGACGGAAGCAAGAACAAGTGAACGGACGGATGTAAAGACGGACGCACGCACGGATGAACACAAGCAAGGGCGCGCGAAAGCGTGGACGGACAGACAGATAACAGGACGCATTGACGGATGAACGGAAGCATATATGGAAGCACGGACGAACAGACAGATGGACGGACAGAAGCACAGACCCACGTATGGATGGACGGAAGCACGTATGCATGGACTGACGAACGGAAACACGGACGGATGCACAAACGGATGGACGGAAGCAAGCACGGACATACAGATGGACGGACAGAAGCACGAACGGACGGACGGAGGCTTCGCCACACTCATCATGATTCACTCCGTGGATAAGCTATGAAAACCAATAACGTCATCTATACTCCATTTCATAGATCATGTACAATGCTGTGGAAGCTAGCTACACTTGTTGCAATGAATGCGTTTGTACAATGATTTTTCCATCTGAGGCATGCTTTCATTTTAACTTTGGTCTTCATAATGAATAAACATGCTCTGGTACTCAGGAGGTAAAGGCGCCCCGTTATACGGCCATCTATAAGTTGTTCTGGATCACTTAGCGTCTCTTTGTTCTCACCTCGTGATGTTTCATTTGTCGCCTTTGGCGACGTTGTGCGAGCGCGTTTTTTCTCGCACGAGCGTATACAACGATAAAAGCCAAGCACGAGACCTGCATAGTCACCCACCTTGCTGACCGAACTTATTGCATAGCCTCCACAGCGTTGCACCTGATGTAAGAAACGGAGTATAGTTATAATATTGCAATGGACATATACAAACAACGCTATCTACTAAGCAAGTAATAAATTAAAGATGGCTACATTCTACAAACGGAGGTGGGAACGACCCACGGCCTAAGGAGCTTCGCCCATAAAATATGTAATTGGGGAAAAAAATTGCCCGCAGCTTCCCTCGGGGGAACACTGAGGAGGATGCGGAGCATATAATTGGTTAACGGGGTGTTAAAGTGCGACTTACTTGGGTCGATGGCTAAATTGGTTAACGTGGTTGTGAAATGGGGTGTTAAATTGCGACTTACTTGGGTCGATGGCTAAATTGGTTAACGTGGTTGTAGGAGGGGGTGTTAAATGAGTGAACACGTACACACGTATGCGAAAGGACGGCGCTGGTCGAAGGGACGTCGATCATTGTGTTTGTGGATTCGTTGGAATTCATTTCACCGCGACCTTGGACGGATGTGGCCCGGATGATCAGGCGTATAGCAAATAGCGAAATGGGACTAGAGGAGAAAGAAACCATTGCACTCGTTCATGCATTTGTGATCAGCCGAGTTACGTACGCGCTGCCGTACCAGACAATGACAAACCAGGAGACAAAGCAAATAAACACAATAATAAGGAAAGCATTGGGGATTCCGGAAAATGCCAAAACCGAGAGGGTAGAGAAATCGGGCATATACAATACCTTTGAGGAGTATGCGAATGCGGTGCTTTTATCTCAAAAGGAAAGGCTCAATTCAAGCTATCATGGGAGAAGAATTCTGGAAAAGATGGGATATACATTGCGACCGCTATATTGTGACGAGGAAACGGTGCTAATAGATGCGGAAAAACGCACACATTTAACTGTGGCGCCTATTCCCAGAAATATGCATCTGACGTATCACGCAGGAAGGAGGAAAGCGAGAGCAGACTCCTTACGCAAAGCATTTCAGAATAGCTCAGAAGCCGTCTTTACAGACGTAAGTAAAGCGAGCAGAGGGTCACATGTAGTGGCAATTGTAGCACAAAATCACACCACAATGGCGTCGGTTAAAACTTGTTTCACACGAGTGGCAGAGGCGGCAGCAATAGCCATAGCCATATCCAACGCAGAAATCAGGGGAGAATCAGTGGTTGTGCTCTCCCATTCACAGGCGGCATGCCGAATGTTTCTCCGAGGAACGCTACCTAAAATAGCGTATAAATTTTTAAATAAACCCATAACAGGAGGCCATCACATTATATGGTGTCCTGCTCACGAATGTTTGGAGGGGAACGTCGTGGCAGACCGTATAGCTCGAGGCATCACCAACCGAGCGACGGCAGGCCACGACGTTGAACCTCTTTCCAATTCGCGTGACATCCTCCTCCAACAAAGGAAGCAACGAAAGGAATATGGGCTTCCACATAAAGACTTGGATAGCCAGCAAAGCAGGGATTGGAGACGCATACAAACCAATAGCTTTCCCAATTTGTACCATCTAAGTAGAATATATCCCGCAAGATATAAAGACACCTGTCCGTGGTGTTCACAAGTACCAACACTCAGCCACATAACATGGGAGTGCACCCAGAGGCCCACACACATCGACAGCCCACACATCACGAAGCAACCACACATGTTTCACAGGCAGTGGGAGGCATGGCTTGCGGACGAGGACAAGCAGAGCCAAATAGCTTTGCTTGACCAGGTCCAGCGAGCCACTCGTGCCAGCGGAGCCCTGGACTGAGGGCCCGACCAAACTGCCTGCATTTCAATAATTTTTTTTCTGAATAAAGTTTCTTCCTCCTCCTCGCCTTTGGCGACGTTGTGCGAGCGCGTTTTTTCTCGCACGAGCGTATACAACGATGAAAGCCAAGCACGAGACCTGCATAGTCACCCACCTTGCTGACCGAACTTATTGCATAGCCTCCACAGCGTTGCACCTGATGTAAGAAACGGAGTATAGTTATAATATTGCAATGGACATATACAAACAACGCTATCTACTAAGCAAGTAATAAATTAAAGATGGCTACATTCTACAAACGGAGGTGGGAACGACCCACGGCCTAAGGAGCTTCGCCCATAAAATATGTAATTGGGGAAAAAATTGCCCGCAGCTTCCCTCGGGGGAACACTGAGGAGGATGCGGAGCATATAATTGGTTAACGGGGTGTTAAAGTGCGACTTACTTGGGTCGATGGCTAAATTGGTTAACGTGGTTGTGAAATGGGGTGTTAAATTGCGACTTATTTGGGTCGATGGCTAAATTGGTTAACGTGGTTGTAGGAGGGGGTGTTAAATGAGTGAACACGTACACACGTATGCGAAAGGGCGGCGCTGGTCGAAGGGACGTCGATCATTGTGTTTGTGGATTCGTTGGAATTCATTTCACCGCGACCTTGGACGTCGACGCGCCGTACAAACCAACCGACGAGCGGCAACTGAGCGAGCGAGCGCCGACCTTGAGTATATATACAGCGCGACGGCGCATGCACTGTCAGCTGTTGAATGTTCTCGAAGCGCGACGGCGCATGCGCGTCCACTGGAAAATCAGGAGAATTGTAGAATGCTCTCGAAGGGGAGAAGCGCGCGCGGCACAGATGGTGGGTGACGGTGCATGCGCGCGTCAGCTGTCGAATGTTCGAGAAGGGGGAGAAGCGCAACGGCGCATGCGCGCGCGTCAGCTGCCGATGTTCTCGAAGCGCGACGGCGCATGCGCGCGCGTCAGCTGCCGATGTTCTCGAAGCGTGACGGCGCATGCGCGCTACATTATACAGCTAGCGAATGTTCGTGAAGAGGAAAAGCGCACGCGGTGTGTAGAGGAGGAAGGGTGCACAGATGGTGGAGGAGTGAAGCGCCCGCGGTGTGTAGAGGAGGAAGGGATGCACAGATGGTGGAAGAAGGAGGAGGAAGCTTGCGGACGGCGCCGCACTACAAGCCTCGAGTATTAGATGCTCCGCATCTAAAAAACTTCCGTTCTAGAAGTGAAGCTTCTGTGGCCGTGGGTCGTTCCCTCCTCCGCTTGTAGTATGTAGCCACCTCTAAATTATGGCTTGCTTAATATATGGCGTGGTGTGTACATGTCCTTAGGAATAATATAACAAAATGGCTTTAGTGGTTTTCACAACATATACAAGGAGTTGATGATGATGATTGTGGCGAAGCATCCATCCATCCGTCCATCCGACCATCCCTGGGTTCAACCATCCGTGTGTCCATCCATCCGTGCTTCTATCGGTGAATCCGTCCATGCGTCTGTCTGTCCACGCTTGCTTTCGTCCGTCCATACGTCCATCCATTCATCAGTCCGTGCGTCCATCTGTATATCTGTCCCTCCATTCTTTCATCTGTCTATGCTTCCGTGCGTCTTTGCACGCTTCTGTCTGTCCATCTCCCTGTCTGTCCGTGCTTACGTTTATGCGTCCGTGCATTCGTCTGTCCGTCCTTTCATGAGTCTGTCATGCGTCCATCCGTGTGTGCGTCCGTGCTTTTGTCCGTCCGTCCACGCGTCTGTCCATGCGTCCGTCAGTCAGTCCATACGTTCGTCCGTCCGTCTGTGCGTCCATGCCTCCATCCGACCATCCGACGGACGGACGGACGCTTTACCTCACTCATCACTATTCCCTCCGTGCATATGCCGTATTCTTTTTTCTTCTCCCATCTCCCCTCGGTGTCTCTAATGATGTTGATGATGATGGTATGTGGGGTTTAACGTCCCAAAACCACCATATGATTATGAGAGATGCCGTAGTGGAGGGCACCAGAAATTTTTGACCACCTGGGATTTTTTAACGTGCACTGAAACCTGAGCACACGGGCCTGCAACATTTCCGACTCCATCGGAAATGCAGCAGCCGCAGCCGGGATTCGATCCCATAACCTGCGGGTCAGCAGCCGAGTACCTTAGCCACTAGACCACCGCGATGCGACCCTTTGGTGTATCTACGATCCAGCAATGAACCACACTATCAACTTGCTGAAATGTTTTTCACGTAGGCTGGAGAGTTGCATTACTAAATTAAAAACTCTGCTTCTCTGACAAATTAAAAATATACGCAATAAAAGGTGTAGACTGCATGTGCATTGACTTCACTTCGGCTGGTGTGCAGTTCATTTTGGCTTGAGCTTAGAAAAATGCGCGCAGAGTTTTGAATATAGCAACCAATGTGCCCACGGTGGTCTTCTTTTGTATTGAGTACTGAATTCCCAGTTTTACTATGGTTTTACATTTGGCTTTATCATCGGACAGTCAGAAAAGGTGGCAGAGGCAAAAAGATCCTCTTTCAGATTGCTCTGCATCATTTACCGGGACGGCTTTATGCTCTCCCATGGCAGATAACCTGTAGTACTCTGAATCGTTTACCACTTTTTCTAAACACAAGTCGGCATCACGGGACGGCTTCAAGCTCTCTCATAGTAGAGTACCTAGTACTCTAAATCGTTACCCACTTTTTTTCCTAAACACAAGATCATGACATGGGACGGCTTTATGCTCTCCCATAGTAGAGTACCTAGTACTCAAAATCGGTAAGCACTTTTCCTGAGTACAAGATCATGATAATTGGGACGGCTCACTGCTCTTTCATTGTTAATCACGAAATACTAGAAATCGTTAAAGAAATTTTTTCTAAACAGAAAAAATCATGCCCTTGTACTGCCTTGTACAAAAGAAAGAGTGTGAGCTGCATGAGATCTTCTATGTAGTGGGACGGCTTTCTGCTCTCTCATAGTAGAGTACCGAGTACTCTAAATCTCTGAACACTTTTTTCTATACACAAGCTTTAGAGACTTTTTGTCGAAGCCTAACCTCAGCGTGACCTTAGCACTCTCCGCCAGTAGAGCACATAGTGGTCCATGTCATCAACCATTTTTCTGAACACATATCCCATAGTTCAGTACGAAGTACCAGAAATCGTGAAACACTCTTTTAAACAAACGTGTGTGTGTACAACCATGCTCCTTGTACAGCGAAGACAGCTTATGGCTCTCTCATGGTAGAGTGCTCTAAAACTTTCATGGTTTGTTCTAAATACGGCTAATATCTTATAGTGAACCTTGTAGCACTGTATATCATATACATTTTTAATGGACAGACATATTTCTGCAGACTCAACAAGCAAACTGCCTGTTCGACAGTACGTCACGAGAAAAAAATTATCATTTTCAAGAGAAAGAAATCTGTGAATCAAAATTGCCTTGTGGCGCTTAGTTTCAAGTACCAGCTCAACGAAGGAAAGTGTCACGACAATTATGGTGTATTTCAATTGTGTAAGCACAACTTAGGCCAAAGAGTGCCAAACACAACAAAAATGTCAACCACAGGGCAAGACAAGCACGCTTAAGCCTTATTCATAGCTGTGACTAATCACCCGCCCCTATTGTCTGGTGATTACAGTACTCGACTGATGGCCTGAAGGTTGCATGATCAAACCCCGGCTATAGTGGCTAGAAGGAGAGGTGTCAGCATTGTCCCGGCCGCGCCTTGAAAGGAGGCGTGTTGGTATTTCGTCTCGCCGCGGAGCGACGCGCAAGTCGGCACCGTGATCGGTCGAGAGCGCTTGACAGCCGCTAGCGCGGCACTTTTGGTCGCTTGCTCGTGTGCTCGCAAGTCGCAACGTCTGCGCTTTGCTTATTTGGACTTGTTCGGGATCAATACGTGCGAATGTAACCATGCAACAGGGATGAGTAAACAGCAAAGACACTGCTTTGCACCTGGATGCAATGCGGTATATGCTTCGGCCCGCAAACAAGGGGAGAAAGCGTTTCTATTCTCTGCTCCCGCCGACAATTAACAGAGCAAGGCCTCGGAGCGTACGATTTCTCGCGCTGGCGAACCACTGGAAAAGAACTGCGTTGTGAGCGAAGCTCTTTTCGATGAAAGATTCATCGTCTGTAGCTAAAAACATGTTATCAACGGATTCTTAGCAATTTGGGAAAAAGATGTACCTAAGAAGGGTGGGTTTCTGAATGAATCAACTGCCGAAGAAGTCTGCGTTACTCTAACCAGCATCCTTTCCATCCGGCACTATGTCACAAAAACATTGGGCTATAGATACTTGATGACGTCTCACCTCTGCCGAGACGCACTTGAAATCTTTTTGGCATTCTGAAGCAAATGTCTGGCTCGAATGATCACCCTTCGCTGGCACAATTTTTCATCTCTGTGACTTGCCTCAGTTTTTTCAGTTTGGCAAACTCACCGCCAGTGGAAACAGACCTTCTGGAGTTCCAAGCAGCCTTCTATGACCGGGCATCCACAATAATTCAATAAAATTGCAGAATAAGCTGGATGAGCTGCTAGATGTGGGGTGCTTCAATGAGGTTCATTAAATTATTGTTACTTGTGAAGCCCTTCCTGACTACACTGATATCAATGGACGCAAAAGTGACTCTCAAATCACTTATTACGTCAGTGGCTATGTGGCCCGGAAGATGGTGAAAGAGACGAAGTGCAACGAATGTAGCAGGTTGCTGCTCCACTCAGAACTCTAGCTTGCTTCCGACATAATCATGCTTTCTGTACCCGTCCGAGTCCTTAGCAGACCTGGTGAAAGCTATGAAAGGTGCACTCACCTATTGCTTCAGTTTGAACAAGTTGAAAAGTTACAACACAGCATACCTTATCTCTTACCTGTCTGCGAAGAGATTAAATATGGTCGGCTGTGAACAGCATAAACTGGAAGGGACAAATCAGATAATTAGATTCTTTACACTGACAAGAATGCATTTTCTCTTTCTGGAGAAAATGCATCCAATCAAAAAAGACAGAGAAAATGAAGCTCTAGAAGTTAAAACGTCTGACTTACCTGTCACCTATTACCTGTCACAGTATTAACCTGTCACAGTATTAACTCCGCGAACAAGGTTTTATTTTATGTTATTTTGCATTACTCACACCCTGTTGTTTCTTGGGATTTTACTATTGTCTTGTTCACATTGTTATAAATCCCCCATTAACAACTGTAATATCACTGTCTTGCTGCGTTCTTGTATGCAGAAATCAATTTTTGGGAACTGGTTTGTAACTGTATCTATGTTGCCAATGAAATCGCAATGTCATGTGCGCATATATGCCCATTGTATCATCGTATATTTACTGTTCTTTTCAGTTGCCTTATTCGCTTGTTTAGCTGAGTTTCATATAACTTGCAGTTTTCTTCACCCTAATGCATATGATGTGTTTATCTTCATGTTGTTTTTAGCTTTCGAGAAAATATATGTCTTGCTTGTAAAATTAGACCTTGATTGTGCGAGTCATAAAAATAATGGTTGCCGATACCTTTACGGGCATTAAGACTCAACGAAGAACGCTGCGGCATCCAATTTGAAAACTGCACGGACTTTGTTTTAGTGTCAAGCTCACGGTAAGTCAATTGATTCTCTATCTTCTAAGCTTCGCAGCTGATTTCACGAAGTGAATTGAAAACACTAGTTTTCTGTGCCAATACATGCTTTGCAGCACGCTGCCAGAATTGTGACAGATAGACTTTGTTACAATCCGCAGGGTAGCGTGAAGTATTTGCAACTAAAAACGACTGATACGTGCGAAGAGAGGCATCTCGAAAACGACCGCAGTGCCACCGCATCCGGATGAATTCTCGCGCGCACTCCGGCGCGCCGATGCTGACACCTCTTCTTTTAGCCACCATATCCCGGCCCCGGCAGCCACATTTTCGGTAGAGCTGACCATGCTCAAGGCCCGTGTTGCTTGACGGAGGGACGTGTTAGTGAACCACAGTAGGTCGAAATTTCCGTACCCCTTCATTAAGTCCTGCCTCATAATCATACTGCCCACGTGCGTTTTATATGGCGGGGGCTTTGTCCGTCCTTCCTTCCCGTGGCATCCACACTCCACTGCGCATGCACGACTCATCCCCACCTCTCCCTTCTCATATGCTCCTCCCCTCTCTCTTCTAAGAATCCTGTATTCTTGGAGCAGCACGCAGGGTAGGTGGGGCGACGGCTCCATACACCACTTGTGGTACCAGGTAGTTCCACGGTATGAAAACGACGGAGCGCGCACGCCTCATTGTCTATTCTGTGCACCACTGTGATGAGCACTCGAGCCACTGCACGAGAGTGGTGACGAGGCGAACCCGAACTTCAGGCTCACACAGCTTAAAGGAAACGTGAACGGCAGCAAGTGGATCCTGAATTCCGGGTTCCAGAAGCCCAATCAAAGCGTCAACGCCGAGCGGCAGATCTTGAAGCGGAGCGGCAACGCGAAGCCGAGTCGATGCATAGATAATCCCGCTTAAGGTAACCCTCTAACGGGTGCTTTGCTTCCACACATGGTTTCCTTAGCGGTAGATGGCGCTTTTTTTCTAATTTGCTGTATTCAGTTTACACCCCCATTGTTTTCGACTTCAGTGTTTTGGAGCCTCAATGTTTGGGGAGCTTCACTATTCTAGTAGATCGTTCAAGCTTATTTCAGTAAAGCTTATTCTAGAGCTTGCGTGAGTACCAGTGATAGGGCTGAAAATTGTGATGCGTATTCTATGAAAGACGGTGCGTCACAACGATAATCAGTTTATTGCCGACCGAAGCTCTGTCGCTGCTATCAGAGTACGTACAGCATTTATTGCTCACTTGCTGTTTAACTTTGTTTCCCAGCCACAAGTTTGGTCAAATAGAGCACGTACAGTCAACCACAAAAGTTTTTGGACTACTCGAACGCGTGCCAAATTAGGTCCCTAGATGAAAACAAGTTTCCAAGGTAGCGACACCTTTCCCTTTCCTCTTCGCCTATGCTCCTGAAGCGCCCCCTAGAAGGTTTAAAACTTTCATCCAAAAGCGAATGTTTGGGTTCCGTTGCTACGGTGATTAGATGTAAATGAAACAAAATGGAAACGAAATAAGACGTAGAATAAACAGTTACCTTTATGACCATAAACGGCACAACACAAGAGCAAGCGGGATGTGCGTTACTCAACCGGCAAAGTTGTGCAGTTCTATACTTTACACCACTAGCCATGGCGTCCCCGCGTAGTACATTTTAGTTCCACGGCCGCGGTATTTCGTCCAGTTCTAACTAGTCCACTTCTCCGATTGTGTTTTGTTCGGGCTGTGACACAGTGAACGTGCTTCTCGCTGGATCCTGTAAGTGGCCACAAGGCGTGACGTTGTGACGATTGATTACAACCGGCTTGTGCACACGCAATAAAAAAAACTACGACCAGACTGGTACGAACACTCGGCAGCAGCACTGCGATGACGTTTTTTTTAAATGTACCCATTTGGACAATCGTGATGCCAAGTGATTCTGATGCGGTGCTGGGAACTTCCTGAAAAGTAAGAGTTCTACTGGTGAGGTGTATCGAAGCAGCGCGTTTCGGCTCAAGCGGGAACTGGTCCAGAGTGAAATGTTTCTGAAGGTGCGTTGATTACAACCTACAGCTGCTCTGTATACGTGCACACACATGTATTTGTACCAACTGGCATGCACTAGACACGCATTAGACGCGCGCCTGGCGTTCCAATAAAAACCGACAAGTGAGCTCGCTTCGCAGATCCGCGTCGACATACGTTGACGGAGTTGCACGAAAGCATTCGCGTGAAATGGTTCATAGTTGCACTTCATGGTGCGCTTCATCTCGGAAAGCACGAGGTAAGTGGAAGAGAGCGAAACCATTTTCTGTTGTTTACGGCAACACAGCATTGCTGAAAAAATTTGCCCGCAGCTTCCCTCGGGGAACACTGAGGAGGATGCGGAGCATATAATTGGTTAACGGGGTGTTAAAGTGCGACTTACTTGGGGTCGATGGCTAAATTGGTTAACGTGGTTGTGAAATGGGGTGTTAAATTGCGACTTACTTGGGCCGATGGCTAAATTGGTTAACGTGGTTGTAGGAGGGGGTGTTAAATGAGTGAACACGTTACACACGTATGCGAAAAGGGTGGCGCTGGGTTGAAGGGACGTCGATCATTGTGTTTGTGGATTCGTTGGATTCATTCACCGCGACCTTGGACGTCGACGCGCCGTACAAACCAACCGACGAGCGGCAACTGAGCGAGCGAGCGCGACCTTGAGTATATATACAGCGCGACGGCGCATGCACTGTCAGCTGTTGAATGTTCTCGAAGCGCGACGGGCGCATGCGCGTCCACTGGAGAATCAGGAGAATTGTAGAATGTTCTCGAAGGGGAGAAGCGCGCGCGGCACAGATGTCGGTGACGGTGCATGCGCGCGTCAGCTGTCGAAGGTTCGAGAAGGGGAGAAGCGCAACGGCCGCACTGCGCGCGCGTCAGCTGCCGATGTTCTCCAAGCGCGACGGCGCATGCGCGCGCGTCAGCTGCCGATGTTCTCCAAGCGTGACGGCGCATGCGCGCTACATTATACAGCTAGCGAATGTTCGTGAAGAGGAAAGCGCACGCGGTGTGTAGAGGAGGAAGGGTGCACAGATGGTGGAGAGTGAAGCGCGCGCGGTGTGTAGAGGAGGAAGGGATGCACAGATGGTGGAAGAAGGAGGAGGAAGCTTGCGGACGGCGCCGCACTACAAGCCTCAAGTATTAGATGCTCCGCATCTAAAACGCAGATGTCGCATTTGTAAAGGGGGTTTATTGAAGGACTGAGCAAGCGGGTGGTAGCTCTAAAGGAACGCAGGCGAACCCAGATGACGGTGCTTGATCGCCGATCTCGTGCCTTCTCTTGTGCTGATGATAGCTGACCTGATGGTATCAACGTCTTTCTTATTCACTACAATTATCCCGGCGAAAAAAAGTTGAAGCCATCCTGGCGATCTAACACGTGGGGACAAGGGGGTCAAAGTACGGCTTCAGACGGTTTACGTGAACGATATCACGTCCACGCCGACGACGGTCGCTCGGTGGCGTGAGGGGTTCAATGGCGTAGTTCACGGGTGAAGTACGCTCGACCACGCGGTAGGGACCATGATAATTGGAGAGTAGCTTGGGTGATACATCAGGGGCGCAGGGCGGTACATGAAGCCATACAAGTGCTCCAGGAACGAACGTTGGTGCAGAACGATGGTCGTCGTCACGGATCTCCTTCTGGCGCTGTTGGTCGGATGTAGTAAGCCGCTTGGCTAGCTTGCGGCACTCTTCTGCATAACGAGCGGCTTCCGAGACAGGCTTGTATTCGGAGGGATCTGGCGAGTATGGGAGTAAAGTGTCGATAGTGTGTGATGGTTCGCGACCGTACAGGAGAAAAAAATGGGGAACCCTGTAGTCACTTGCGTAGCGGTGTTATACGCGTATGTCACAAATGGGAGAACGAGGTCCCAGTTTGTTTGATCAGAAGCGACATGCGTAGTGAGCATGTCCTCCAGAGTACGATTAAACCGCTCAGTCAAGCCGTTCGTCTGTGGGTGGTAGGCTGTACTCTTCCGGTGAACCATATGGCACTGTTGAAGAAGTGCTTGTATTACATCGGAAAGGAAAACACGCCCTCGGTCACTGAGGAGTTCTCGAGGAGGACCATGACGAAGCACAAAACGATTGAGTATGAAAGTTGCGACGTCTTGTGCCTGCAGCTGTGGGGAGAGCAGCAGTTTCAGCGTACCGTGTTAGATGATCCCTGCCACGATAGCCCATCGGTTGCCTGCCATTGTTAATGGTAGTTGTCCGTAGAGATCAATTCCTACACGGTCGAATGGGGGCGGTCTGGGCATGGAAGTGGCTGCAATGAACCTCTTGCAGATGTGGCGGGCTTTTCCGCCGCTGACATTCGTGGCAGCCGCGAATGAACTGGCGGACGAAGGTAAATTCCGCGCCAGTTAATACCTTTTTCGTAGGCGCTCGTAGGTCTTGAAAACACCGGCCGTGAGCACATTGCGGGTCGGAAAGAAACGACGCGCAGATGGTAGAGCGCAGCGTTCGGGGAATGACTAGTAGCCATTTCCTACCATCTGCTGAATAGTTGCGCCGGTACAAAAGGCCATCCCGAATACTGAAGTGCGGAGCCTGGCGGCGCAGGGTTCGAGTGGTTAGAAGTGTCGGTGCCTCGGATAACGCGTCAAGAAGCGAAGCGATCCATGGGTCATTGCGTTGTGCAGAAGAGATGGTTCCTCGTCAAGCGCTGACAACGTGTTGTCCGAGGAAACAGATGCGATGTCCGGGGAATAGGGGAGATTGTGACAGTGCACATCAGCATGGCATGCTTGTGGCCGGAACGATATACCACGCGAATGTCATATCTTGAAGCCGAAGAGCC